>CM070826.1:42891853-43176853 GCA_036326025.1 Chrosomus eos | reverse complement strand
GCGGTGGGCACTCAGGTGAAGCCTGTGGTGAAGTCTGTGGTGGAGACTGCGGTGGGCACTCAGGTAAAGCCTGTGGTGAAGCCTGTGGTGAAGCCTGTGGTGGAGACTGCGGTGGGCACTCAGGTGAAGCCTGTGGTGAAGTCTGTGGTGGAGACTGCGGTGGGCACTCAGGTGAAGCCTGTGGTGAAGCCTGTGGTGGAGACTGCGGTGGGCACTCAGGTGAAGCCTGTGGTGAAGTCTGTGGTGGAGACTGCGGTGGGCACTCAGGTAAAGCCTGTGGTGAAGCCTGTGGTGAAGCCTGTGGTGGAGACTGCGGTAGGCACTCAGGTGAAGCCTGTGGTGAAGTCTGTGGTGGAGACTGCGGTGGGCACTCAGGTGAAGCCTGTGGTGAAGCCTGTGGTGGAGACTGCGGTGGGCACTCAGGTAAAGCCTGTGGTGAAGCCTGTGGTGAAGCCTGTGGTGGAGACTGCGGTGGGCACTCAGGTAAAGCCTGTGGTGAAGCCTGTGGTGGAGACCATGGAGAAGCCTGTGGTGGAGACCTCTGAAGAGATCCTGAGGGACATGGACTTTGAGCAGGTAAGCATTGTGATCTTGACGATGCTGCTGATTCTCCACCATGCACTAGTCCCCTAAGTGAATTCTTATGACAGACAAGAAAAATGTTATAGTGTGATTTTCCAGCAAATTTGTCGTAACAAACATAGAAAGCTAAGGTCACTAACCCTTAAGTCAATTCAGTGTTTGGTTATTATCATGGCTAATAATCTTTTGCCCCCCAACCTTACTAATTTATTTAAACATTTTGATTTCATTTCATTAATTTTTTTTAATTTTATTATTTTAATTCTCGTTTTGATATCACTTTTAAATGTCATTAACCCAAATGTTTGATTGCAAAAATTCCAGATATTAAAATGAACTGAATTTAAATAACCTGAACAGCTGGTATCCAATGAATAAATATGTTTGTTGCCTCCAACAACCCACACTCTCTTAGGGTTTCAGTCTGTTGACTGTGCAGGTGCAAAGCTGGATTTGGAGACGTTAAAAGGAAATCCTATGTGGCAGAGGGTACAGCCCCAGCAAAAGAAATTAGGCTCTGTAAAAAAAAGAACAACATAACCGAACATGACTGTTTCCTATTATTGCAAAACATATATTTTGATTAATAGCCTATTGATGAGGACATAAAAGATCGGTACTTACACATGTTTGAGTTCGCAGATGCCGACACGACAACAACCTCCATCCTCCCCACCACCACCAGGATGGTCCCGTCTATACTTCCCTGGGGGGTCTGCTGCGCCCCTGCCTTCGTCTTCAGGCAGGAGATGCTGATCCCCTCGGATTACGATCTATGGACAGGGCCTACGCCAAAGAACTTTGCAAATAATTGCTTGCTGGGCTGCCAATAAATGGATGCTTTGTTACATCATTTTATCTCCAGAGTCTTTCTGGTAGAAATTAAGTGCAAAATACTTCTGTGTATCTGGCGAAAGCAACGCAGAATTCTGCAAGTGTGAGAATTCGTTTTGAAGGTTGTACGGAATTTGTAAAATAAACGTTTTAAGTCAAACGAGCGGTGGGATTCATTGAGAGGGCTGTAAGTCAGTAGAGAAGGAAGATTGATAGTTGCACCTGATAGAATTAGGGAACGGAGATGGGCTGGGACTGGTGGTGGCTCCATGGCGACTGCATTGTTAGGAGCTGGAAGATTTCAAGATCTGCTGTTGAGAGTGAATGGGCTGGCAAGCGGATTGTACCTGAGGAACAAGTGTTAGTGTTGAGAAAAGTAAATGAATGTTGATCGGAGGGTCCCATTACTGACTGGTGTCCAGTGTTGGGAAGGATACTTTCAAAACGTATTTCGTTACAGAATACATGCCCCAAAATGTAATTTGTAACGTATTCCATTAAGTTACTCAATCTGAGTAACGTATTCTGAATACTTGGATTACTTCCACATTGAACTGCATTTTATAAGTGTAGGAATGCGGAATGGTGATGCGGTGGTGACGCGTTGTAGGGATAGCGCTGCCAATAAAGACTCACGATCTTTGCATTATGCTAGTGAACGCGCCAGAGAAAAATGCGCATTTCATACGGATTACATAAGCAGAAAGCAGTTTGTTTTGTTCCGTTTTGAATTGTTTAGAGAGTGACTAAACTCGTGAAACAGAAGTATCGTAATGTAATCCATTGATTTCAACAATGTAACTGTATTCTAAATACCAACTATTTAAATTGTAACTGTAACGGAATACAGATGGGCCTACTCATAATTTGTATTCTGAATACGTAACGCCGGTACATGTATTCCGTTACTCCCCAACACTGCTGGTGTCCAAGATGGCTGGCATGGCCTGAAGTGAGAGGAAGGGGAGGGTTTGCGGGAAAGAAAAAAAAAAGTTTTGAAATCCTTTGCTGAGGCAACCTCACATACTGGAACAGCTGATGCTAGGGAGAGGTAAGCGGCTGCTTATATACTCAGGCTGTTGATTGAAAGATTAGATTGGCTCACTCCTCCCTAACTTACGTTTAGAACTTCATTAAATTGTAGTTATTTATGCTAAAAGTCACTACAGGTGGCAACTCCAATTTATACGTGGCCCATAAATCAATACCATTTGTGGTGGATCAGTTTACATGACTGCACTGCACTCTCCAATTGTATTGTCCATTGTTTCCTGCGCAACAAGAAGAGATTTAATTGACATACAGCCAATTCATCGATAGGGACTTTTAGTATGTTATGAGTAATAATGGATTAGGGCTGTCAGTCACTTCGATGTGTTGTCAAGTGCCTGACACTAGAGGTCACACCTGGGAGCCCCAAACAACTCTAATACTTTGGAATAGGCCAATGACAATTGGCAAGTGGACTCCCATGATATACAAGTATAAAAGGATGTGGCTTGCTCCACTCATTCAGAATTGTTCTTCAAAAACTAGCGAGTGCCTTTTTTACACAAGCTCATTTTATTCATCTCTGTTAAAGAAGCTGGTTGCTGGATGTACATTACATAGTCTCACATAGTGAGGTTAAAAAAATTATCAATGACAGCATCAGAGGGGGACTTGGCTGAAAATTACTGTATGCCTTTTTAAAATGAAATCATACAATCTCAAAATAAAACAATTATCTCAAATTCTTTGTAGGGTCTGGACCCATCAGACACACACTAATTATTCATTATATACAAAGGTCTATGAAACTCCTCCGAAACTAACATCCCAAATGAAACGAACACCCTGGCAGAACCGAGTCTCAGGTTACCGGGCTGATAAGGAGACTTTTACGACCCCCAAAGGAATGTTCAGAGAGTGCTGACTCTCACTTAATTCTTGCTGAGAAGGAGGAATGGACCCTTTTAATCCTATATATTCTATTTATATAACCATGTAATAAATAAATGTATTAACATGTATCTAATGTTCCATCTCATGATTTTCCTTTTATGTGGTTTGTTTTCATATAAAATCTAATACTTAATGTTTCAAACTTTGCAAACTATGGTTAACCAATCTCACCTATACCATGTTTGGTCTTTATAAATTGGTACTTTGAAGATTGAAAAGAGTGTGTATATGATATGTTGATATAATGAATGAATGAAAAGTTTTTATTTCGAACATGTAAAAACAGAAAACTACAAACAAACAAAAAAAAAACAAAAAAACACAATTTTAACTTATACATGTCCGAAAAGGAGTAGGAAGAAGCATAAGCTTATTCAATCCTACCCCATCTCCACTACTTTTTCATAATTAATTAACTAATTAACCGGTTGACCGAACATCTTGATCTATTTGTCTCTTCAACAAAAAAAAAAAACATACATATTTATGTTTATATACATAGTAAATAATAACTTGCATAAAAAAAATAAGAAAAAATATAAATAAACTGTCACCTTACTAATAACCTTCTTTCTCTCTGTACCTTGCAAATATCTTATTTTTACAGCTATTTTTAAACTGAGTCATACTTGGGCATTGTTTAAGTACTGAACTTAATCTGTTCCACAACTTCACTCCACATATCAAAACACAAAAACTTTTTAATGTTGTACGGACACATAATTGTTTAAAGTTGCACTCACCCCTAATTTTATATCTCCCTTCTCTATTAAAAAACAGTTGTTAAATATTTCCTGGGAGTAAGTTATTTTTTGCTTTTTTTACATTATTCACATTTACATCGCCCCGCGATCAATGCCATAACAACACAAAGATTCTTCATCAGACTACTGATAGTTCATCGCGTTTTAAGGATAGCAGCACTCTACTCCTTCAGAGGATTATGAACAGCGGGGAAGAATTCACCTTTTCCTCAGAGGAATTTGAAACTCGGACGACGAATGGCTGCATTTTGAAGAACGAATTGACCCCGCCGAGGATACAAGTTCGGAGTAAGTTGTTTTGACATAGGAAATATTACCTCAAATTATCCCTAACATTCACGTAGGCCGTGTAAACTTTTTAAATAACTGCTTAGGTTATAATGATTTAGTGAAATATATCAGCAAGTTTTGTTTGAGTTCTTCTGTGGTCTAGTGGCAGATCGTTTGCCAAGCGTGTCTGAGGTTACGGGTTTGAATCTGCCCTTGGTATAGTTTTTTTCTCTCATCAAACCGAATATGTTCATCAGTGGTTACAGTCTATATCAAGCACACAGGACTTATACGTATACAGGACACACGTTTTTGTGCATTTTATTTTGTGATTTCACGGAATGAATAGTGTCCGCAACGGTGATAGATTGAAGAGCGCGTCAGAGTGAAGACTGCGTGCGCGCCACCACAAGAGAACACTGTATCCATGACTGATAGCAGCAGACATAATGCATCCTCAACTTTGAAATATGTATGATCAAACTAAGACATTTATGGAAAAAGACAATTTTCTTTTCAAGATGTTTCCAACTCGAACTTTGAACTGAAAAAAAACATGTACGGTGAAGGGTGTGTGATAGAAGTGTCCAGACGTATGCACCCTGTATTGTGAAGAAGATCATTTTATTATTTGCGATACATTATTCATTCACAAAGAATTCAAGGACATTATTCATGTCCCTAAAGGTTGGAGTTTTCCTCATTTTTTTTAATTAAGGCATTAAGATTTTTTATTCCTCTTTTTAGTCAACTTTAGCATGGGTGTGTTCACTTATTCTAAGCAGTGTGTGTGTGTGTGTGTGTGTGTGTGTGTGTGTGTGTGTGTGTGTGTGTGTGTGTGTGTGTGTGTGTGTGTGTGCGTGTGCGTGTGCGTGTGTGTGTGTGTGTGTTGTAAATAAATCCAAACAATCTAAAAGGCATTCTTTTTTAAATCTCCTCATTTTTTGTGCAAGGCATAATGATATGGCCTGATAGCACCTAATAGGGCAATTATGGGAGGGTCTTTGTCTTTCTCAGGTGTGGAATGCCACACATATTAATGAGAGATCACGCCTCCTCGCATAAAGCTTTCTCAAACAAAACACGTCATACACAATCTAAAAGACTTTTTATGACTTATCTGAATGAGTAGTCAGGATGATTCTCACATAGTTTTGGAGCAAATATTCTAGACTATGTGATACAATTTTCAAAAGTCTTTGTAAGAAATAATCAATATGTGTTTCGTGGACTTATTTCAGAAACTTTTATTTTTAGTTTTTTCAATAACCATGCATAAATAATTTTCTCTCAAAAATACAAACATGTACATAGATGTTGCTCACATACACTGTAAAAAATTTGGAGTAGGATTTACTTGAAAAAAGCTTGCTAACTTTTTTCACTCAGAAAATGCTAGTAAATTTACAACGATTTGCCAAGTAAAAACCTAAACATATTTATCAGTAGCTTTAACCCTCAATCGGTCCTTGGGGTCTATATGACCCCAATCGACTTTTCCTTAATAAAAAAAAATGGTTCCCTTCATCTCAGTGGAATAAAACTTTGTGACTTTTCCTACATTATCTATATATACACACACAAAAAAACTGGGCTTGATTCGGTTGTTCTATAGGTATGTAAAAAAAAAGTTTACAAATCTGGTCTTCGGGGTCAATATGACCCCACATTGAAATGAATGGGAAATGCGAAAAAAAAAGAAAGACATTTCTTCATGTGTCAAAAAGAGTCATTAAATCCAGCCTAAATCTGAAAATTTTCACACAGAAATGAAGGCCTAGTACTAGAGGATAAATGAGATGTAGAAAAGACATGCTCACTCACACACACACAAACACACACACACAAAAACACACACATGTATGACTGCCACAGAGAGCATTTTTATAGAATTTGGCACAAATGCAGAACAAAGATATAAAAAGGTGAGATCTAATGCATGCACATTGCACATTGCACACGGACACACGAACACACGCACACGCACACACGCACACACACACACACACACACACACACACACGCACATATGCATTCTCTCTCTCTCTCACACACACACACACACACACACACATATGCATTCTCTCTCTCTCTCACACACACACACACACACACACACACACACACACACACACACACACACACACACACACACACACACACACACACACACACACACACACACACACACAGAGAGAGACAGACAGACAGACACGCTCTCTCTCTCTCTCTCTCTCTCTCTCTATCTCTCTCTGACTCTCTCTCACACACACACACACACACACACACACACACACACACACACACACACACACACACACACACACACACACACACACACACACACACACACACACACACACACACACACACACACACCAATTTGTATCAAATTTGGCTAATGAATCAGCCACACACACATGCAGAACACGTATGAGTGAGACCTAATGCACACTCACACGCAGAGAGAGCAAGAGAGAGATGAGACAGAGATCAAATACAACTGACCTTTTCAACTTTAGAAAGTTTACGTTGATATGTAAGAGCTGGAACTGTGTTTTGAAAACAAAGAAATTGTTCCCAAGCAAAAGCTATAAACGAGGGTCTTTGGTGTCCTGCACACAGTTCATTCTGTGCTGGCAGTGTGGCACAGAGGTACACTCTCCTCGAGACACTGGACTATTTGCTGGAAAAACTGCAAAAGAGCCATTTGTGCTACTCACACAGTGTTCTTGTGCCAGATGTGTGTGGACTGATTGTTTTACCATGTGTTTTACATATAGTTTTTTTGTAGCTTGTTATTGCTTTTATGTTCAGTGTTCAGAATGTGATTGTACATTTTTTTATTGTTATTCGATGTTCTCTCTTCACTCCTGTTAATTTTTGCATATTGCTGTTGGTTTTATTTACATATTTATTTAATTTCTTTTGCATTCTCAAGTTAATTATTATTATTTATTAACTACAATCTAACTCCAAGTCTTGTCCTTTAGGTGTGTCTTATGTGGCATTTTTCTGTCAAATTTCTGTGGCATTTTGTAAAAATAGGCATCTCAAAATGCATCAAAAACTAAAAAAAAATCTACTATTTGAAAGAATATTTATTTTAAATGTCTTTTCTAATGTTTATATATATATAAATTCACAAAATGTATCACAAACGTTGTGAAACAAGCAGTTGGCCACATCCAGTAAAATGAATGGCTCTCTATTGCCTCTGCTGGTCAAAACTATTTCTTTCTTAAACTGTAATAATTTTAGGTTTATCTCTAACCAGCAGATGCCATATTTCTACACCTAACACCTAGATCAATATCCAGAAACAAATTAAATTAAATTTAAATCGTCATTTAAGTGATTTTTTCATAAAAATGTAATATTTCATATGAAGCTAATGGTGTAGTTGAGGAATTGTGTGGTAAATGGGTATAAAAGTACTTAATATCTCCCAAAACACAGCATTAATGAATAGATGAGAAGTAAACAAAAAAAATGATATATTATTTGTATGATTAAAAATGTATATTTTTTTGTACAATTACTCTATTATTGTTGGGGTCATATAGACCCCAAAGACCAGAAGTGTAAACAGGAAACGAAGACCTTATGAGGGTTAATTAGAAATATTTAAGTTAAATTTACTTGGAATATGGAATTAAGTAAACTTTACTTAACCTAGTCAAGTGAAAGTAACAAAGAAAATAAGAAATTTTAACTTGGCTAGTAAAAGGTTGAGTAATATCAATTTAGTTGAAATTTCCTTTGCATTACATTTCACTCAAACAACAATATTGAAATACCAGAATGTGCTTTACTTAGAACTTCTAAGTAATTTATACTACATCATGTCAGATGTTAAACATCATGTGAATGCAAAGACCTCAATACTTGGTAGACAATACACAATGACGGTAACATTTGTAATCGTTTTTTGTGTTTGAATGTGTCATTTTGAGCAGAAAATGTACTCGAAATGTCACAAAATGGCAAGTTACTATAATCCTAACAACAAAAGCAATGATAAAACAGTGTAAATACAGCTGGAAACCAGTGAAAAATCAACCTCATTAATTATTCAAGGTCCAGTGCATGATGGGAACCCCAGTATCAGAAAAGTTGAGTAATTTTTACTTAATTTTATTAAGTTGATATTAACGCTTTCATTTCTACTCGCTTGAATTAAGTACTGATATGGAATTTACTTAGTTTTTTTAATTCTTGCCTGAACTAACTTTTTCATGTAAATTACATTGTTTTTTTCAGTAGTATTTACTTCACCACAAAATCATTTTTATAGACCTGTTTGTGCTATATAGAGTGCATTTACACCTTTACCATTAACATGTTTATAAATAACTGAAAAAAGCACAAATGTCAGTGCATGTCAAAACATCCAAAGTGCCCCAAAAACCCCATGGTCCCCAGAGGGTTAAAGTTTGCGTAGAGATAATTTAAGAGTTTTCTGTTGAAACGGTGTCGTGTTAGCGGCCCCTAAGTTAATAATTAATGATCTTTGCGACGGAAGTGAATCAATTAAAACTAACTGGAATTATTAAAAAATTAGCTGGAAAATAACTTTATTCTAGAGCGGTCATAAAGCCAAAACAATCTATGTTACTTTGATTTCCTATTATCACTGTAAAGCAGCTTTGGAACAATCTACATTGTTAAAAGCGCTATATAAATGAAGATGACTTGACTTGACTTGACAATAGGGTTTTGTGTTTGAGTGTACAGAAACATAAGTCACCTTTTAGAGTTAAAAGCTATTTTAAGCCCTTTATTTTGCTGTGTGTATAAGAGTTATGAGTTAGGACAGTTTTAGGATAGCACAGATTGATGACTTTGTTTATACATTCATATTGTACAAACGTACAAAAGACCAAAACGTGCGACCTCTGACATATATAGCAATTGTAAGTTGCTTTGGATAAAAGCGTCAGCTAAATAAATAAAATGTAAAAATGCATAAAACCTCTCAGAAGCTCACTGAGACGATACAGACATTTTATAAATAATAAATACAAATAAATAATACAGTTATCACACAATTCTTTTGGCAGGGTCATGTCATTTAGCAAAATATCTCAGCATTCACTAATGCGTGCGTCCAGGTCGCACTGACTCAATATTGTATGTTTGGTCTAAAACTGCATGTGTCACAGTGTTGGGTTTGTGTTCCCCTGATGTCCACTAGATGTCCTCCTCTCCCACGGTGTCCTTCACTTATGAACTACATTTCCCACGATCCTTTGTCTCATCATTGCACTCAGCTGTTCCTTATCACTGATTATTGCACTCAGCCAATTCCCCATTATCATTGTCGATTCCCTGTGTATATAACCCTGTCTGTTTCAGTATGTGTCACGGAGTCCTTGCATTTATCACGCCACTTCTGTCCTTTTTCCTTGCTTCTTGTTTTGTTTCCTGTGTATGTTGGATTGCCTTTGGATTTTGACCCTTGCTTGGACTTGTTTACGATTTTGGATTATCCTCAAATAAACTACTGCTTTTGGATCTAACCCTGTTTCCCGTGTGTGGATCGTGACAGAATGCTCTCATGTTTTGCCAGGACACTAAATTCGAGTACATTTTCTGTCATCTTGTAGGACTGTGATATGAAGAGTGTGCAAAGTAACATATTTTAACAACAGTGTACAAGTGAATAGCACAGAATAGGCACAAAACCGGTATAAACATGAATATCTATTGGTACAATATGCGTCTCATGACTAAACTTAAGTAAAAATTACGTCACAAATCCAAACTGGATTTCAGATTTATCCAGTTTGGAGAGCATTATCATTAATTAAAACGCCGTCTCAGTGTGGACAGAAGGTTTTCAAGGTTTTCAAATGAAAACCTATTAGTTTGGACAAGGCCTGAGTGTACAGGAACATAAACAAGACACATTTTAGAGTCAAAAGCTATTTTACTGTAAGCCCTTTATTTTGCTGTGTATAAGTGTTATGAGTTGGGACAGTTTCAGGATAGCACAGTATATACATGGAGTTTGTTTATACATTAATATTGTACAAAGACAAAAAATATTTGCGCACACACAAGTCCCATTTAAACAAAATACATGGATGTCGGTGCCTTGATGACACCATTCACACTTTTTTATTATTATTATTATTTTTTTACATTTGACAAAAATAATTTGGTTTCATATATTGAAACGCTTTCAAACATTAGTGGAAAATAGTTAATCTGATTAACTGCATCTGTGTGAGGAGAACTGACTTTATACATCCACTAAAAATCAACAAAACACAGACAGAAATGAGTTCTTGGTGTGAGAATTTTTCATCTTTTTATTCAGCCACAGCTAACTCCCACATCTTCACCGTGGCCACAGTTATGAGTTTCAATTCCTCCATGTGGACAGTCAAAAGGCTCCTTTCATTCCCGGTACATCTCAACTCATCCAGCCAGATTTTTCCAGTTCCTGCAGGAGATACACAGCAGTTTGAGATGGTAGAGGAAACTATAGGCAGTATACCATGAACCATTAACTAAAACCTCTTAAGCATAGAGGGATACATCACCTGCACCGGCCGTGTACACCTGGATGGCCCTCTGGAAGCCCAACATCCTACACACCACCAAACCATCCACAGTGTCAAAGCTGTCATCACACACCGTTCCCCAGACATTATTATGCAGCACCTCGACTCGTCCACGGGTGGAGCTTCCCACTAAACGAACCACAGCTGAAGACAAATACACATATATGAGACACACTGTTGGACTGCCTCCAGCTGCAGTATAGCATACAGTATGTATATTGTGCTAATCTTCATGTTTATGCATTGAAATGTCATGCTAAAGTGACTGTTATTTTGTAGAGTAGACAAAAAAAAACAACAATACAAGAATCTCTGAGAATTTTATAGATGTTAACACTAGCTTTGTTTTCATTCACCTATTTTAATGTGAATTTTGGGTTATCGCATTCAAAAAATGCTGGATGGAAACGCCAAGATGAGCATAAATTCTAAGAAAGTGCATAAAAAAAACTTGCGCTGCGAATAATTTTATTATTCGATAAGAGGCCATGTGCATAAACTACGATGGAAACACCTTTGCAGAATAAATCCTTTGATGCGCAACAATAACCGCATGTGACTTTGCCTCAGCAGAGGCTGTGATTGGATAACTGGAGTAACCAGCGGACCAATGGCATCACAGCATCTCAACTGTTGGTTTAGTGTTTCTGAAGTCAAAGTCTGTCGTCAGAATGATTTTGTTTAATTCCTTCAAAAGCGTCTCGCACGATTGCGTTTCCAAACACCAGCATCCGAACGCAAGAGAACATGACCGTGTTTGGTGTGTTTCATCTGACGCTCTGAGCCTGATTGCAGCAACTTCCATTTTCCACAGATATAATGTGCCAATTTCCTAGGAAGAGACGATTTTGCTATTTTGAACACATGGGATGGAAACTTTGCTTTATTCGCGAATGTTTTATGCAATTTTAATTTTGCGCACAAGTTAAATCTGCAACGTTGGATGGAAACATAGCTAGTGACACACAGTAGTACAGAGAGATGGATCAGTATTTATGGAAATTACCAGACACACCACCCTTGGGTCCCACATCACCCTTCTCACCCTTCAGACCTGTTTAAGACCATTATACATGTACATACAATCAATTCACTTGAAAAGCAGGTTAATAATCACATAGATGCTGTGCACTCACAGATATTGTGGATACACACAAAATATGCCAAAACATACCTTGACCTCCCTTTTGCCCTGAGAGAGAGGAAAGGAAGAAAGTCAAGAAACAGACACAGATGGATGTTGCCTACTTGTCATTTAATAATTTTTTTAATAAACCCACCTGAATCCCCTTTACTGCCCTTTACTCCATTCAGACCAGCTGATCCTGGGATACCTAAATACAACATTGAACTCAGATGACGACTGCATGATATAAACCCAATGTTTATCATCCGTTTTCTTGTTCGTCTTTATTTACCTTGCAAGCCTCGGTCTCCCTTTTCTCCCTGCTGTCCTGGGCGCCCTGAAAACAATTATTTACCCCAAATTATTGACAACAGCGTATATCACTTTTATGTGCATGTGTTCTTAGCACTCCTACGATACCTGGAAGGCCAAGGCCACTGTCTCCCTTTGGTCCAGACGAGCCTTTTTCTCCAGGTGGTCCTCGCAGGCCAGAAGGTCCCTGTGGACCAGGAGGCCCTAAAAGACCAACCAACCACAGGTGAGGGCACTAATCAATGAGGAATTATGAAGTTTCATGGGTGCATCATTCTGCCTGAAAACAAACTCACGTTTACTGGGTACCAGGATGATACAATGAGCACTTGTGAGGAAAAACTTTAATCTCTGTCTTTGCTGAAGTTGTTAAATTAGTGGTAGAGTATTGTGACTTAGAGTTAAATACTGTCTGTGAAATTAGTTTCATATCGGTTACACTTTATTTCGATAGTCACTTTAGACATTCTACGAACTATAAGTAACTTTTCAACTACATGTCAACTAACTGTCATTAGAGTATTAGTAGGCTGTAGTAGACTTTCAGTAGACTGGTAGGTTATGGTTAGGTGTTAGGGTTCGGGTTAGGAGAACAAGTTGACTTGTAGTTGCTATGTTACTTATAGTCAGTAGAATATCTGTTGGGGGACCAACAAAATAAAGTGTTAGCAGATATTAAGCAGACAGTCTACTTATACTCTAATGACAGTTAGTTGACATGTAGCTGCAAAGTTACTTATAGTTAGATGAATGTCAAAAGTGGACTATCGAAATAAAGTGTTACCTTTTTATCTTTGAAAGTCTACACACATATGTTCTCCTGATTTTTTGTGATTTTTTGTCTCCTCCTTTTGTGTTTCCCTATATAATATATTATGGACTGAAACTGCTGTGCAATAAGCTTTAACTAATATTGTGGGATTAGCTATATATTTAGAAATAAATCAAGTACACCAGACTTTATGCCAGTTGTCATAAATCTGGCTATTAGTACGTTCAAGTCCTCCAGGGAAATGTTTGGTTCAAGTTACTTTTGTTGGAGCAAGACTTTTGGCGGTGTACCTTCTCAATTAAATACAGCAAGATTTTTTAACTCTACATCTAGAGAACAAAGAACAAGGCATGTGCATCAGGTGTGTTTTGCTTTTTATGTTTTTAATTTA
Organism: Chrosomus eos; assembly: GCA_036326025.1. Classification (NCBI taxonomy): domain Eukaryota; kingdom Metazoa; phylum Chordata; class Actinopteri; order Cypriniformes; family Leuciscidae; genus Chrosomus; species Chrosomus eos. The sequence continues at coordinate 43,163,286 of CM070826.1, read as the reverse complement.
TAAATCTTCTTTGTCATATTGCAGTGCAATTAACTTTGGCCCATGCAATTAGATTATTTTGTTGTAAATAAAACAGTCTGACAAAGTCACTACTAAATTTTCAAGTAATGTTCTTTTGTTTCTTTCCATAAGCTTTCTTACCGCTTCTACCTGAAGACCCCTGCTCTCCTTGCTCACCACTGGGACCTGGGTCTCCTTTAGGCCCTGCGGGAGAGAGATTTCAAGTACAAGGTGTCAAAAAGAGTCAAATGCAGAACAGTCAAGTGTGGTTTTGACTGAGATTTAGTTTTCATGGTGTTTAATAAGAAAAGCATCTTTATTACTACCAATTAGACTAAACAAATTGAAGTGGTTTTGTGGTTTACCTTTGCACAACTGCACTACACTGTCAACAATTCTTATTTTTATCAGCAGTAGTAATTAGCAGCTATAGACAAGCTATCAAATAATTCGGGTCAGATTTATCTTTGAAGAAGTACCTGGATATCCACGGATCCCTGGTGCTCCTGGAAAACCAGTCTTTCCATCGGCACCTGGATGACCGTCATTCCCAGGTAAACCTTGTGTGCACAGAGCAGTAGTCATTCGAGCAGGAGTAAAACTCTTACAGCATGTGCAAGGCATTTCCACAATACATATTTTCTGTTTTATTACAGTATGAATTATTAAGGTGGCCACCATATTTCATCATAATAATCAGGCACCTTGTATTCCTCTCTCTCCTGGATCCCCCTTTAAGCCTGGAACACCTGGAGACAGAGATAAATATGGTCAGGGAGAAATGTGGATCTGCTTTACTGGGATGAGAGATGTGTGAAAGTAAGGAAGCGATTACCAGGTGCACCCGGAGCGCCGACCATTCCCTTTTCCCCTGCGACACCTGCATCTCCTCTCTGTCCTTTCTCACCGGGAGCTCCAGGCTCACCTACCCTCCCTGACATAAATACAATTATTTTCAATTAATGTTCATTGTTTGCAGCATTGTCATTGTATACACCAAAGAAGTGAATATTACTAACGTACAATTATTTCCTAAGTCAATGCAGCTCGTTAAAACTGATGAAAAATTAAGAGCACAATACTTTTCAAGAGCAATTACACCCATACACATATACGCATACAAATTCATACAGATATACAAAAATACACTAACCTGGTGAGCCAAGGCCTCCTTTCTGTCCCGGTGGTCCTGGGAATCCATGAGTACCTGAAACAGAGCACAGCTGGAGTATAAACACTGACTGCTCAAAGCATGACATCAAAAAGACAAAAATACTATTCACATGCATCTGTTGGGATAGAGGATGGAAGACGCCAAAGGTCAAATGTCAGCTTTAGTTCAGTTCAGTGTTTATGTCTGTTTTGACCAGCAGGGCACTAAAACTACACAGATTATGAAGGAACATGAAGGAACATGTGGAAAGGGATTGGCTCTATTCTGGACACTGAGATCTGCTGCTGGGTTCAAAAGAAGAGATAAAAATTAGACAATTTTCACCCCTTTGAACTGGGGACAGGATCTCAGAGATGTTGGTAGTCAAATCAAGTCACCTTTATTTAAGAGCTTTTTACAATACAGATTGTTTCAAAGCAGTTTTACAGTGATAACAGGAAAATAATGCAACTAAGTTTGTTTCTGCTATACAGCAGATCTAGAAGAAAATAGCGTCACAGTCCAGCTTAAGATCAGTGATGGTTCATTTTTGTTGTAAAGAAGTTATAAATTTAGTTCATTTATTTATATATATATAACCGCTCTTGAGTGATGTCCTCGCCCAGCTTAGTTCAGTTCTCATATAATGTTGTCAATGCAAGCAGATCAATAATATTGTTGAATATTAAGTGGGACCTGTTACATTGGTGCCGTGACCCGGGGGGGAATGACGGTCAGGGGTGTGTGTGTGTGGTTCAGGGGTGTGTGTGTGTGTGTGTGTGTGTGTGTGTGTGTGTGTGTGTGTGTGTGTGTGTGTGTGTGTGTGTGTGTGTGTGTGTGTGTGTGTGTGTGTGTTGTGTGTGTGTGTGTGTGTGTGTTGGAGGCCAGCTAGTAAGAGCTATGCAGTGAAATTTTCTACTAATGTTAAATTAGAGTGAGAGGGTGACATAACTCTTGGGGCTCTATCTTGCACCCGGCGCAAATGATTTTGTACACTGACGCATGTATCATTCCTATTTTGCACCCGCGCAAAGCAGGCTTTTCCCTCCACAGACGCACATCGGTAAACTAGGAAATGAACTTGCGCTCCCTGGGCGGGTCGGCGCAAAAATGAGGCGTGTTTCAGCGCAAACATTCCCTAGTGCTATTTTGCAGTTCCAGAAAACAATTCCACCGCTGACCAAAAAAAACCTAGTCTAAAGTCAGTGGCGCGTTGTTCATAATGCTATTTTAAGCGCGCATGCTTGGCCATAATGTACGGGTGCATAATGCGCACACACTTTGATTCTCTCATCAACACAGATGCAGCAGTTTTTATTTTTGCAAATCATACATTATAACAAGGAAAAATATTAACACAAGAGGGAAATCATTGTGGTGTCCATGAAGATGTAAAAAAATGTAGGCCTAAATCTAGCTTACGCATTTACCCAAATTTTTCAGGCTAATTGTAGTAATGACAGATCAGACCTGTTTGACCAATAGTGGCAAGACACATATGTATATAAGGACATCTGACAAATTAGTTTGTCCGTCAAGAACCAGGAAAAAAAAATCGGTCTCCTCGTCTGTGAACCGCTCCTGGTGTGCACCTGGTAAATTCGCCATAATAATAACAATCCGCCATGTAACATGCACATCTGCTTTTAAAGGGTATGTTGGATGACGCTCTGATTGGTTTATTTCACGTTACGCCCAAACCACACCTATGAATAATGAAGCTATTTCAGATCAACCCCTTTTAAACTTGCGTCGGGCGCAAGAGTCATTTATCCCGCCGGTAAAATAGCAACAGCGCCCAAGACCCGCCCACAAAGTTACTTGCGCTTCGCGCTTGATACTTGCGTTTCAGATCGTTAAAATAGGGCCCTATATCTTCAAGGCATTGTCATAGGACACAGTTACCTTGTAATCCAGGTGTTCCAGGACTTCCAGGTGGACCAGGCGGACAAACCATGACTGAAATATAAAGGAAAACAATAACCTTAATTCTGTGAGACACAACTATGGTGTCTCCTGATGCTTTAAAGGAGTCATGAAATGGAAAATCTAAATGTTCTTGATATTTCCACATATAAGAGTTTACTATGAAATAAAATCATACTGCAACTTTCACACCTTAAATATTATTTAAATATGTGTTTTTGTTTTCCACACTTATGAAATGGCAGGATTTGAAATCTCCCAATTCTTGATGTAATGATTTTCCAAAATACTTGTGCTGCTATTGAGGTGATACAGGTAAGGTTAGGACAGGTTTGGTAGTATGGGTAGGGTTAAGGGTGGGTTAAGGGTAAGAGAAGGTCAACAGAGTCATTATAGACGTAATTACAGAAATTAACTACAGCTGTAATTACATGCAGGTATGTTTTACACATAAGTACAGAGCATGTATGTACACAATAAGTGCATTATATCAAATGATTAAGTGAAATGTTAGTACATACTGTAGTTGTTAAAATGTAAATAAAAGATCAGAAAATGTATTTTATGACCACTGTAATGATTGAAATCATGGCAGATTCTCAAAATAGTACCTGGTCAACCAATAGGATTTCACTTGTGTGTATTTGTGTACCTTTTTGTGCACTAACGTTGAGTTGGTTTAGTTGAGTCCTCAGTTTTTCTAGAGTCCCATCGTTCCCACACAGATCAGAAAGACACCCCTGAAAACACACACACACACACACACACACACACACACACACACACACACACACACACACACACACACACCACACACACACACACACACACACACACACACACACACACACACACACACACGTTGGTGCAACAGCATAATGAGGACTCTTCATAGGCGTAATGGTTTTTCTACTGCACAAACTATATATTCTATCCCCTTACACTGCCCCTATCCCTAAACCTACCCATCACAGGAGACATGCTGCATTTTTAATTTTTTAATAAAACAATGTTTTCTATGTTTTTTAAGCCATTTGATTTATGAGGACTTTTGACATGTCCTCATAAACCACTGAAGGGGGTGGATTGGAATCCACTGCTGCTTCAATGTATATGTAATGATGAGTAATTATTATCAAGATATTTGTCAATATTTTTCTTTCTAGATATTCAATGAGTTGAATGATTTCTCTAGGCTTGTGAGATTTTACTATGTTATAGAAGTTGCCAGTGTAATTACTAAAATGTTCTTTTCATGTATTCTTGAATGTCTGTATTTGATTTGATATCTGAATGCAGTAACAGTGCTTGCTTATTTATCCCAGCTTCCAGAAATGAAATAGGGACTTGTTTTGTGTTTGAAAAAGGTTTTCCAACGTGTTAAAATATATAGGGGTCATTGAAGCCAATATGTTAAGGGACCAATTCTTTGTTAAAGCCTTACTTTCCAGTTAGACTAAAGTTAAGAGAAAGAACGCATTATCTTGATGTTTTGAGATGACTCTCATGTTTATAGTTTGAGCCTGGCTAAATCAAACCTTGGAAAAGCTGTGTGTCGGTGTGTGTGTGTTAGTCTTCTTGGTTACAGGTTAAGGAACCAATGGCATTATTGGAGATTGAGTGAATTGTTGTTCGAGACATGCTGGCGCTCAACAACCCAAATCTGCGACCTGGAAGGTCATGACGTGTGTCCAAATGTGTCCGCTGCATAATCGATGGAGATATGCTTCCGTCTGTCTGTATACGTGTGGAAAATTACTGTGTTTATCTATTTCTTAGCCAATGAGAACCATTCAACCTGTAAGCAATGACGTAGCTTAGACCTTGAAAATGGTATAACTGCTGTGATCTTTGTAATTGTAAGCGGGCGGCCTACGAACTCCTGTGTGAGTATTGAAGCTGACTTCTGCTGATGAAACTGCAAACTATCTTCAGTAAAATTGTTCATTAATTTTTTATAATTCTGACTCCGGGTCTTCATTCTTCATATCTGGTTCTGGGTCTTTGACTGTAAACCCCTTACACCACCCATAAGTTGTAATACCAGTGTAATACACATGTAATTATACAAATTTGTGTCCTCATAAATCACATAAACCACCCCCCCCCCCCCACACACCACACACACACACACACACACACACACACACACACACACACACACACACACCTTCAGCTCATATACAAGTATGTGTTTGTATGGCACAACATGAATGATGGTGTGTGTGTGTGTGTGTGTGTGTGTGTGTGTGTGTGTGTGTGTGTGTGTGTGTGTGTGTGTGTGTGTGTGTGTGTGTGTGTGTGTGTGTGTGTGTGTGTGTGTGTGTGTGTGTGTGTGTGTGTGTGTGTGTGTGTGTGTGTGTGTGTGTATACTTCATCTGAGCTGGAGCTGCCCAGCTTGGATCCATCAGCAGACTTGAGCTCCTCTGATCTGGCATCAGCTGATGTACAGTGAGTGTGAACCCAAGCCTCCAGAGTGAAGACTGCATACAATACACATCATACAAAGCAGATTCAATCATGGAACAACAGAAACAAGGAGATAGCTTACATGATACTGGGAAATATTCATGTACAGTAGTCACAAAAGGTGTTAGACACTTACTGTAAGGTGCAATCACATTAGATAAAAAGTTATATTGTTAATAGTGGAGCGATATATAAAGCTCAGCTCACACAAAATTCACTTTCAAACCAAGCAGCTTTCTATTGGTCAGTGCGGTGAATTCAAGTGACCATCTTGAAAATCAGCAAAACCACATAGGGGAATTTCTTTGCACCCAATCGCATGTTTTTGCCCATGAAATTTCGCCAAGCAATGGTAAATGTGGCTGCACTTTAAGGCTTCAACTAAAAATATTAAAATTCCAATGCATTATACAACAAAATATCTTGTGACATCTGTAAAAGAATATAGCTTTTCTCTTCACTACATTTCCTTTTCTTCATAATTATTGCTCAATGACTTTTAATCAGCTGGTGTTTTGTTGATTATATGTGCATTTTTGAAGTCAGAGTCATATCAGAGAAACCAAAGGAGTAGAAATCACTTTAACTATCAACACGATCCGACAACTACTGACAACTACACTTCTGACAACTACAAAAAGTCACAATGCTTCTTCATTTTGTTAAGTTTATTTATAATGTAATTTTTTAAACCCTAAAACTTGCTTGGTTTCAAATCAATGCCACTTGGTTTGACATTTTGTATATAATGCAAGGACATTTATAAAGTTATACTTTTTAAATGTGAATTCATTTCAGTTCCATCTTACCTTTGTAGGCCAGCACAGAATTCAGTGCAATCAGGAGCAGGAGAAACACTAAGAGAACAGGAATACAGTGACGTTTCTTCGATGGTTTCTTCAGCGTTAGCTCTGTAACAAGAAATGCAGAACTCTGGATTAAATTACAGTGATATTAGGGAAATGAGATTAGCACTATTTTAAATTACAATACACAATATTTTCATGACCAACTACAGTCAATCAATATTATGAAATATCAGACCACTGAATGTGATGATTGATCGGAATGAAATATTCCAGAAACACAACATTTTTAAGCATATTTGCACAGTGTCTCACCGCTGTGCTGGAAGTCGTAGCTGGTCGGCCTCATAGAGCTTCATGTTGTTGCCATAAAGAGGGTTTGCCTGGCTGAATACAGAGGCCTGGCCTTCAATTGTGTCCACTTCTGTCTCCATCAGCCACTCCACCACACACTGACCTCTACACAGCCTGGATGACAGTCTAAAAAACAAAACCAATGAAGAAAAAAAACATATGCTGGCTCATCGAAACACAAGTCATCTGACAAAAGAGATGCAGCGGAAATTGTTCCAATGAGTTTGTCAAGAAAAAGGAAGTTGTGTGTGTGTTGTGTTGTGTTGTGTTGTGTTGTGTTTTGTTGGCTACAGTAGCAGGTTAAGCAAAAACTGCCTACTCACAGGAATACATTACAGTACTATATATATTAACATTAAAAACAGCTATTTTAAATTAAACGAATTATATATAGTGATCACATTATTACTAATGTTATATTATAATAGTGACTTTTAGCTTTTGTCTGGGGTCAGGTTTAGCCTCAGAAGTCAAATAAATTTGATAAAATTCCCTTTGGCCCATCCTAAATTACATATTTTTTTTCTTCTTCTTTTGTTTTTAGGGTGGGGGGAGAGGGGAATGAGCTGTGGGAATGTTAAAGCTATGTTCAGTCATTAATACTTACAAATGGACATCTATCCACAATATTAAAAATATTAAGAATTGAATACAACAAACAGCCTTCCCGTTTATAAAGGAAGCTTTAAAACACCCATGTGTAACATCTCCTCAAAGCGTTAGAAATTAACCAAAGCAATCAAATCTTCCGTTATAGACAATAAATAAAGAGACATCACATGTAAACTTGAATATTCCAAACAATCAAAGATTTATGTTTCACATAAGAAAATGAACATCACAATGAAACTGAAATTCCAATCAACAGTTTATAGATACTTTATGATTTGTCTTTATGAGACAATTAAAGACCACAAGAAAAATTGAGTGATGTACAACTATAGGTTCTAAAGATTAAAATTTAAACTAATCATTGCATCTAAACAAACAACATGTTTATTAGATCCAATGCCCACTAAACTACTGAAAGGTTATTGCCTGTAGCAGAAGAGCCTCTTAAATATTATTATCTCGTCTTTATCTCTAGGTCATGTCCCAAGACCAATAAAGCGGACATGTATGAAGCCTCTCATTAACCCTTTATGACCTGCCATAGAACAATTCCACCAGAGTATATCTTTGTATTTTTACATGCTGTGCTGTCATTCTTTTGAGCATTTTCATATGCCATACATCAAAATAATCCTTACACTCCCAATTTGAAGGCTATGTTTGTAATAAATCAATAGTAACTAGATAAATATCTCAAAAGTGCAATAAACAAAAAGAAAAAAAAATAATATATTTTTTTTACATATTTTATTCAATACAAAAAATGGATAAATGTAAACCTCAAACTTGTCAATGTGAAAAACGTGCATAAAACAATTTAAAACTATACAGAATTGATTTGAACTGTTTACATAAATTAGTTTTAAGATACACTCATTTTTACACTCATTCAAAAAAAGGCGTGTACTTTCGTTTAGACATAACGGCGCGCGTGTGTGTGTGTGAATGTCCTTGTATTTGTGAATGTCTAAAGGAGAAAGAAATGATAAAATAAGCAATGGTAAAAAGACAATAACGATATAAGGAACAATAGCAATGGGAGTCAAACGGGAGCCTAAACGCATGGTCAAATGACGCAGCGTGTGACGTCACAACAGCGACACACCCAGGGGTCATAGTGCACAGAACGTGATACGTCAATGAGTCATCGGAAGACGTAAATATCAATCGCAGATCTACAGAACACGTGTGCAATGCCTTTTTGTGTGTGTTTCTTTTGTAAACGCATTTACGCAGTTTGTACAGACTGATTAGAGGGCGAAAACAACGCAACATGGGCATGTTGGAGGCTTGATCTGAACATGTTACATCTCTAGTTTTGTATGCAAAAAGAATGATTGAGCTAGCCATTTGGTTTCAGTTTCTATAGGCTCTTAAACAGACACACGCAAACGCTCCCATCGGTCTTAGAGGGTTAAGAAACCATAATTAGCAAATTACAGACCTATTTCAAATTTTCTATTTCTGTCTAAAATACTAGAAAAAGTTGTGTCTGCTCAATTGTGCTTCTTCCTGCAAAAAAAAAAGAAATAGATTTTCATCTGGATTTCTGGATTTCTGGTCTGGATTCAGGCCCCATCATAGCACAGACACTGCGCTCGTTAAAATAACACATAATCTACTTCTAGCTTCTGACCAAAGCTTTATCTCAATACTAGTTTTACTTGATCTTAGGACTCTTAGATCAACTACAAAATTACACTGGTATTCAGGGACAGGCATTAAGGCGGTTTAGATACCTATCAGATCATTACCATTTTTACCAAACGGCTCAGGTTCCGCATGTAACCATGGTTCCCTGAGAAGGCGAATATATTTTTTGGTGCAGATGAGAACAAATTCGAGCTGCTCGCAGTGCAGTCTGAGCTAGAAGCTATAGAGAAGCAGATCCGGGACCTTTTAGAGAGACAAGCTAAGCTGAGAGACCGGCGTTTAGCTCTTGAAACATCCCGCTCATGTACACAAATCAGTGATTAACGTTAGTAACCCGCTGACCCTGACCTCGTCTACTCTGTGCGTTTCTCAGCATTGGTCTCGAGCGCCTAATTCACGATCAGCCATGGTTGCATTCACTCCGGCTTTGACATACCACAATGAAGCCTGGGTGGTTCCGCGGAAGACGCGAGCCAGAACCAGAGCAAGAATCTCTCCGCCCCTCCCGGTTTTCGAGATCTCCACCCAGAACCGCTTCTCCTCTCTTTGGGAAACGGAACGCGATGCTGTGATCATCGGCGATTCCACCGTCCGACACGTCCACGCTACGTTAGGTAAAAGTAAGGTGCGCACTCACTGCTTCCCTGGTGCTCGTGTTTTTGATATCACTGCGCGGGTACCTGAGATCTTGAACGGTGACGAGCGCGTCGGAGCTGTTGTGCTGCACGCGGGAATGAACGACATCAGGCTGCGGCAGACGGAGGTTCTGAAGAAAGATTTCAGGAGCCTGATTGAGACGGTACGCAGCACATCGCCTGAAACACAGATCATTGTGTCTGGACCGCTTCCCACGTACCGACAAGGGCATGAAAAGTTCAGTAGATTATTCGTGCTAAATGAATGGTTAATGTCATGGTGCAATGGGCAGAAACTGCTCTTTGTAAATAATTGGAATTTATTTTGGGAGCGACCGAGTGTTACAGTTATGTCTGTCTTGTGTCTGTATTCCTGAGTTTTCCCCCTGTCATTGTGTATTTGGTTCAGTCCTGTTCTCAGTTTTCCCGCTCCTCGTTAGTGTTCAGTTCATTCACCTGTGTTCAGTTCAGTTGCCCCAGCTGTGCCTTGTTTCCCCATTCTGTTCTATGTGTATTTAAACCCGGTGTTCTCCCTCACTCCTGGTCGGTTCTCGTTCGTATGTACGTTTGTGTATGGTGTTTTGCTGTCTCCCGTGATCTTTGTTTGATATTATATAGTAAAGTATATTTGAATTGGACCTGTTGACTGCTGCCTCTTCATCTGCCTGCAACAAACCCGTAACAGAAGAACCGACCAAAGGAATGGAATTTGCAGCAGTCCAGATCCTTCTCCTTTCCCAGGAGGACCAGTCCCTCGAGGCCCACACACAGATGTATTTGGACTTGGTACCTCTAGTTCATTATGATGACACCAGCCTCTGTGTGTTCTTCCGGGCAGGCCTCAACGATGAGACCAAAGCACGCCTGCCCGGAGATGGGCCTCGGGGGAACTTCGCTGCCTTTGTCGAGTGGGTATTAGCAAGCTGCAACTCACCCTTCACCGTCGGCCCAGGAAATGAGGATCTCGCCAGCGCCCTTCCAGTACCTTCACCACTGGTTCCATGCAGCCACGTCCAGCCAGAGACCGTCCAGCCAGAGACGGAGGACACTGCATTGATGGTGATGTCTGTGGCGATTCTGTGTGTGTGGGCTACACACACATCAGTTCTGGCCTTTCCAAGCAGCCCTGCCGAGCCTGAGCTCCCCTGCAGCCCTGCCGAGCCTGAGCTCCCCTGCAGCCCTGCCGAGCCTGGGCCCGTCGCCTGCCCGCCAGAGCCTGAGCCCGTCGCCTGCCCGCCAGAGCCTGAGCCCGTTGCCTGCCCGCCAGAGCCTGAGCCCGTCGCCTGCCCGCCAGAGCCTGAGCCCGTCGCCTGCCCGCCAGAGCCTGAGCCCGTCGCCTGCCCGCCAGAGCCTGAGCCCGTCGCCTGCCCGCCAGAGCCTGAGCCCGTCGCCTGCCCGCCAGAGCCTGAGCCCGTCGCCTGCCCGCCAGAGCCTGAGCCCGTCGCCTGCCCGCCAGAGCCTGAGCTTCAAGCCAGCCCTACAGAGCCTTCTCCGCTGGTCCCGTCCAGCCCTCCCGAGCCTTCTCCGCTGGTCCCGTCCAGCCCTCCCAAGCCTTCTCCGCTGGTCCCGTCCAGCCCTCCCAAGCCTGTCCATATGCACGTCCCTGAGCCTGGCACTCTCCCCAAGAAAATTTTTGGGGGGGGATATAGGCCACCTGAAGGTGCGTCTCCGCCATGGCCCCCTGACCAGCTTGCTCCGCCATGGCCACCTGAAGGTGCGTCTCCGCCATGGCCCCCTGACCAGCTTGCTCCACCCTGGCCACCCGAAGGGGCTTCTCCACCCTGGCCACCCGAAGGGGCATCTCCACCCTGGCCACCGGAAGGGGCTTCTCCACCCTGGCCACCCGCACAACCTGCTCCGCCCTGGAGGCTTCCTGTTCCGGGAAAGCCACGCCCTCGTCAGCCTCCAGGGCGCCCACCCTCCCGCCCCTATTTGATGTTTATACGGCGTGGGGACACGCCTTTTCGAGGAGGGGCGTAATGTTACAGTTATGTCTGTCTTGTGTCTGTATTCCTGAGTTTTCCCCCTGTCATTGTGTATTTGGTTCAGTCCTGTTCTCAGTTTTCCCGCTCCTCGTTAGTGTTCAGTTCATTCACCTGTGTTCAGTTCAGTTGCCCCAGCTGTGCCTTGTTTCCCCATTCTGTTCTATGTGTATTTAAACCCGGTGTTCTCCCTCACTCCTGGTCGGTTCTCGTTCGTATGTACGTTTGTGTATGGTGTTTTTGCTGTCTCCCGTGATCTTTGTTTGATATTATATAGTAAAGTATATTTGAATTGGACCTGTTGACTGCTGCCTCTTCATCTGCCTGCAACAAACCCGTAACACCGAGGCTCTTCCGCGCTGATGGCTTACACCCAAGTAGAATCGGAGCAGATCTTCTGTCAGATAACATCTCCAAGATGTTAAACACCATTTAACTAGTAACCAAAAGTCCAAATCAAAGTCTCTGCTGCACCAATTAAATTGATATTAATACTAGTGTAGAACATTGCATAGAAACTGTGCCTATTCCTCGTTTACTAAGATCAAATAATAAATCTACTGTGGGATCTAGAAAAAAATTAATTGTTATTAAAACAGAAAATCTCGCTACTAGTGAACAAAAACAAAAACTATTTCTAAAGCTAGGTCTTCTAAACATTAGATCACTCACACCTAAGGCAGTTATTGTAAATGAAACAGTCACAGATCATAACATCGATGTATTTTGCCTTACTCAAACCTGGCTTAAACCAAATGATTATTTCAGGCTAAATGAGTCTACTCCGCCAGGATACTGTTATAAGCACGAGCCCCGTCTGATTGGTCGTGGCGGTGGTGTTGCAACAATCTATAGAGAGATTCTTAATGTTACTCATAAAACAGGTCACAGGTTTAATTCGTTTGAAGTACTTGTGCTAAATGTTACGCTCTCAGATGTAAGAAAGAAATCCCTATTATCTCTTTAGCCTTGGCTACCGTATATAGACCTCCAGGGCCTTATGCTGATTTCCTAAAAGACTTTGCAGACATTCTCTCAGATCTATTGGTCAACGTCGATAAAGCATTAATTGTTGTCCCACTCATCGTCTTAATCATACACTATATAATTATATCATATGGAACCGATCCAACCGATATAGATATCATTCCACAAATTGATGATGTCACTGACCATTACATGGTAGCTTGCATATTACGTACTGCTGTAATATGTCATGCTTCGCCGCGCTATCGACAAGGCAGAACAATCCTTCCATTCACCATAGATAATTTCTCAAATAGCTTATCTGATCTGTCTCAGCTGCTGCCTGAGCCCAAACAAACAGATGAACTAGACGAACTAACTAGCACTATGACACCATTCTCTCTAGAACATTGGATATTGTTGCACCCATTAGATTAAAAAAGGTCAGAGAGAAAGGTATAGCACCATGGTACAACAATACTACGCATGTTCTAAAGAGGGAAACCCATAATTTAGAGCGTAAATGGAAACAAACTAATTTAGAGGTCTTCAGAATCACGTGGAAAGACAGTATGTCACGTTATAAAAGGGCTCTAAAAGCAGCCAGGGCTGAGCACCTCAGCAAAGTGATAGAAAATAACCAAAACAATCCAAGGTTTTTATTTAACACCTTGGCTAGACTAACAAATAAACAGACGTCATCTGAACAAAATACCTCGTTACAGTTTAATAGTATTGATTTCATGAACTTCTTCACTGAGAAAATTGAAAGCATCAGAACCACAATTGTATATGTTCAATCTTTGCTCGCGCCTTATAATTCAGCCGCAATTATCACCCCGCAAGAACAATTACAATGCTTTACAACTATAGAACAAAAAGACTTAAATAAACTTATCACTTCATCTATGACAACAACATGTTTATTAGATCCTATACCAACTAAACTACTGAAAGAAGTGTTACCTATAGTGGAAGAGCCTCTTCTCAGTATTATTAACTCGTCTTTATCTTTAGGTCATGTTCCAAGAACGTTCAAGCTGGCAGTAATAAAACCTCTTAATAAGATACCACAATTAGATCCAAATAACCTAGCAAATTACAGACCCATTTCAAATCTTCCATTTATGTCTAAAATACTAGAAAAAGTTGTGCCCGCTCAACTGGGCTCTTTCTTGCAAGAAAATGACATCTATGAAAAGTTTCAGTCTGGATTCAGGACACACCATAGCACTGAAACTGCGCTAGTTAAAATTACAAATGATTTACTTTTAGCTTCTGTCCAAGGCTGTATCTCAATACTAGTTTTACTTGATCTTAGTGCTGCGTTCGATACTATAGATCACACAATACTCTTAGATCGACTACAAAATTATACTGGTGTTCAAGGACAAGTATTAAGCTGGTTCCGATCATACTTATCTGACCGCTACCATTTTGTCTATTTAAATGGATCATAACTTCAGTAAACTATGGAGTGCCGCAGGGATCTGTGTTAGGCCATCTGTTATTCTCAATATGATACCACTTGGAAATAGAGCTTAGATTCTCTACCCGAGCCCGAGACCCGACCCGACCCGACCCGACCCGCGGGCCGGGTCGGGCCGATATTTCCCGCCACTATGCTCGGGTCGGGTCGGGTCGGGCCCTTGATCAAGCCCGTCACGTGTCACGCGTAGCGTCTCCTCCACTCGCACGCTGTGCTGTATTGTGTAGCTTAAGTGCAACATGGAGCTTGAAGAAGTAAAGAAAAAAAATTACATAGGAGAATTAACTTTGAGCAAGTATGAAGGAAAGTCAGAGGTATGGAAATATTTTAAACTAGTCGTGGGCAGTGACAACATCTGTGTCGGCTTTGTTGAGTGAAAGTGCGGCGTGCTGCTCGCCTATGATGACAGCAAAAAAAAACGTGGACTTCGACGATGAACAGACGCATGCAGGCTTGTCATGACAGAAAGGATGATAGTCAGCCTTCAATATCCTTCATTCGGATCGGATCCATTTGCGATCCATCGATTCAGGCATGATTTTTACCACTTCATTATGTTTTGTCTTGTAGAAACCTTTCTTTAAAGTGAATTTCGTTTTGTATAAATTGTATCTTAATTTTAATAACCTTTTCATTAACCGATTGCCTGGATTTAATAAACAATAAATGCAGACAATGATCATGACATGCGGGCGCCGGCGAGCCGCGGTCACATAGCACATGAACTGGAGCATCTCATCATAAATTAAATAAATTCTCGGCATTCTCGCTTGTCACCGAATTTACAAATGCACATCTTGCTTGTTGCACGCACACAAGTCGAGATAACATTATTAATAATAATGAATCTTTAAGAATATTTGATTGAATGCTGAATGTCGTGCTTGTTCAATTTAATAAAATTTAAACTTTCATTGTGATAATTAAAATAATTGAATATTAAATATTAAGTGCACAATTTTTGCACACGTATTAATAGTGTGTATTAATATATATATATATATATAGCCTATATAAATTGCGCAGCTCCCCCTGTCAATACATTCAGCACCTGCGTTAAAAAAAATGATCTGGCGTCGCCCTGGTTATAACGGCCAACGTATTAAAAATGGTCGGGTTTAAATCGGGCTCGGGCTCATAATTACAGTTAATGTGTCGGGCCGGGCCGGGCTCGGACACAACGTGCACGGGCTCGGGTCGGGTCGGGCTTGATTTTTTGGGCCCGATCTAAGCTCTACTTGGAAATATTATAAGGAAACATGGAATTAGTTTCCATTTTTATTGCTGATGATACTCTAATATATATTTCATCACGGCCGGATGAATATGCTAAACTATCCAAATTGACAGATTGTGTTAAAGATATAAAAGATTGGATGACGCGTAATTTTCTTTTATTAAATCCAGACAAGACAGAGGCACTTCTTATCGGTTTGAAAAACCATCCGCAAAACCTCTCACAACACAACTTTAACATAGTAGGATGCACTGTTACTGTATCCTCTACAGTAAAAGACCTGGGTGTTATATTAGACTGCAACCTGTCTTTTGAAAAACATATTTCATGTTACAAAAACAGCCTTTTTCCACCTTAGAAACATTGCTAAGCTACGTAATATTCTATCAGTTTCTGATGCAGAAAAGTTAGTTCATGCATTCATGACCTCTAATAATAATAATAATAATAAATTGAATTTGTATAGCGCTTTTCTCGAACTCAAAGTCGCTTTACAGGGCAGGTGAATAAGCAAAAAAAATATATATATAGAGATGGAGGGCGGTGGGGTACAGATAGGCAGAGGTGAAGAGATGGGTCTTGAGGCGGGGCTGGAAGATGGTGAGGGACTCAGAGGTGCGGATCTCATGGGGGAGGGAGTTCCAGAGCCTGGGAGCTGCCCTGGAAAAGGCTCTGTCCCCAAACTGCGGAGCTTAGATTTGTGGATGCAGAGGAGACCGGGTGAGGTGGATATGAGTGACTGTGAGGGTTGGTAGGGGGAGAGGAGGTCAGTGAGGTATGAGGGGGCCAGGTGGTGGATGGCTTTGTAAGTAAGGACCAGGATTTTGTATGTGATCCGGTGGGAAATAGGAAGCCAGTGTAGTTGTTTTAGGACTGGAGTGATGTGGTGCCAGGATTTGGAGCGGGTGATGAGTCGGGCAGCTGCATTCTGGACCAGTTGGAGTCTTTTTATGTAGTTTGAGCTGATACCAAGGAGTAGTGAGTTGTAGTAGTCCAGTCGTGATGAGATGAAGGCATGAATGAGTCTTTCAGCAGCATAGGGTGTGAGTGAGGGTCTGATTTTGGCGACGTTGCGGAGGTGAAAGAAGGAGGTTTTAATGACATGACGGATGTCAGGTTCAAGGGAGAGGTTTGAATCAAAAATCACGCCGAGGTTGCAGGCCTGGGGAGATGGGGAGACAATGGTGTCGTCAATGGTGAGAGTGATCTTATTGGTTTTGCTGAGAGTGGATTTGGAGCCTATGAGGAGGAATTCTGTTTTATTGCTGTTGAGTTTGAGGAAGTTATGTTGCATCCAGGTTTTAATAGCTGACAGACAGGAGTTGATATGGGAGAGGGGAGGATTGTGGGGGGATCTGGTGCTGAGGTAGATCTGAGTGTCATCGGCATAACAGTGGAAATCCAGTTTGAAGTGACGAAGTATCTGACCAAGGGGGAGGATGTAAATGATGAAGAGGAGGGGGCCGAGTACGGATCCTTGGGGAACGCCTTGGGTGACTGTGGCTGTTGCAGAGGTGTGATTATGAAAGAGAGATGAAGTGGGATCTGTTGGAAAGGTAGGAACGGAGCCAGCTGAGTGCAATACCTTCGATACCAAGGTCTTTGAGTCTGGTGAGCAGGAAGTTATGGCTCACAGTATCAAAGGCTGCACTCAGGTCGAGAAGAATAAGGATGTTAAGGAAACCGGTGTCAGCAGAGGTGACCAGGTTATTGAGGACTTTGAGGAGAGCGGTTTCTGTGCTGTGGAGGGGGCGAAAACCAGATTGGAGAGGTTAAAATTGGTTATTGGCATGAAGATGGGTTTGTAATTGTAAAGCGACTATAAGTTCCAGGGTTTTAGACAGGAAGGGGAGGGTGGAAATTGGGCAGTAGTTGTTGAGGGAAGAGGGATCCAGACCAGGTTTTTTGAGGATTGGGGTGACAGTGGCAGTTTTGAAAGCAGAGGGGACAGTTCCAAGGGACAATGAGGAATTGAAGAGGTTAGTGAGGTAGGGGCAAAGGACTGGGAGGCAGGACTTCAGGAGTGGAGTAGGGAGGGAGTCAAGTGAGCAGGTAGTCGGTTTGGAAGAACTGATGAGTTTAGAGATTTCAAGAGTGGTGACCAAGTTAAACTGGGAGAGGAGGCAGTGTGGAGGAGGGAGAGGGAGGTCAGGAGGGATGGGGGGAAAAGGGGCCGTGATAGATGCTGGAGTAGATACTGGAAGCTCCGATGCAGGGGATAGAGATTGATAAATTATATTGATTTTATCAGCGAAAAAGTGAAGGAATGAGTTGCAGAGATCCGGAGTAGAGGTAAGGAGGGTGTTGGTCCGAGGCTTGATGAGGTTGTTCAATGTGAAGAAGAGGGTTCTGTGGTTTAGACAGGGGTTGGTGAGGATGGTGGAGAGGTAGGCAGATTTGGCGGCAATGACGGCATCTTTGTAGGCAATGAGGTGGAGTTTATAGGCTTCATGGTGGACTATGAGAGATGATTTTTTTGTCAGACGTTCAAGTTGGCGGCCAGTTTGTTTCATTTTCCAGAGTGCAGGTGTGTACCAGGGTGTCGAGTTGTTAAAAGTGACAGTTTTTGTTTTGAGGGGGGCCAAAGTGTTAAGGGAGGCACACAAAGTGGAGTTGAGGTGGTTTGTGAGGTCATCAGGTGAGGTGAGGGTTGAGTCCATGTGGAGAGTGGTGGAGAGCAGGTCAGAGAGATGATGGGGATCAATTGATTTAAGGTTGCGGAAGGTGATTTCTCTGAGGAGGCGGGGGCAGGTTGTTGGAGACGGAATGGTGAACCGTATCAGTTTGTGATCAGAGAGGGGAAAGAGGCATGGATGGAGGTTGAGCACTGGTTGGTTAGTGGAGCAGACCAGGTCGAGGATGTGTCCTTTTTCATGGGTGGGGATTGTGACATGTGGGGTTAGAGTAAAGTTGTCCAATAAAATTGTGAATTCTGATGACAGCTTGCAGGTGGAGGAGTCTATGTGGATGTTTAGGTCACCGAGTAGTAGCAGAAGTAACTTTTAAGAAGTGATCCGGAAGTTCTGATTATAAATAACGGCGAGGCCACCTCTACGGCGGGAGGGGCGGGGTTTGCAGATGTAATTGTAGCCAGTGGGGGATGGCTACAATTGTAGCCAGATGTAATTGTAGCCAGTAATCTAGTCTCTAGACTAGATTACTGTAATGCTTTATTAGCTGGTTGTCCTGCATCCTCAATAAACAAGCTACAGTTAGTGCAAAATGCAGCCGCTAGAGTTCTTACTAGATCAAGAAAATATGATCATATAACACAGATTTTATCATCACTACATCGGTTACCTATAAAGTTCCGTATTAATTACAAGGTATTGCTACTGACTTATAAAGCCCTAAATGGTTTAGCTCCAGTCTATTTAACGGATCTTCTATCGCCCTTTAATCCATCGCGCTCTTTAAGATCACTAAATTTGAGGCTTTTGATTATACCTAGGATATCCAGATCCACCAAAGGAGGGAGATCATTTTCACATTTAGCTCCAAAGCTCTGGAATAGCCTTCCTGATACTGTTCGTTGCTCAGACTTGCTCTCCCAGTTTAAAACTAGACTAAAGTCAAGTCAAGTCAATTTATTTATAGAGCACAACATAAACACAACATTAGTTGATCCAAAGTGCTTTACAGACGGTCAAAAAATAAAAATAAAAAATAATAGAGAAAACTATTGATAATAATAAACTATTAAAAGAACATTTCTACGTACATATACACAGTGTACCATAAACAGCATCACTCAAATGCAAGAGTATAAAGTGAGACTTTAAGCTAGATTTAAAAACGTTGAGCGATGGAGAGGCCCTGATATTAAAGGGTAAGCTGTTCCAAAGTTTAGGTGCAGCAACTGCGAAAGCTCTGTCGCCTTTGGATTTGCAGCGTGAACGAGGGACTGATAAAAGAAGCTGATTACAGGATCTTAATGACCTAGAGGTTGTATATGGCTGGATACGTTCACAAAGATAATCCGGGGCTGATTTTTGTAGAGCCTTATATACAAAAAGAAGGACCTTAAAATCAACTCTGAATTTAATAGGAGCCAGTGCAATGAAGCAAGAACAGGAGTGATATGCTCCTGTTTTTTTTTTTTTTTTTTTTTGTTCCTGTCAGCAGTCTGGCTGCCGCATTTTAGACCATCTAGAGCCGAGATAGAGTGCTTTGAGTAAGACCGACATACAGAGAATTACAGTAGTCTAGTCTAGAAGAGATTGGTGCATGGATGACAATTTCAAGATCTTTTTGAGAAAGAAAATGTTTTACTTTCGCAACAGATCTGAGGTGGAAGAAGCTAATCTTTACAACTGTGTTCACCTGTTTGTCAAATTGTCGTGAAGGGTCGAAACGGACCCCTAGATGTTTTTACATAGGGTTGTAAGCTATCACTAAGGGAGCCTAACCTACTTGTCAGAGTAGTATTGAGTGCAGCAGGGCCTAGCAGAAGCACCTCAGTTTTGTCAGTGTTTAGTTGCAGGTAATTGTTCGCCATCCAAATTTTCACTTCATCAAGATATGAGAAAAGGAGTTGTATAGAGAAATCATTTTCAAGCTTGATTGGAAAGTAAAATTGTAGGTCATCAGCGTAGCAGTGATAGTTTATGCCATGTTTCTGGAGAATGGAGCCCAGGGGGAGCATGTAAAGTGAAAACAACAAAGGACCAAGAATAGAACCCCGGGGAACACCATAAGGGACGGATGCAGTAGGTGAGGTAAACGACCCGATATTTACTGAAAACGTCCTACCCTTTAAATAGGAGTTGAACCATTGTAATGCCGTGCGCCCGTGCCTTGAACCCCTACTGTATATTGAAGTCGTTTCAAGAGGATGTCATGGTCAATAGTGTCAAAAGCTGCACTCAGATATAGCAGTAACAGAATGACAGATGACCCTGAATCAGTAGACAACTTATCCAACTTATGGATTATGGAACCAAATGTTAAATATACTGTATATATTATCCAAAATATTAAAAGCATCTAAGTAAGAAGTAAACTGTGAGAACACTGCTTTCTCTAAAACCTTTGAAATAAATGGGAGTTTAGAAATTGGCCGGTAGTTACTAAGAACAGATGGATCAAGGTTAGATCTTTTTAGCAAGGGTTGTACAGAAGCATGCTTAAAAGACTCAGGGAAAACCCCACTGGACAGAGAACTGTTTATAATAGTTAAAAGCGCAGGGCTAATATTGTCTAATACCTCTCTAAGCAAACGGCCAGACAGTACATCAGATTGACAGTATCAATTTCATTTTAGAGATTAATGCACTCAATTGAGATTGAGACACTGGTTTAAAGCTAGTAAAATTACTAGAAGGAGAGATCAGGGGAGAAACAGCCGTGTCAGAAGGAGAGAGGTGAGATCTGATATCTAGTATCTTCTGTACAAAGAAACCTAAGAATTCTATACAGGTCTCGAGATTGCCAACAGGAGCTGAGCAGGTGGCTGGATTAAGAACTGAGTTTATAGTTTTAAAAAGAACTTGTGGCCTGTTTGCATTCGTAGTGATTAAATTTGAAAGATATTGTGATTTTGCATCACTGACCGACTTTTGATAGGTGGCAAGACAATTTTTTAAAATTTGATAAGAGACCTGTAGCCCATCCTTTTTCCACCTGCGCTCAGCCCTTCTGCATTCCCGTCTGAACACACGGGTAGAGGCATTTAACCAAGGTTGAGAGTTTGATTTAGGTTTTTGCCTTCTAGGCTTCAGAGGGGCAACAGTATCCAATGCAGTAGAACAGGCAGAGTTGAAGACGAGAACCAGTGTTCATATCAGGTGACAAAGAGACCTCACAATTAGAAAAGGTGGTTGAGAATTCTAGTGCAGTAGTGGCATGAAAAACATGGGAGCTGCACACAGGCTGAAAGAGGATGGGCTGTACATATGGAACTGCAGGTTCAAATAAAACTGTCACAGTCCTCGTCTGCACCAGTCTGTCTTTGTGTCTGCACTACACTTCCCAGAATCCTCCTTGTCTTCACACCTGAACTCACTCCCTCATTATCCACCTGTCCCTCGTCATCATCATCTGTGTCACCTGTCTTCACCTCGTTAGTGTTCATTTGGACTTGTATTTAGTTTGCTTGTGTTCAGTCTGTCTTTGTCGGTTCTTGTATATGTTACTCTGTTTTTTGTGTGCATGTTCCTGCCTGCCTGTACCTGTGAGATTTATTTAGTAAACTGTTTGTATTGGAGCCTTTGACTCAGCCTTTTCCTTCAACCCGCGCACAACACCGTGACAAAAACAGAATAGTGGTCAGAAATACCAGCATCAAATACTTCACATGAATGTATAGAGAGACCACGAGTCAAAATAAGATCTAATGTGTGGCCCAGGTTGTGAGTGGGAGAAGAGACACACTGTGCGAAACTGAGCGAGTCAATGAGGTTCATAAAATTTTTAACCATAGTTCCCTTATCGAAAAGGGAACTTCGAGATGCGTCGAAACGCTGCGGGAACGCCTTCTGCGTGATTGCGTCTGAAGCATCTATGCCAACTAGTCCAATGGAAAAAGGGAATGAGCGTCACGGGCGGGTGACGTCATGACCAGGAAAGGATAAGAGCACTTCCGCTGCTCGCCGGCATCAGCTTCTGTGCCTCAGCAAGCGATCTGTGTCTAAACTGTCCCCGTCTATTTATTGTTGTCTGTCAATATTGTTGGTATCGAAATGGCGAAACAAGTCTACAAACAGTGTGTTCCTCCCTGCCCGCGTTATTTAACGGGTGGGGACACACACGAGCTTTGTGTGATTTGTTTGGGATTTGAGCATGCAGCCTCAGCCTTCGAGGGGGCTGAGTGCCAGCACTGTGAGAAGCTACCGCTTCGCATGCTCAGATCCCGCCTGTCACTCTTCGACAAACAGAGTGGGCAGGCTCGCGATCCTCAGGGATCAGGACCCGCGTCTGCCGAGGCAACGCGGAGAATGCATTCCTGGGGATCGCAATTGGATCTCTCGGAGGGGATCGAGACGGGTCCGAGGGCCCTTTCTCCTTCCTTACCCGGGAGATCCAGCTCTCCTCCCCCGGTGTCGGAAGCACGCTTTGCGGTTTCTTCCGCCCGGGGAGAGAGCCCCTTATTACAGTGCTCATCTTCTGAGGAAGTTGATGTTGTCAGTATGGACAGTGATAATGCACACACGGGGGAAAGGGAATTACAATTTATTTCCCCAGCGTATGATGAGCTGGTGGATGTCATGTCACGAGCTGTAGAAAGATTAAATGTTGACTGGCCATCTGAAACTAGAAACACTCGCCCCAAAAGCAGATTAGACGAGCGTTATCTTTCTTCAGCCACATTATCTCCACCGCGAGGGCTTCCTTTTTTTCCTGATTTGCACGATGAATTATCTAAATCATGGAAAAAGCCGTTCTCATCTCGTGTCTTTGTCCCTCATTCCAATATATATTCTAAAATAAGAGGGTCTAAAGATTACGGCTATAGTTCGATGCCCCAGGTTGAACAAAATCTAGCGAGTTATCTCGCGCCTGGTCCCGCATCTTCTATTAAAGCCCCAGTTTTGCCCACTAGACCGCTAAGAAATACATCTAGTTTAGTGGGCAAAGCTTATTCGGCAGCAGGTCAAGCCGGGGCGTGCCTGCACACTATGGCACTGCTTCAGGCTTATCAGGCTGATCTGCTGGGGGATCTGGATAATAGTGAGGGAATAAGTCATGACGATGTTCGAGAACTTCGTAGGGCGACCGATCTTTCTCTCAGGGCTACTAAAGAGACCGCCAGAGCAATTGGGCGGTCTATGGCAGCTTTGGTAGCCACTGAGAGACATTTATGGCTCAATCTATCTGATATTAAAGAGAAAGATCGTACTTTTTTGTTAGATGCTCCGCTTGAACCGTCTGGTCTCTTTGGTGACGCAGTTCACGCTGTAGTAGAAAGATTCCAGGATGCTAAAAAACAGTCGGACGCTTTTAAAAAGTTTATCCCTCGCCGTGTCCAGCCCCCTGGGCTGCTGGGCGTGAGCAGCCCCAGCCATCTAGCTCATCATATCATGTGCAACAGAAAGAGAGTGTTGCGTCTCGTGCTCCTCCACGAAGATACTGGAGACAGACGCAGCCCTCTCAACCGAAGTCGACTAAGCCTAAGCCGGATCTGAGGACCGTTCTTCAGGCGAAGAAAGCTTCGGTTCAAAAAAAAAAAAGGTCCTGATGCTTAGGCATCAGACCTGTGAGGACAGCCCCGACCGGGGTGGAGCGGTGTTCACCTCAGTACACGGTGCCCGTTCCACTTCGGGGTCCTCACGAGACCCTCCTGCCAACCCTGCCACCTCTGGTGCTTCAGGGCGCAGTGGTCTCCAGCGAGTCGCTGGTGCTGTGCTGCGGCACAGCATCGGTTTCGCGCCCTCTGAGGGGGGTTTTAGAGCAGTCAGGTCAGGTAGTTCCTGCCGGTATGTTTCAGGCTCCAGATTTGGCTCTCTCAGTAACACCAGAGACCAGCCTCGAGAGGCTGGTTCCCTTAGTAAATTTTCTGGCAGCGTGGAAGCTTCTGCCGAATATTTCTCATTGGGTCCTGCAGATTGTAGAGAAAGGATACAGAATCCAGTTTGGCTCTCGTCCTCCTCGTTACAGCGGGGTGTTACCCACAGTGGTACGTCCCGAGCAGGCTCTGGTAATGGAGCAAGAAGTAAGGGCCCTGTTAGCAAAAGAGGCTATAGAACAGGTGTACTCACCCGACAGAGAGTCGGGTTTTTACAGCCGTTATTTCATTGTTCCAAAAAAGGATGGAGGGTTGCGTCCCATTTTAGATCTTCGCCTGTTGAATCGGTCAGTTCAGAAACTCAAGTTCAAGATGCTGACCCTCAAGCAGATCGTGACCCAAATCAGATCCGAGGACTGGTTTGTCACGATAGATCTAAAGGATGCATACTTCCATATCTCCATCCTCCCTCAGCACAGGAAGTTCCTAAGGTTTTCTTTCAGGGGCAAAGAATACCAGTATCGGGTTCTTCCTTTCGGCCTAGCTTTGTCACCCCGCACGTTCACGAAATGCATGGATGCAGCTTTAGCCCCTCTCAGGCTTCAGGGCATTCGCATTCTGAATTATATCGACGACTGGCTGATTCTAGCGGAATCAGAGCAGTTGGCGGTTCGGCACCGAGGTGTCGTTCTCGCCCATATGCAGATGTTGGGGTTGAGGCTCAATGCCAAGAAGAGTGTTCTTTCTCCAGTACAGAGAACCACTTTCCTTGGTGTGGTATGGGATTCAGTGACGATGAGGGCCAGCCTATCGCCCGTTCGTGTAGCTGTTATCCTGGCAGCCACCAAAGAGCTAAAGCTAGGTCAGTCACGCACTGTAAAACAGTTCGAGAAACTGTTGGGTCTACTGGCAGCAGCGTCCAACGTGATACCTTTTGGCCTGCTGTACATGAGGCCTTTACAGTGGTGGCTCAGGACCAGAGGGTTCTCCCCGAGGGGAAACCCATTCCGTATGATCAAGGTTACGCGGCGATGCCTTCGTGCCTTAGAGATATGGAGGAAACACTGGTTCTTAACCCAGGGCCCGGTGTTGGGAGCTCTTTGCCATCGAGCTACTATCTCGACAGATGCTTCCCTCACCGGCTGGGGAGCGGTAATGGAAGGCCGCTCGGTTCAGGGTCTGTGGAAAAGCCATCATCTTTCGTGGCACATCAATTGCCTGGAGATGATGGCTGTCTTCAATGCGTTGAGACATTTCCTTCCGGACCTAAGAGGCCATCATGTGCTCGTTCGAACAGACAACACATCAGTGGTCTCTTATCTGAACCGCCAGGGGGGTCTGAGGTCGCGTCCGCTTTGCAAACTGGCGCACCAGATCCTCCTGTGGTCCCTGGGGAAGGTACTCTCCCTGAGGGCAGTGTATATTCCTGGGGACCAGAATATAGGAGCAGACATCCTGTCGAGGCAGGAGCTGAGGCCAGGGGACTGGAGACTCCACCCCGAGGCGGTGGAGAAAATCTGGGAGGCATATGGCAGAGCAGAGGTGGACCTGTTCGCGTCTCACAACACGACGCACTGTCCCCTCTGGTATTCACTTACTCACCCGGCCCCCCTGGGGCTGGATGCCATGGTGCAGACGTATGCCTTTCCCCCTGTTGCTCTGCTCCCAGGAGTTCTGGAGCGGGTCCGTCAGTGTGGGATAAGCCTACTGCTAGTAGCACCACGCTGGCCAAGTCGGATCTGGTTTGCGGACCTGATCCTTCTGCTAGACGGGCCTCCATTGGAGATCCATTTGAGGAGGGACCTTCTGTCTCAGGCCGGGGGCACAATATTTCACCCTCGGCCAGAGATATGGAATCTTTGGGTTTGGCCTCTGAGGGGGCCCAACTTGTAGATAGTGGTCTTTCAGCTGAGGCTGTTGAGACCATCCTAAGCTCCAGAGCTCCAGCTACGAGGAAACTGTATGCGCTTAAATGGAGAGTTTTCTCCTTATGGTGTCACCGACATCAGTGGGATCCGGTTAATTGTTCTGTCAACACAGTAATCGAGTTCCTGCAGGAGCGCTTTGTGTCAGGTCTATGTCCTTCCACACTAAAAGTTTACGTGGCAGCCATTGCGGCTTACCATACCATGGTGGGAGGTTTATCTTTGGGTCGAGACCCCCTGATTACACGTTTCCTTCGTGGCACTTTGAGGCTGAGGCCTGCAACTCGCACTAAGGTGCCAGCTTGGGATTTGACTGTAGTTCTAGAAGGCCTGTCTAGGGCTCCATTCGAGCCCTTAGATTCGGTCTCAGAGAAGTTCCTTACTCTTAAGACCATCTTTCTCCTAGCTATTTCGTCCCTCAAGAGAGTTGGTGACCTTCAGGCTCTTTCGGTCTCCCCCACCTGCCTTGAATTTGCACCGGGGATGGTCAAGGCGTTCCTTTATCCAAAACAGGGATACGTCCCTAAGGTGCCGACCTTGACTCCGAGGCCTATCGTGCTGCAGGCTTTCTGTCCTCCTCCGTTTGCAACTGCGGACCAGGAAAGACTGCACTTGTTGTGTCCAGTGCGAGCATTGGACACATATGTACATCGGACATCCTCAATCAGGAAGTCCGATCAACTATTTATTTGCTTTGGATCACCTAAAAAAGGTCTTCCTGCTTCAAAACAGACAGTCAGTAAGTGGATAGTCGAGGCTATTTCACTTGCTTATGAGTACTCGGGCCAGCCTTGTCCTTTGGTGGTCCGAGCTCATTCGACCAGGAGTATGGCGGCTTCTAAAGCCTTGCTGCATGGGGTTTCTCTCCAAGATGTTTGTGATGCGGCGGGCTGGTCCTCTCCGCTCACATTCGTGAGGTTTTACAGCCTGGACCTGGATGCTGCCCCAGGTTCTCAGGTGCTTAGTGCTTAGCTGAACAGTCTGACACTCAGGTACTTGAATTATGGCGCATTGGGTATTCTCGTTCCCGCAGCGTTTCGACGCATCTCGAAGTTCCCTTTTCGATAAGGGAACGTCTCAGGTTACTATTGTAACCATAGTTCCCTGAGAACAGGGAACGAGACGATGCGTCCCCCTGCCATACTTCTGGCGTCCCTGCGATCGGCTTGCTTCGGCACTGTCGAAGCTAATGCCGGCGAGCAGCGGAAGTGCTCTTATCCTTTCCTGGTCATGACGTCACCCGCCCGTGACGCTCATTCCCTTTTTCCATTGGACTAGTTGGCATAGATGCTTCAGACGCAATCACGCAGAAGGCGTTCCCGCAGCGTTTCGACGCATCGTCTCGTTCCCTGTTCTCAGGGAACTATGGTTACAATAGTAACCTGAGACGGTTTAGAGGGGCAGCAAACATGGATATTGAAATCCCCCAGAACCAACAGTCTATCACAGCGTGACACTTGATTTGACAGGAAGTCTGAGAGCTCATGGATAAACGTTGTGCTGACTTTGGGTGGTCTGTAAATCAGGATGCAAATTAGAGGACCTTTTAGGTCGATGTGCAGTAGTTGTGCCTCAAAACTGGAAAAAGTATCTACGGGCAGTAGTTGACATTTAAATGATTTCTTGAAGATTGTAGCTAGACCACCACCAGATCCATTTGGCCTGGGAGTGCTGTAAAAGGAACAGTCAAGAGGAGATAGTTCACCCAGACACGAAACATTGTCAGATTTCAACCAGGTTTCAGTCACAAACAGAAAATCCAAGGCATAAGATGAGAAAAAGTTGTTCATAATGAATGTTTTATTTGATAGCATTTACTAAAGCAATTTTTACTGAAGGCTGAGCTGGTGCAGAGTAAGTTTTAGCTGGTGATAGAGCCCCAAGTGGGGCATATTCCAGAGAACGGTGATTTGCAGAGTTGATTTATCCGCCTTCTCTGCGAGATTTTGTATACAGCCGACGAGAGGAAGACCAGACAACGGGAATAATACATCCGTCAACTGAGTGAACTGAGGTAGAGAGCCCAGCACAATGTTTGTGGGAGCCCCGATGTATGTAATGAGACCGGCGAGCGATACCAAGAGCAGCGCAGTGATTGTAAAGATTAGTGGGCAGCGATGGCCGAACTTTAGGGTTCAGATGGTGCAGATCCAACGACGAATAAAAAGTCATGTCATAAAAACCCCACCAACAAAAAGGCAGCAAAGTTTCTTGAGACAGCGCGCAAAAATAAAAGGAAGCAGATAAAAAAGTTACGGGCAATAAAAAGAGGATGATCATCCTAGAGTCGCGCATACCCAGCCAGATTTTAAACCACGTTAGCCAGCACATCGGGCAGCTAAACTACTACACAGTGCAAGTATGTGGAAGATACAGCCCTTTCTAAGACCATATCAACCTGACTAGCATATGGCAACCAATAGTCTGAGAGAAAGTAGAAGCTTACTCACGGAAAACAGTTGAAGTAGCCTGTTGCTTCGGTGGCGAAAGCTCGCGTTTGGCAGGTAGCAGCTTGACTGAAGGGATACAGAGACAATTTTTAAACAGCACCGTAATTCAGCGTTTAAAGGTGAACTAAGTAACTTTTTTACCTTAACCGAACAGCTTTGGAGTCCGTGTAATGATTATATTACTGATTTCGCGTTGAATGGTGGGCGTCTCGGAAAAAACGCACTTGCAACTTTGAGCCGGCGGCCCGCCGGCCGCAGCATCAGGGAGTGTCGCATGATATCAGGTCTCGCGATGTAACGAATTGCTTTACGGCAAGAAAGATCTGCTAAAATGAGCATCAAACAGAAATAACCCAGCGCAGTATACATGTGGTGTTCGACGCGCACATACAATACAGACTGCCGACAGTTCAACAGGGCGCGCGCAGCTCTTAAAGGGGCCACACCTTATTTCCACTCGTTACAGCTTTTATCCTACTGAACAGGTACCGGTGTACAGGGGGAGGGGATCAGGCCGTGAGTGCAGAGACATCTCTGCTTGCGTGATATTTACGACACTACAAGTATCCCACAGCGACTCTAGGGGTCACTGTTTGACAAAAACAGAAATCCTGCATAGTGCTGCTTTAAGATCAGCGTTGAAAAAACCTGCAGGATGAACTCAAGGGAGTTAGGATCCAAAAAAATATTAAACTACACGCTTGAGTAGTCCATAATTAGTCCACAGTTTGTCACGAAAACAAAGAGATAGCGGGAGAGCAGCGGCTGTCAGAACATGCCAGCGTTCACTCAGACCGGAAGACACAATATGTCACCCTAATTGAAATAATCTTTAGACGCATTTCTTCAACCAGGCATTCATATACATTTTTTATCTTACAGTTACTGTAAATCCGGCCTCTAGTTTATAAACGCCAGAGGAGAACTGGCCCCCCGACTGAGCCTGGGTTCTCCCAAGGTTTTTTTTCTCCATTAGGTCACCTGATGGAGTTTTAGGACACCAGTAGGTCACCTGATTGAGTTTTAGGACACCAACTGATGGAGTTTTAGGACACCAGTAGGTCACCTGATGGAGTTCTAGGACACCAGTAGGTCACTTGATGGAGTTTTAGGACACCAGTAAGTCAATTGATGGAGTTTTAGGACACCAGTAGGTCACTTGATGGAGTTTTAGGACACCAGTAGGTCACTTGATGGAGTTTTAGGACACCAGTAGGTCACCTGATGGAGTTTTAGGACACCAGTAGGTCACCTGATGGAGTTTTAGGACACCAGTAGGTCACTTGATGGAGTTTTAGGACACCAGTAGGTCACCTGATGGAGTTTTAGGACACCAGCAGGTCACCTGATGGAGTTTTAGGACACCAGTAGGTCACTTGATGCAGTTTTAGGACACCAGTAGGTCACCTGATGGAGTATTAGGACACAAGTATGTCACCTGATGGAGTTCTAGGACACCAGTAGGTCACTTGATGGAGTTTTTGGTTCCTTGCCACTGTTGCCTTGGGCTTGCTCAGTTGGGGATATTCAAATTAATTAACCAATAATTAATACCATTAATCAACCCTACCTAACGTGGATGTTTTTTTCCACTAAGAAACAAACATTGTTATGTTATTGTTATGTGGATGTTATGTGTATGTAAACATTGTTATGTGAAGCATGTGTGCAACTAGTCCAATCCTGATTGGTGCTTCGTCGCTCGTTGACGCGTGACGGCATTACATGTAAGCTACAAAGGGTGCCGGCAACCCAACAGCGCCAGCTTCTGGTCGACTGGTCGAGTGGCAAAGAGGCATGGCGTCTTGTTCCCTTCTCAGGTAACCATGGTAACCTGAAACGTTCCCTTTTGAGGGAACTCGAGCTGCGTCATATAACGACACTTTGGGGAATTAAATACCGAACAAAATTCGCCATGCTGACAAATGCCTGCTCTTGTGTGAAGCTGCATAGGCACAACTCAGGGCACAAGCACTTGAGACCCCAGTGTCACCGGCAGGTCCAGGCTATTAAACCTAAAGCTGTGCAAAGAGGACCCCGCCACATCACATATTTCTTGGAGGAAGGCACCCGACAATAAGGCTTTAGAACAGTACTTCTCAAAGTCCGGACTCCGGTCCGGATCCGGACCCGGAGGGAATTCAATCCGGACCCGCCTCCATTTCGTATTTCAAGAGCACTAATTGTGTGTAAGGGATTAAAAGTGTGGATTTCCTACTTTGATAAACGCCTGTTAAAATCATTTGTTTATTTTTTGAGATGGTCCGAAATTAAAACGAAGGCGAGATATTTAATGTTTTCCTCCGTGATTTAGTTGCCATGACATCCAGTAAGCGTATGACTTTTGACGTAATCAGGCGCAACCATAGACTGAAAAAAGGGGCGCAACGCGAGTATGCGACACTTCACCGCAGTAAGCGTTTGAATGGGTGTGGAGGATGTCATTGTCCAGGAAAAGAAAAGTTGATGAAGAAAATAGAGTTTTCAAAGATGATTGGACAGAGAGGTACGCGTTCACAGATATCCCAAGTCTCCCGGAAGTTCCAGGAGTCTCCCGCATATTGATAGCGGCTCCCTGATGCCCGCAAATTAGTTCAAATCTCCTGCAATCTAGAGCTCGCGAGCTCCAAACCGGCAGAGAGGGAGAGAGCGACCTTACGTGTGTGTGCGCAAATGTGCTTGTGTGCCTTATGGGTTGCCAACCGTTCCGTATAATACGTATTTGTTTAAGTTAAAAATAAAACGTATTATGAACTAAACAAATACATGGTTCATTTTTGGTAAAATGATCATGATAGCCTTTATATATCTGAGTGGTTAAGTCTTGTATATAGATTGAGCCTACTTTGCTATACAAATTTTTGTTCAACTTATAAAAATATAAAAAAATATATAATGCAACTTTGCCTAATAAGTTGCATTTATAATGTGCTATAAAACGTATGAATTTCAGGGGTTATTTTTCCAAATTTTCTTCCGTAAGGGCATGCCACTAGACCCCCACCCCCCCCCCCCCCCCCCCCCCCCAACAGTTTCGGACCTTTGACATTGACGAAAATTCTGATTTGGACCTTTGAATATAGACTTTGAGAACCCCTGCTTTAGAAGATGCCATACTCCATGTAGAATGTGCTCTGATTAAAAGAGGCGAAGGTGCGTGGTCCCCCCCAAAAGTGAGCCGTACCCTGCAGTGGAAAACTGCTATGTGAGACCACTGATGTATTATCCATTTAAACCGGAACATGGTGGCCTCTGAGATCTGGGAAAAATGAATGGACTGTCCACTCGCCAGGTGAGGAGGAAGATTACCAGGCACAAGATACTTACAGTGTCGATAACAAATTATTTATTAGCACGAGGATTCTTGCTGAAGAACAACAGCTCTATGCTGTAAACCTCAATGTGCAGCATGATATAGCCTGTTTAATAGCTGTATATCAATGTATAACTGTTCTTTAATTTTCCTGTACTCCTGTTACCTTTTTTTAAGGTGTTACAGTTTTGACTGTAAATGACTGCTTTATACTTCTGATTATATTTGTTGAGTAATGTCTGATGACTTTTTTTGTGCCATGAACAATTAATTGTCTCGACTCACAGCTGCTACTGTGAGATGATGTAATACATTTCAAGTAATTCTCTTTGTAAAATAAGGTTCTAAATCAAATTGAATATCTGTAAAATCTGCATATCTAAGCCAGTTTCTTTAAGATATTTAGTTTTTGCCCACAATAGGATCAAAACTGCTTTGTCATTTGGGCATACCCTGGGGATCCTTTTAATAAGGTACAATTTTGTGCCTTCATTGCAGAATGCGCAATTGTTCCTTGGGGTACAAAATTGCCCCTTCAATGGTACAATTTTGTACCTTTCATTAAAGGTGACAGCCACTTGTACCCTAAAAGGTACAGTTTTGTCTTATGTAGACTTCAGATGACGCCAACACCTGTGAAGAGATGACTCGAGAGGACTACATGCCATCTTAAACATTTGTTATTAACAACGTGTATTCATTACTTCAATGAGCTCATTGTTTCTTCCTTAAATTAATAAATAAATACATTGTTAGCTAACTGTGTGATATGTTATGAGTAATGTATTATGTACATTTCTGAAATACATTACTTGGACACAGTCACCTCTTATAACAGATCACTCTTAATTGTAATGTAGACACTGCTTTGAAATATGTATTGGTAAAATCGCTATAAATGTATTAATTAAATGTGAATTGAATTGTGTGTGTGTATGAGTGTGTTTGTTTATATGATTTAGGAGGACACATTTGGATAATGACATAAACGAGGTTTATGAGGACATTTTGAGTACTACTATGAGTCCTTGTAATTAAAATGGTTTTAAAAACCATACTAAACAATGTTTTATTAAAAATTTTAAAATGCAAAGTTTCTTTGATAGTTAGGCTTAAGGGAGTGAATATACAGTTTGTACAGTATAAAAACATTACACCTATGAATGTTCTCATAATGATAGGTGCACAGTGTGTGTGTGTGTGTGTGTGTGTGTGTGTGTGTGTGTGTGTGTGTGTGTGTGTGTGTGTGTGTGTGTGTGTGTGTGTGTGTGTGTGTGTGTGTGTGTGTGTGTGTGTGTGTGTGTGTGTGTGTGTGTGTGTGTGTGTGTGTGTGTGTGTGTGTGTGTGTGCGTGCGTGCGCGCAAATAGTTGTGTGTTCAAAGTTTGAGTATGTGCATGCATATGCCTTTGCCTCCATTAAGAATGACAGTCACTTCTCGCTCTGTGAGAGTGTGTAAACTGGTTGGTGATCAGGCCATCTGTTTAGACGGAAAGCTTTAAACAGAACCGCAGTGCCGGCCCTGACCTCAGATCACCTCTAAACAGCCCTTGCTGCTCACACTTGACCTGCGCTGACAGAATGACCTTGTTTACTGTACTCAGTGTTTTGTTTATTTGTTTGTCTGATGACCACACCACTCAGTTGCTGATGTCTGTGTTTTAGGGTGATTGATGACCTTGGGTGACCCTGTCAGTGTGTATCAGACGCTAATTGCTCTTACCCTCTGCGGCAGTGTGTGTCCTCTCTACACACACACGCTCATATCCGTCACTGTACAATACAGTCAGGACGTTTAGATTTTATTTGCACATTGTGTCTGTGTTCATTTGCATTTGGGTTTTAAAGGAGCATCATGTCCATATAATCTGTTTAACTCTTTTCAGGCACCCCAGTGTCATAACTTTGTTTTAAAAAGTGGGTGGGACAGTTATGTGTGATGGTGGGGTTGCTAATACAATGCAATGTCAGTTATATGTACAATGTATACACTCACCTAAAGGATTATTAGGAACACCATACTAATACTGTGTTTGACCCCCTTTCGCCTTCAGAACTGCGTTAATTCTATGTGGCATTGATTCTACAAGGTGCTGAAAGCATTCTTTAGAAATGTTGGCCCATATTGATAGGATAGCATCTTGCAGTTGATGGAGATTTGTGGGATGCACATCAAGGGCACGAAGCTCCGATCCACCACATCCCAAAGATGCTCTATTGGGTTGAGATCTGGTGACTGTGGGGGCCATTTTAGTACAGTGAACTCATTGTCATGTTCAAGAAACCAATTTGAAATGATTCGAGCTTTGTGACATGGTGCATTATCCTGCTGGAAGTAGCCATCAGAGGATGGGTACATGGTGGCCATAAAGGGATGGACATGGTCAGAAACAATGCTCAGGTAGGCCGTGGCATTTAAACGATGCCCAATTGGCACTAAGGGGCCTAAAGTGTGCCAAGAAAACATCCCCCACACCATTACACCACCACCACCAGCCTGCACAGTGGTGACAAGGCATGATGGATCCATGTTCTCATTCTGTTTCACACCAAATTCTGACTCTACCATCTGAATGTCTCAACAGAAATCGAGACTCATCAGACCAGGCAACATTTTTCCAGTCTTCAACTGTCCAATTTTGGTGAGCTCTTGCAAATTGTAGCCTCTTTTTCCTATTTGTAGTGGAGAGGAGTGGTTCCCGGTGGGGTCTTCTGCTGTTGTAGCCCATCCACCTCAAGGTTGTGCGTGTTGTGGCTTCACGAATGCTTTGCTGCATACCTCGGTTGTAACGAGTGGTTTTTTCAGTCAAAGTTGCTCTTCTACCAGCTTGAATCAGTTGGTCCATTCTCCTCTGACCTCTAGCATCAACAAGGCATTTTCGCCCACAGGACTGCCGCATACTGGATGTTTTTCCCTTTTCACACCATGCTTTGTAAACCCTAGAAATTGTTGTGCGTGAAAATCCCAGTAACTGAGCAGATTGTGAAATACTCAGACCGGCCCGACTGGCACCAACAACCATGCCACGCTCAAAATTGCTTAAATCACCTTTCTTTCCCATTCTGACATTTAGTTTGGAGTTCAGGAGATTGTCTTGACCAGGACCACACCCCTAAATGCATTGAAGCAACTGTCATGTGATTGGTTGATTAGATAATTGCATTAATGAGAAATTGAACAGGTGTTCCTAATAATCCTTTAGGTGAGTGCATGTTACATGCAGAATCATTATACAGATCAGTGATACATTACAATGTCCAGAAATCAATTTCATGTGAATGTTATTTTTAATATTATGAATATATAAATGTTTATGTATAGACTTGGTTTCGCAAAAACATGATGGGTACAATAAAAATAAACCAATTAAAAATAAAGGTTATAAAAGAGGTTTTCAAAGCGATGCCATAGATTCCTGTAAATGATCTGTTCTTGAAATATATATTTTTTTTAATGTAAAGAACATTTTAATAATCTAAAGAAACTTTTTCCACTATAAAGAATATATTGTGGAATGAAAAGTTTCCATGGATGTTAAATGGTCTTCATGGAACTGCAATAAAAAAAAAAAAAATTTTTGTAAAACATTTTGTCGTCTGTGCCGATGTTGATTTCAATGTAGGTTGAAACTGATTTTTTTTTTAATTCAAAAATGATATTTATTTATTTATTTACCTTTATTTTACCAGGAAATAGTCCCATTGAGATTCAGAATCTCTTTTTCAAGGGAGTCCTGGCCAAGACAGCAGAATAATAGTTCCATATTAAAAAGTACATATACCAACATTTAACAAAAACAAAACAACAACAAAAAAAGTACATTTTGGCAATTTAACATAATCTCAACATAATCACCAGCAGCTCTCAGTAACAGCACATGTGCATCTAGTAGGGGTTGAACCGACTAGTCGATTAGTCGACTAGTCGACCTTAATGCAGTGCCGCGACGCTTTAAGCTTGACGTCGACTAGTCGCGTTGATCATGTGACACTATGATTGCGCTAATTTTTATACTAACATGTTGCAGACGACAACAGATGAAGAGCCCAGAGGGTTATTGCAGCAAGAAAGCAGCATTGGTACATTAAGTGTGTGTGTAAATACTTTACTAACCCATATTGTGAAAACGAAAGTAAAAGCATGACGCACGCTCACTGTTTTACCAGGAAATTAGAGATCAGTCTCTTTATTAAAATCATTAAAACATTATGTTTTTCATTTATTTATAACATATTGATGTAACGTTAGCCTACCTCTAATTTACCCGCAATTAATTGGAATATTATTACTTGGATCTGCGCATCACTAATGCGATCATAATCATGATGTAAATAGCGGGCTGTAAATGCCATCCGTAATGCATTCGAGACGGATTTAAATCTGATCGCTCAAACTTCAGGTGGAGGTCTGGGCCGCTTAACAAACGAAACTGGACAAGTGTAAATGCATCTGGTTGTTGAAACCACATATGTAAATTGGACTTCTCCTAACAATGCTAAAAATAAACGTGTGAGAGCGTATTATAGAGCTGCAACGTGCATCGCCGCAGATGAGCAGATCGTCTATTCATCAAGCCAACGTGCAAACTATCGCAAATCAAAGTGAAAGTAAGTCACAGACGCTTAACACACAATCATCTTCGTTAAAAGTAAAGAAACAAAATGATCTTACCAGTGCTATCTCTCTTATTGCGGTCTTTGATTTTGAAATTAGCTGATGATCAATAAAATGCAGCGCATTAGTGTTGGTGACGTGAAATCCGTTAAATCTGCATATAGCGCGTTGTTTGAAGATCGGATTTATATCCGTTTTGCGAAAACACATTTATGTGTAAATGGAATCGTTTTGATAAATCAGATCAGTAAAAACGCATGAAGTGTCCAGGTGTAAACGGCCCCATTATGAGCTGTCAGCATCTGTATCATTTTCTGTTAATTAATTGCAAATTGTGGCATGTTGCAAAGCAGTCCCATCTCTTGTGTTTTTATGAATGACGTCTTCGACTAGTCGACGTCGACTCGACTTTGATGTCATAACAGTCGACTTCAAAAAATCTGAAGTCGTTCAACCCCTAGCATCTAGTACTCAAATTGTCCTTTATCCTCATTTTAAATTGTGTCATTGTCGGTAAACAGTCAAATTTTAGCTGATTTTGCAATTTATACCAGGAAAACGGTGCAAAAACTTTAAAGGCACTTTCTACGAATACAGTTCGCGTTCGTGGGATTCCATACATGATTTGCCCATATGATCTAAGATTACATTTCATGGTAGTGACTTTAATAGTCAAAAGAGAGCATAAGTAAGGAGGCAGTTTACAAAATATGGCATTAAAAAGAAAAATATAAAAGTGCTCCAGCCTGCGATTGTGCAGAGATGGCCAACCAACACTCTCATACAAGCTACAATGATGAGTACGGAAACTGGAATTAGTTACAAATCTTAGAGCTGCGTGATATACTGAATCCAGCATTTTCAAAGAAGATTTATTTGCATGCATGTATAAAATATCACCATAATCCAGCATTGACATAAATGTTGTTTGTATAAGTGTTTTTCTCGTACTAAAAGAGAAACAGTGACAGTGCTATGTTTTTTACGAAAACCCGACTGTGAATCATTTAACCCTTGTGTGGTGTTCACATTTTTGTTATTCAGCCAGTGTTCGTGGGTCTGGTGGACCCGCTGCATTTTTGGGTTTTTAATTCAACATAATCAAACAATTTATGTTAAAATACTCAACAGATGTTTACTTAATCCCAATTACAAGCAATATAAACAGCATATATGGTTAATTTTCCCTTTACCTTTGTTAGATCACATTTAAGAATTGCAACATTGTGCAGGAACGGCAGGGGTAGAAACAAAACACACTTTTGCACTCACACTCTCTCACACTTACAATCTCTCTCTCACGCACACACACACACTGCACTACACTACACTACACTACACACACACACACACACACACACACACACACACACACACACACACACACACACACACACACACACACACACACTCACACTCACACTCACTTGGATATGTGGTTTATGGGGACTCTCCATAGGTGTACTGGTTTTACAAATGTACAAACTGTATGATCTATCCCCCTACACTAACCCTACCCCTAAACATACCAAACACAGGCCTTTTTTGAATTTCCAAAAACTGCATTTAGTATGTTTTTTAAGCCGTTTGGTTTATGAGGACACAGATGTCCCCATAAACCATGTATACGTTGTAATACCCATGTCATTATACACATTTGTGTCCTCATAAACCATATATAAGAACACACACACACACACACACACACACACACACACACACCACACACACACACACTAACAGCAAGCCCTGACAGGAGGAGGACAGAGTAAAGGTACACAGGACCTAAAATTTCCACACTTTTATTACCCCCGGGTCCAGTGGACCCGAACATCCTGTGTGTAATATAAATGTGTAGGGGGGGTGTACAGTGTGTGATCATTAAAAAATGTGTCGGATATATGTTCTTCAAAGAAAATGAGCCAAGGCCAATGATTCTGAGGTTGAAAAAATTATTAATTGTATAATTTTTCTTTTGATAAAAAATGAAAACGGGTCCCACAGACCCGAACACCCATACAAGGGTTAAAATATTTTTGTTAGTTAATAGTCTTTTAACTGGTCACTTATAAGCTCTTCTAAAACCTTGGCTTAAGCAGATAGCTTAGATATTGGCCAATAATTATTTGGGTTTGATCGGTCACCACCCTTTAATAAAGGAGTGACATATGCTGACTTCAAAACACTTGGTATTAATCCAGTTTCAATAGTCAGGTTGAAAATGTGTGTTAAAGGTTCTACAATATGTTCAGCAGCAATATTTAAAAAGTATGGATCCAACCCATCAGGACCAGCGGATTTCTTAGTATAAACCCTATAAGAGTATCATACACCTCCGTCGTTCCAATAGGACCAAGATAAAAATCTATTGGTACATTTTCCCTTGTAGGGACTCTGGTCAGGTGAACTTGCTTCCAAACCATCGTCCTCCCCCAGGACTTAAACATCCAAGACACACACACACCACACACACACACACCGAGCCCTTCCCTCCCCCAACACACGAGGGAGGCTCCTGTTACAAGACTTTATAGCTCATCGGAATGTCGCAGAGTGTCTCTGAACAAAGAGACAGACATTTCTGTTGTTTAAAGACATAAAAACCATTAAATATATTTTGTTAAATGTATATGTGTTTTCCCCCATGTCACAGTGAAATATCTTTGTTTGGCCGCGGTATAAATAGACATTAGAAATACCTTCTTTATGCATTTTAAATACCTCTGTATTTTTCCTTTGACTTTCATTTGATGTTTTTGACACCTCTAAAATGCTCATGGAACGGGATATCTGAATATGCACAGAGATATAAAGTAAAGTGTATTTTTAATTTGTTTTACTGCCATTGAAGATTCAAACTGTTAAACTATACACCCTCCTTGAACCCACCCCTTACCACGAGGGGCGCGTTCTCTCAAACAAAGGACAATAAACCGAGGCAAAATCCATTCCCCGATTGGCCCAGCAAACAGGAAGGGGATGGATTTCTCCAAGGTGATAAATGTAGGAGCGCGGCTCCGCCCAGCTCTCTGTTGAACTTTCCAGCGCGTCAGAAACATGTAATTCACGCGGATGTCCCCTCAGGGGATCAGATCCTATCCTGGATCTTTTCTAAAATCTGTTTTCTGTATTCAACTCATTTCACTCCCACGAAGTGAAGTGAACAGAGCCGAACTATTTCCCTTGATAACGTTACCTAAAAGACGTCCAACCGCTGTTCAAAGACTCGCGCCGCATCACGTGACTCCACGGAACCAAGGATTCAGCTCACGCACGCAGCTAAACCATGCTGGCCGCACGCTCACGGAGAACAAAAGATCTGCCGTCCAAAACGAGGCTAGATCATGCAGGCCGCTCACGGAACGCAGCAACACATGAGAGAACCCTTCCACATGCAAGTAAATTTGGGTTGCCCTGTTTCAGAGCATTAAGAATGTGTTTTCGTGTTGTTTCAGGAAAGTTGACTGTCTAGGTGAATGTAACCCTCTTTCCCTCTCTCTTACTCGCTCTCACGCTTGTAAGTTATCCATATCTCTATATCTTACACACTCACTCGTTCATTAATGTCTTATTGTGTTGTGTATATCTATGTGTTTGTAAATATATATATATATATCCCGTGTAAACGTAGTAAATGAATAAGTATGCCTTTATTAAATCATTATATTCACTTGACTGATAAACTGCGTTGTTTTGCTCAATTTCAAGTCCCTTAAGTGCCAAAGGTCTAACTTACAGTTTTTTTCAATTGTTTACACGCAATTTTGAAAACTGGGTTCTTTTTTTCAAAATATAATCACAACTATCCAAACACCACACTCAATTGGCATAATTCCTAGATTGTTTGCAAAATAACACACTTCTGTCAAAACATACACACTTAAGTCAAAAGATATACACATATTTGTAAAAATGCTATTAGTTTTCATTTAACCAACACAGTCCTCACTGATCAGACACTATTGCAACCAGTTTCACACTGCTGTGATAAATAAAAAACACATTTGTAAAAAAAATATTTTTAGGAAATAGCATGTACTAGTTTTTTTTTTACCATAATCAGTTACAGTAATCAACCAACAATGAAATCAATGAAAAAAATCAAATCTGTAGACAAATAAAAATGACTGCATGAAGTACATACAGTTTGACTCTGAAGAAAAGAGTCAAAAGCAACAAGAATACTGTAACTATTCAGTTACAGTATCAACCAGAGATTTGGTTGAACTCTTTGTCCAGCTTCCATCGGGGTCGGTCCATTGTTGATAACATGGTCAATAAGTGTTGCACGGATTTCTTGAGTCAAATTTGGTCCTCGTCTTCTTTGTTCAGGTTCTCTCAACTCTTTCTCTACCTCTTCCTCTACCTAGGCCTCTTCCTCTATCTCCTTCTCCTCTTCCTCTACCTAGGCCTCTTCCGCTATCTCCTTCTCCTCTTCCTCTATCTCCTTCTCCTCTTCCTCTACCTAGGCCTCTTCCGCTATCTCCTTCTCCTCTTCCTCTACCTAGGCCTCTTCCTCTACCTCCTTCTCCTCTTCCTCTACCTAGGCCTCTTCCTCTATCTCTTCCTCCTCTTCCTCTACCTAGGCCTCTTCCTCTACCTAGACCTCTTCCTCTATCTCCTTCTTCTCTTCCTCTATCTCCTTCTCCTCTTCCTCTATCTCCTTCTCCTCGTCTTCCTCTATCTCCTTCTTCTCCTCGTCCTCTACCTGGGCCTCCTCTACCTCCTTCTCCTCCTCCTCTACACTGTAAAAAAAGTTAACTCATTATTTTGAGTTATCTTTTTGCATTGTTTTTTTTTAGTTTAACTAACTTATTTCGATAAGTTGAGGACAAGAAAACTTAAAATTTCTTGTTGTCTGGACAATCTAGTTAAAAAAAATAAGTTGAAATAACTAAATTGCTAAAATATTTTTTACAGTGTACCTCCTTCATCTCCTCTTTGAGTTCCCCCTCTTATTCTCCCTCTCCCTCTCCCTCTTCTTCTTCTTCTTCTTCTTCTTCATCTTTTTCTTCTTCTTCTTCTTCTTCTTCTTCTTCTTCTTCTTCTTCTTCTTCTAGCTCCTTCCATTGA
Source organism: Chrosomus eos (assembly GCA_036326025.1). Taxonomy (NCBI): domain Eukaryota; kingdom Metazoa; phylum Chordata; class Actinopteri; order Cypriniformes; family Leuciscidae; genus Chrosomus; species Chrosomus eos. The sequence goes on along the minus strand of CM070826.1, from coordinate 43,122,187 downwards.
AGACATGTGAACTCACCTGCTGCCTTTTATAGCACACCTGAGTGCTGCGTTTTCAAATTAGCACATGTGTGCTTCCACACCTGTTGGATGTGAATATCCAATTCGTTCATTAGTGTGGTCAATGGCAATCCGGGGCTTTGTAATGACAAGGAAGTAACCTCACAATCCTTATCTGTGTCTAAGGTGTGAAAATGTGTGTAGAGTTTTACAAATCACTGTGTGTAATGTTTTGCAAAAAGGGTGAAGCTGACAACGTGCTTACAATTGTGCAAATCTAGACTGGTGTTTTGCTCCTTGAGTGTAAGGTTTTGCTAATAGTGGTAAAGTTTTAATTTTAGTGTGTAAGCAATTGAAAAAAACTGTAAGCTACAGGCTTTACCAATTAAACATACTTTAAAAGTATGTGTTTATAGGGCGGGAAACCCAATTCTTCTGGCCAGAGAATCGCGTTTCCTGAAATCCTATAAAGTAAGATGATATTGGGGGATCCCCACAATATTATTCTGACAATTGAGCTAAATTAATTTTGCCTGTTTGTAAAACGTGACCTATGCAAATTAACCATAACCATTTGGTTGGTTTTCGAGATACACGTTCATGCATGCAGGTAAAATGACAGATTCTCCCTTAGAGGGAGATTAAATTTAATGTAAGACTGATCTAATCCAAATATGTATGAATAATTATTAATTACCAATTATTAATTATGATATGCAAATTCCCCACGGATTAGATCCGCCCCAGAGTCTTTACACCCTAGAGAAAGAGTAGTCCTCTTGTCTCCTCTGTTTTGTTGCATGCTCAAACAACAACCCAGAAGATATAAAGTGCTGATTCAGGGAATCTAGCATACTTTTCCTGTCTGTAATAATTTCATTGTGTAACTTCAATATATTTGGCATGACAGTATCCCTAGAGTCAGAAGACAGTGATTTTATAACTTTCCAAAATTTTGAGGGATTAGCTGAACTATCACATAATTAATTTACATAAAAATCTGATTTCGCTTTACGTATTTGAGAGACACATTGTTTCTCAGGTGCCTAAAATTTTGCCAGTCTGAGCTATTTTTGGATTTCTTTGCAATTGACCAAGCAAGATCACGTTCATGAATTAGATCAGACAATTTATCTGAAAACCATGGATTATCACGCCCTTTAATCTTATATTTCCTAAAAGGAGCATGCTTGTTTATAATGTCCAAAAATAGTGATTTAAAATATTTCAATGCTATTTGGTATCAAATTCACTCTGGTTCAGTCACAAAGATTAAGATCAATAAAAAAGGCTTGTTTACAGAACAATTTCAGATTTCTCTTAATTATTATACGCGGTTTACATTTAGATATCCTGGCATCTCTCACACCAGCAATAAGTGATCACTCATATCATTTGCAAAAACAGTAGTAGCTTTGTATTTCTGCGGCACATTTGTTAAAAACAAATCAAGAAGCGTAGACTTGTCAGGATGTTTAGAATTTGGCGTAGTAGGTGAGTCTATAATTTGGGTCAGATTCGTTGAGTCACAAAAACTTTTAATTTGATCAGATGCAGATGTTAGCCAATCCCAATTTAAGTCACCCATTAAAGCCAACTCAGTATATTTTATAGATGTCAAACAATCAGACAATGAGGACAATGTGTCCTTTGGCGCAGAAAGAGGTCTATAGCATCCCGCAACTGTCAAAAAACATAATTTTGCGATAATTCATATTTTTTCAATTATAGATATAATTATAAATACTTATATCAGATATATTATAAATACTAAAATTATTGTATATCTATACATTATCCAACTATATATTATTACAAAAACACAAACCTTTATTTTTGAGGTCGTGTTCTTGAGTAAACAAGGTATTTCAGAAATTGCATAAATAACTGTACAAAATGCACAAACATGAAATTTTAGTGATACAACATCCTGTATAGAATTTGGTTTCCAAATACTTGAAATCCATAACAAAAATAGCACTATTTTTATGCTGTGTAATGTCTTTTTTTAGACATACATTTGTATTTACAATTATAAAAAGCAGTATATTCACTTACATAAAAAATAAGAGAAACTATGCAGACGTTATTTAGAAGTATTAGACGTATTTATTTGTTATTTGCTTAGGATTTGTGGGCAAATAAGCATCACACACCTGGAGAAAATACTGATTGCCTAAAATATTAAAAGCTTAATCATGTTTAGATACACATTGTGCTTTTCACACAAGAGTGTCCTTCACATCAGTCTCACCATTTAAAAGAAACTAAAACAACGTGTCCCCGCACATGGATGGGACATTTAGATCTTCACATTTAGTTGTTACTGTGATTAAGGAAGGAACAACTTGATAAGCACAAATGCTGATACAACACAATCATGCAGGAAGTGGAGTTTGATGCACACTCGTTTGTCTTAGATGGTGAAACCCAGGGATTTCTCTTCCTCATTGAGGATGAGAGGTGTTTTTAGGGAAGACCACCTCCCTCTACTTCTGCTTTCTCAGAGAATCTCACACAGTACAGTGTGGTAAAACACACACACATATGTTTCTGCAGATGCTGGCATATTTAGGGGTTACTGTAAGATGGGATACACAAATTATGGACAATGGTTCCACACAACCAACTTAGTTTTAATTAACATTAAAGATTTATTTATTTAGTGAGGGAGATTATTGCTAAGAGTTCAAGGCTGGAAAATCAAAGAATTAAAGTAAGTGTGCCTTCTCAAAAAAAGCTAACCCGAAAAGACAAGAAGACAAGTTACGTTTGCAGCGTCCACTTCTTCCCAAAAACCTGAACGATTAACTTGGTCTTTGTTATGGTCATTATGTCTAGTAATGGGATTTAAACTTAAAGAAATATTCAGTACAACTTGAGCACACTCAACAGAATTTGTGGCATAATGTTGATTAAAGGACAACATTTTTTACGTCTCTATAAAATCTGGGTTACAATGAGGCACTTAAAGTGGAAGTGAATGGGGCCAATTCCTAAAACTGGAATGATGAGTCAAAATAACTTTGTATTTGTAGTAAAACTGCTGAAATTGTGAATCAAAATTTCGAATATGTTGGCTTAGGCAGTTTTTCTTTTTGCTTAATGTAATATTATTTATTGCTCTACCATCTCCATTTGCTCAGTAGCTTTTAGTTTCATGGCTGTGACAAGTTTTGTTTTTGGTCCGACAAATAAGTGGATGGGCCATGTGTGATTTTCTAGTTGGGGACACTAACCCTTTACGGTTACTCTAGGCGCCGACTCTGTAATGAAAGACCAGACTCTCAACTCCTTTATTCTAGCCAAACTGTGTAGTGCAGAGGTTGTGCTCAAAATCATATATCAATATATATTTTGATTGCACATATACGCTGCCTGCGATTTAAAATCTCACTGAAGATGTTTGAACACCCTCTCAGAGAGAGAGAGAGAGAGAGAGAGAGAGAGAGAGAGAGAGAGAGAGAGAGAGAGAGAGAGAGAGAGAGAGAGAGAGCTTATCACCCTGTTATGTTTGTTAGGATCATTATAATGACGTTTCCCTCATGGACAACAAGTCAAACATTCATTATCAGGGGAGAGAGTGGCTAAAAATGTAAAAACAAATGCAAAAACAAAGAGTGTATTTTTATCTCTGTTTGTTTTCCCCTTTTTAAGTGAACAGACAACGTGTCTAGCAAACCATTTTGTTGTGTCTCTTCAGATCAAGTTGTTCAGGTGTCAAACCGGTGGTTACGCTGGCGAAAGGGAGCATGTGACATTGTTTTATTGGCAGTGACAGCAGGGAAATGTAGTGTCGGTCCCAGACAGCAGCTAGAGCTCAATCACAGCTATAAAACACACCTTACACACACACACACACACACACACACACACACACACACACACACACACACACACACACACACACACTTTGTCTCTGGCTCGCTTGGTCTCATGGTTATTGCATGTGATTTAACGGTTATGAAGGGACCCGAAGAAGAGAGCAAACGTCGGAAAAAGAAAGGACTGCATCATAATATTGTCCACTTCCGTCTGCTCTAAAATCCCCAAAGATTCCTGTTGACCAAACGGCTCAGATAAATCTGATGACTCTTTACACAGAGCCTGTCGGTGTCTCTTTACATTAAATCCGGTTTCTCAGTCTGACCTTGTCCTCTGTCAAGAGCTTCTCCTTCTGATCATCTTAAACACAACGGCACACCAGGCATGATTAATAATGAAGAAAGAGAGGAGAGAGAGATCCCACGGGAACATATCGATGGGAGGGCACTTAAAAATAGTTTTAACAATAAGAGGTTAGACTTTTAGGTTGTGAGGTATTTGTGCATGGAGGATTGCGCTTTTCTTTGAAGAGTAAAAGTACAGACGTCCTCAGGTGAAACTGCAGGGTTACTTCTCTTAGCTTACTGTACAACTTAAAGTGCTCTAGAGGTTCATTTAGCATTCATACGTCGACAGCATTTCTCCTTAAAACTGCAGTGAACCAAAGACAGTCTCAAAAACACGGTTTGAAATCGCTGGTGTTTCTGACATCACAAACTACCTTGTAACCATTTAGAGTAACATTAATTCTATAGTAGAAATCCACAGAATCCACAGAAAGTTAATCTGGGTAAATGACTACAACAGTAACTCAGCTCTCAGACTTTGACATTTCATGACAGCACACATGTTGAAAGGTTTGAGAATGTCAAAGCCTGTCCTGTGGCTGAGGATCTTTCGAAGAGTGAATGGTCAGTTGTAGATGTGTGTACCTATGTTATCAAGGAAGTGTTGTACAGTAGCTCACGCCTCTTCTTCATTACAAAAACTTAAAACCACACTAAACATAAAATTGGTGAAATAGTGTCCATATACATCAGAACAGACTATTTTTAGTCTGTGCTTCCTTATGGACATTTTTTTTCACACTTTGCCTGTGTTAATGCTAACTGCATAATATTTGGCACAGGTGTGTATGTTTGGGCATGCTGACAACTACAGTTCTCTTACGAGAGTATCTCTCGTACTGCGTAATATCTTACGCTATGGGGAAAACTCTTTTCCACAAGATATTGAAGCCAAAAATTATCCTTAATTTTTTATTAATGTAAAACGCTTTGCGGCAGCAAGCAGACATAGGCGAGACAGCTCGCGCGCCTATTGGCTGCCCTGCGGCAACAGCAGCAGCCTATCGAGAGTGGCTCTGCGTGACGTCACGACGAATGGGGGCCTTTCGCGCCCATATAGTCACGTCCCGCCAGAAAGGGCGTGGTCTCGCCCTACAACTAGGCTCGATAGCTGCTCTTACGTTGATTTTCATCTCTTCAGCGAAGCCTCCCGCATCGCTGGATCCAGAGTGAGAAGCCGCGCCGTCAACCTGTAGCCTTCAGCGGGACGTGCCATCGAGTCTGGAGTCGCTGGCCTCGCCGCCTTCAGCCGCCGTACCTGCTGCGCTTTCCGGCGTACATATCCTTTCCTCTGCTTAGAGTGTGTGTGTTGCATTATTTGCCTTTTTTTCCCACCCCTCTAAAAGAGCGGCGTCTTTTTAAAGATGCCTTCCTGTGGTTCTTGCCGAGCCCCACTCAGCGATGAGGACCGCCACGTCATCTGCGTGTCCTGCCTGGGTGAGGAAGGATCACGCAGCCACCGCGCTCGCTGACGGCGGATGCCATCATTGTGAGCGCTTGCCTATGGTGACTCTGCGGACTCGCCTAGCTTCGTTCTCCGAGCCCGCATCCCAGCCCGCCGTGATGCCACGCCGCAAGAAGCGCCGCGCCCAGCTCGCGCCCGAGCTATTTCCAGCCCGCCAAAGCTCGCCGGTTCGCCCGCCAGCTTCGCCGGCTTCGCTCGAGTCGCTCCCAGACGGACAGCGGCCGCCGTCTGCCGCCGCGTCCGCACTTGAGCTCGACGAACTTACCGGAGACGGCATTGAAACTGAGCCGATGCGTCCGCTCTCTCAAGCCGTGGATTACATCGGCCTCGACTGAAAGGCGCTCGCGCAACTAACGCGCAATAGGCTGGACGGACGCTTTCTCGGGAAAGACGAAGCACCGTCACAGTCGAGACCCGCGCCTTTCCCCCCTGAATGGTGAGAGACATTTGTGGCTAACGCTATCCGAGATGACGGAAGCTGAGCGCTCCGTGTTCCTCGACGTTCTCGCTCTGCTGGACGCCGCCCCCCTCAGCGCGGGCCCCGGCCGAGGATTGAGATAAAGCCCGAGGTCTCAAGGCCTTCCTAGTCTCTCTAGGAAAGCGACGGTGTTCAGTTCCCGCTGCGGCCGGATTTCCACCAAAACTTCTCGCTCGTTCAGTTCCAAGCAATGTGACTGTTCCAGTGTATTTCGCAGTGAGCAAGCTGGTTCCACAGCCCGCTTGCCTGCGCACAAAGGCCGTCGTTTCGGCTAACTAGCAGCGCCGCCAGGCCCGAGATCAAACACCGCGCTCTCGCTCTGCTGGACGCCGCCCCCCTCAGCGCGGGCCCCGGCCGAGGATTGAGGTAAAGCCCGAGGTCTCAAGGCCTTCCTAGTCTCTCTAGGAAAGTGACGGTGTTCAGATCCCGCTGCGGCCGGATTTCCACCAAAACTTCTCGCTCGTTCAGTTCCATGCGTTGTGACTGTCCCAGTGTATTTCGCAGTGAAGCAGCCGGTGTCTCAGCCCGCTTGCCTGCGCACAAAAGCCGTTTCTATGGCTACCCAGATAAATCCAATAAAGAGTGCATTTTCTGGTGTTCCGGCCACGGCCGATGGTGTTACGAGTGTTGTAAGAATGCCCACGTCCCAGTGCCCATTCCCACACCCAGACACAGCCCGCCACGGTGCAGGGCTAGCACAAATAAACCAACTCATGTTGGTTGTGCAGAAAATGTAGTGAACGCGCCCATACAATGCCCGCTTACACTACACGATGCGTGTCCCTTGGTTTCTGTAAAAACGAAACTAACACACATTTAGTCGGCGCGAGCCGACAGTGTTCTCAGTGCAGTAAATGTGCCCGCTGTCCCGCATTTCCTCACTGACACGCCGAATCCCACGGGATTCACCCCCGCTCGCTTTCTATGCACAACCCGTCACAGAGAAGCTGAGCGCGGCCAGGCTGCCCACTGTGATTAGCGCGCACCTCGCACGCTGTGAACACAGCGTTGATTCAGTCGGCGCGAGCCGAGTGTTCTCCGTGCAGAAAATGTGCCCGCTGTCTCGCGCCCGCATTTCTCACAGACACTCCGAATCTCACGGGATTCGCCCCCGCTCGTTTTCTCTGCACAACCCGTCACAGAGAAGCTGAGCGCGGCCAGGCTGCCAGCTGTGATCAGCGCGCGCCTCGCACGCTGTAAACACAGCAGTGATTTAGTCGGCGCGAGCTGACAGTATTCTCAGTGTAGTAAATGTGCCCGCATTTAGTAAATGTGCCCACATTCCCTCACACGCGCCGAATCCCACAGGATTCGCCCCGCTCGCTTTCTCTGCGCGTCCCGCCATAGAGAAGCTGAGCGCGGCCAGGCTGCCCGCTGTGATCAGCGCGCCCCCCGCCTCGAACGCTGTAAACACGGTGTTGTGTTCCCAGTACACAGGGGCTCTCGAGCCGCCGTCCTGCCGCGGCCAGAGCCCAGATTTCATTCTACCCCTAGCTATTGACGCAGATGCGTGGTCAAGGCTTCCCGGGGTATCAGAATGGGTGTTGAACACTATAACGAGAGGCTGTTCGCTACAGTTCGCTCGACGCCCCCGCCGTTATACGGCGCGAGTCGAAACTACGGTGTAAAGCGAAGTGTTTCATCTACTTCGAGCCGAGATAGCGGAACTACTGAGAAAAGGGGCTATAGAACCTCTATCTCAGGGCGAAGGGGGCTTATACAGCAGATATTTTCTGGTACCGAAAAATGATGGTGGGCTCAGACCCATTCTAGATCTGCGACTGCTGAACAGAACGCTCGTGAAGCGCCAGTTCAGAATGCTTACGACCAGGAAAATCCTCGCGCAAGTGCGCCAAGGAGACTGGTTCATGTCAATAGATCTGAAAGACGCCTATTTTCAAATACAAATAGCGTCCCATCACAGGCGATTCTTGAGATTCGCCTTCGAGGGCCAGGCATATCAATACACAGTCCTGCCGTTCGGCCTGTCCATAGCACCCCGTACGTTCATGTAGTGCATGGACGCGGCCCTCGCCCCCCTGAGACTTCGGGGCATGCGAGTTTTGAACTACTTGGACGATTGGCTGATTCTAGCTCGTTCACGAACGGAGCTCATAGAACACAGGGCCGCATTACTCGAGCACCTCGAGGAGCTGGGCCTTACAGTCAATTGGGCGAAAAGCTCACTGCTCCCCAGTCGGAGAATTTCCTTTCTGGGAACAGTGTTCGACTCGCTATCCATGACAGCACGCCTGTCACCGGAGCGCGGATTGAATATTCAGCACGTCGCGAGATCCTTCCGCCACGGCTCTATAGTCCCGCTCAGAAGGTTTCAGAAAATGCTGGGTCTGATGGCCTCAGCAGCCTCCGTACTCCAGTTGGGCCTGCTCCGCATGCGCCCACTGCAGCTATGGCTAAAAGCACGAGTTCCCCCCAGGGCGTGGACCGCAGGTCTATTTCGCCTCAGGGTCGACCTTCAGTGCATTTCAGCTCTGAAACCATGGAAAGCAACCGACTGGTATCAGTCAGGTGTGAGTCTGGGGATCCCCTCGAGTGTGAAGGTGGTGTCTACGGACGCCTCCACTTCGGGGCAGGGAGCGCTGCTCGAGGGCAGACCGCTAGCTGGCCTATGGTCAGTACGGGAGAAGCTCCTTCACATAAACTGCTTGGAATTAATAGCAGTCGACAAAGCGCTACGGCGCTTCTGTCCCCAGATAAAAGGCCACCACGTATTGGTCCGGTCGGACAACATGTCAGTGGTGGCGTACATAAATCGCCAGGGCGGCGTCAGGTCCCGAAACCTTTACAGGCTGACGGGACGCCTCCTGGTCTGGGCTCAGCACAACCTGCTCTCGCTGAGAGCGGCGCATGTGCCTGGTCACCTAAATGTGGGGCCAGACAGGCTGTCCAGAAACAACGTCCCAGCAGGAGAATGGTCTCTGCCAGAGATGGGGGACTCGAGTCACATGACTTGACTCGAGTCAGACTCGAGTCGCAAATTTAAGGACTTGAGACTTGCTTGACTAAATTAAGAAAATGACTTGACTTGACTTTGACTTGAGATCCAATGACTTGAGACTTGACTTGACTTGAACTGTATGACTCGAGAATGACTCGATATACATTTTTATATAAATCATCGCAACATCAATTGATGAACAAAATGAAAGCAACGGAACCATTGACGTCAGTCATCAGATTCTGCGCGATTGCGTGACGCTGCACGAGCCCAGAAAAAACATACATCGCGGTGAGCGCGCTAAATACAGAAACATCTCCCAGCATCGTTTCTTTTTGGATATATAAACACTAGAAATTGACCATATTCATACAAGAAGATTTGCTGTACGCATAATAACAACTGGCAAGGGATATCGGACGACCATCGCAACCTCGAACAGTCGAACTTCATTAACCACGTCTAAAAGTAAGCTATGGCTTGTTTATGTTTGTTATAGTTAATTTGACTATCTTTAAATCTAGAGAGAATATTGCTCAAAATAGCATGGCTCTTTATACAGATGTTTTCAAATGTAGCTTAATGTTGTCAATATTCAAATGATAATTAATGATGGCATATGTTTTGTATAACATTTGCCACATTTCTTTTTAAACCATGCTTTAAAGCCAAATATGTCGTTCTTTCCAATGACGAAACACAACAAAGAAAACTTAGTTTTGTCGTTTATGTTTCTCTTAAAGCAGGGTTAGATGTTATCAGGGGTTGATGGCAAAAAATGCCAGCAGAATTAATATGAACCCAAAATTCAAAAGGTGGAAAAATTGCCCTAGTTATTTTCATAATTATAACATATGATATTAAAAAATATTTCCAGAATATTGGCGCGATTTCAAATGTGATGATTTTATAAAACAGTTCAGTAAACAAAGAGTGAATATTGTGATGTGACATTTTAGACATAATATTCCAAATATCCTCTGTTTTTGCTCTATTTCTCCAATGGCAATAGTTCCAAACAAGCCACAGAAAGAGTTATGCGTTTTTGTGATTCAGTGACCTAGTTGCTTAGTTCCAGAACGAATCTGCCGTTTTGAACATAAGTTAAATGAATGCTTCTATGACTCGTACATTAAGACGGTGATTTGGCGCCACCTATTGGCGGTTTTAACTTCATAATTAAAATATATATAACTTATATAAAGGGGATGCCAGTTTGAAGAATGCCATTTGGTGGCATAGGAACCATTATACTTGAATTGTGAATTGTTATACATTTTAATGGTCTTCTGCAATGTTTGAGGCATATTTATTTTTTTATGCTTTAATGTTGGCCTAATTTCAGTAACTTTTACATTTTAGGCTATGTAGTTTGAAATTGTATTTATTTTTTAGATTTTTATTGTATTAACCACTCAGCTGTATGTGGAAATGTATATTTAAAAAAATATATGTTGCAAATAAAACCATAGTCCACAACTTTTGTAGTTTTCACTTATTTTAATATATAAATTCAGTGAAATCATCAAACGTTTGAATGACTTGCCAGTGACTTGTGACCCAAGCTACGACTTGACTTGACTTGCTTGACATAAGGCAGTGACTTGACTTGACTTGCTTGCTTTTATAAAAAATTGACTTGGACTTGCTTGAGACTCGAAGGTTAAGACTTGAGACTTGCTTGTGACTTGCACATGTGTGACTTACTCCCACCTCTGGTCTCTGCACCCGCAGACGATCCAGCTGCTGTGGGAAACGTTTGGCAAAGCGCAGGTGGACCTGTTCGCGTCCCAAGAAAACGCTCACTGCCCGAGATTCTTCTCGAAATGCCGGGAGGCGCTGGCCCATGTTTGGCCCCGCCGCCCCTATGCTTTTCCCCCTGTCTCACTCCTGCCTCAGGTGTTGGAGCGAATCAGGAGGGAGGGATGCCCAGTGCTACTCATAGCTCCGCTCTGGACAAATCAGTCGTGGTTCCCTGTCCTGATGCAGCTGACCAGCGGTGTCCCATGGCCTTTACCGCTGAGGAGAGACCTCCTCTCTCAGGCGGGAGGCTCGATTTGGCATCCTCGCCCGGATTTGTGGTCCCTGCACGCATGGGCCATCAACGGGTACCCGCTGACCTCCCAGAGGGAGTGTTAAACACGATCGCGCAGGTTAGAGCCCCGTCTACCAGACGGCTCTACACCTCGAAGTGGTCTGTGTTCTCTGCTTGGTGTCAAGCGCAGAGCTTTTCACCTGTAGACTGCGGGGTTACGGAAGTGCTTTCCTTCCTTCAGGAGCTACTGGATAAGGGCAGGACCCCTTCCACGCTCAAAGTATACGTGGCGGCCATAGCAACGTTTGCAAAACCGGTGTCTGGCCAGTCACTAGGAAAGAACGACTTAGTCGTGCGTTTACTTAGAGGAGCTCGGAGGCTAAACCCTCCCAGGCCCCCTTCAGTCCCGACATGGGACCTTTCCACTGTCTTGGAGGCCATGAAAGGTGCCCCATTCGAGCCAATCCAGTCGTCAGACATGAAACACTTGTCTTTCAAGACAGCGTTTCTTATGGCTCTCGCTTCAGTGAAGCGCGTAGGGGACTTGCAAACGCTTTCAGTGAGCGCGTCATGCATGGAGTTTGGACCTAATGACTCAGAGGTCATACTCAAACCGAAGCACGGCTACGTGCCAAAATCCCTCAACACACCGTTCAGGGCCCAGGTGATTTCCCTGTCTGCCCTTCCGGTTCTCAATGAGGAGAAGGACGCGAGTCTCCTTTGCCCTGTCAGGGCACTAAGGGCTTATGTGTCCCGCTCGTCTGGTTTCAGACAGACTGAGCAGCTTTTCGTTTCGTTTGGCGGCCGTGCTAAGGGACTTGCCGCTTCGAAACAGAGCCTATCCAGAAGGATAGTTGGTGCCATTGCGCTGGCTTACACTTCTAAGGGCCTACAGTGCCCTTTGGGTGTTAGAGCGCACTCCACAAGAGGCATGGCCTCCTCGTGGGCATGGTCTAGCGGGGTTACCCTGCAAGATATTTGTATGGCCGCGGGCTGGGCCTCGCCGTCTACATTTATAAAATACTATAACCTGGAGGTTCCCGCCTTACAAGCTAAGCTTTTGGCGGTATAAAATTCAGTGCTATCTGCCCGCTGTGCGGCTCGGATACTGAGTTTGACCTGCGTATTGCTCACTGACCGGTACAGCAGCTCATTAAAATGTTGACACACTTGTGGCCACCCAGTTCAGGCTGAATGTTCACCCTGACGGTATGGTCTATTTGTCACATGATTAGCTCCTTTCGGATGCTATTTACAGGGAATGATGCTTCTAGCCTCTCTTCCCTCACTCTCTGTGAGTTTATGGTGATTATGCACTATATGCGCCCCGGGCTTCGGCCCCTGGGACTTTGGTGTTGGATCCCTACCAGCACGGCGTGTTGCATTGTGTTCCCCATAGCGTAAGATATTACGCAGTACGAGAGATACTCTCGTAAGAGAACGTACTCGGTTACTAACGTAACCTCGGTTCTCTCTAGAGAGGGAACGAGTACTGCGTATCGTGCCGTGCTTGGAATACGCTCTGGTTCGCTTTGGCGATGAAAACCAACGTAAGAGCAGCTATCGAGCCTAGTTGTAGGGCGAGACCACGCCCTTTCTGGCGGGACGTGACTATATGGGCGCGAAAGGCCCCCATTCGTCGTGACGTCACGCAGAGCCACTCTCGATAGGCTGCTGCTGTTGCCGCAGGGCAGCCAATAGGCGCGCGAGCTGTCTCGCCTATGTCTGCTTGCTGCCGCAAAGCGTTTTACATTAATAAAAAATTAAGAATAATTTTTGGCTTCAATATCTCGTGGAAAAGAGTTTTCCCCATAGCGTAAGATATTACGCAGTACTCGTTCCCTCTCTAGAGAGAACCGAGGTTACGTTAGTAACCGAGTACGTTTTGTTTTAGTTTCTGTTTCTTCTGAATTCTGCTGTGCAGTTCTACATGATTTACACAAGTTGCAGAGTTGTCACGTTGTAAAAGATGTGTCAATTTGAAGTATTGCACAATGCACCAATGTCTGTAGTGAATGGTAATAAATGAATATATATCTATTTAAATTTTACATGCAGTATTTCACTCATTTTAAAGGTGTGAGGCACGAAATAGCTTATAGACAACATTTGTAATGTTTATCACTAAACTTTTATGGTTTGCTTTGTGTAACAAGAATATTTAGTTTTGATGCTGTGTATAAATAAGTGTCAGGGTTCTGTCACTTTTGCTGGGTTATATTCTGGTTGGTGACAGAGCTCTGAGATTCCCGGTTTGTCCTGTGTTTGTTTAGTCTGGTTTATTGTGAGCACATGGCTTGTCTTGTATTCCTTGTGCCATGTGCTCTCCTGTCAATTGTCTAGCCCCTCTCATCTCGTCACCTAATAATGGATTAATCTTCCCCACCTGCTTTGTTCGTTACCCTCTTTTGTTTGCTCCCTATTTAGTCTCTCTGTGTTTGCAGTCCTGGGGCCTGTTCTTCGTACGTTGCTTAAAACATCCGAGATCAAACGAGACATCCAAGATAATATCATCGTGCTCATCATGATCCGGCTAATTAGGTTCTTCGAACACTCCTGCCGGTTATGATTAGTATCGCTGGATTGGGTTATCTGAGATAATTGCACGTTCATGCGCTGGGTTTAAAATGGGATATGTATCGATAGTAGAAACATTGATCAGCAACGCTGCTATTGGCTGCTCACCGTAGCCAAAGGTCGCGCTCAGTTTTTCTCTCCACAGAACATAGACATATACACTAGACGTCACCTTGGCTACAGCAGTTCATTGGAACGAATGCGTCAACAGAGCCGCCATCTTGGAACAGGGGAGCCCCCGCCTCTTTATGCATCAGCGTCAATGTATAGGCAAAGGTATAACGGAAATAAAATCACCATAAATCGTCATGAATGCGATTTTCTAGTTTTTTGGTTCGTTCCAACAGTCAGACATGTATTTATCATCGAGTCCAGAGAAATTTCTAAAAAAAAAAAAAAAAATTAAAAAACATTCTTCCTAGTTCAGATTCAGATACGGCATCATCCATGAATTTGAAGTACAGGTGGAGATAGTAGCGTTACCTAGATACTTCCTATGACAAGACCCCTGTTCCAAGATGGCGGCGGTTTTGACGCATGCTTAGAACCCCCAGGTGACGTCTAGTGTATATGTCTATGTCCACAGAAGAGCAAGAGTTATTGCTTGAAGGATATGCTGAATTTGAAAACTTAATTAAAACGCCAGGGAACACCTTAAAGTGTGCAAAAGCCAGGAGAGAGGACTGGCAAAAAGTAGCAGACAAATTAAGTTTGTAGTTAGATGTTTTTTTATCACTTATTACAGTATATATTTTTATATTTTAATAATTTCTAAATAATTAATAACTTTGTTTATTGGTAATGTCAGAGTCACCACCCACTACTAGAACATAGGAACAAGTAAAAGTGAAGTACTAGAATATTCTACATAATAGTAATTTGTACTACTTATACTAATCTCTTTTAAAATGCACTGTTAATAAATGTTTGCCTGTTTATAAAAGCAACCAATAAAAAGGCTGAGAAATAAAAAGAAAAGTAAAACAGACAGGTGGTGGTCCTGCACCCGCACATTATACCCAGGCAGAAGAGCTGGCCCTTGGGTTAAATGTGAACCTTGTAGAGAACCCATCCCTGGGTTCAGCTCTTCCTCAGACCCACAGCCAGGAGCAGCAACACCTTCATTACTGGTAAATGAACTTTAAATGATCCTAGTACACTGTAAAATAAATTGTTGCTGCATTAAATTAAGTAAGCCTATAATCCAAATGGCTGTCCAGTCATATCAGCTGTTAAACCTAGTAATGAATTGCTTTGACTTGTGAAAGTCTACATGTGTGACTGTGAAACTACTAGTTAATGTAAAAAAATATGTAGCCATGAGTTATTGATCACATTTCCCCCAGTGTACTTCATTGTAATGCAAGTGTGTTTTCCTCTTTTGTGCGGTTTTAAACAATACACCAACACTTTTATCTGTTCCCAAGCAAGTGGCTGAAGCATGTGCAGTAAGACTTTTTCTAACGTTACATCAAAAGGGAAGAAAGTACAACACTTTGTAATGCCCATTTTCCCCCAATGCACAGGACAATGAAGAAACCCTCTCAGGTATCTTTAAGTGCATAAATAACTTTACTTAATTTACACTTGAGTAGGCCCTATCTATTATTTCTGAATGCAATATGAGAGAATAATGCCACATCTACAGAAGAGTCTGCACAAAGTAGTGATGCAGAGGTGGGCAGTGTTGTACTTTTCCTTTTAATTTTTGATGCATAAGCCATGTGTTTGACAGGTTTACTCCTACCCCTAGAAAACAGAGTATTTTGAAAATACTTGACAACTTAAAGAAAAAAAAACTGGCACTAGAGATAGTTGCTTCGGAATA
Organism: Chrosomus eos; assembly: GCA_036326025.1. NCBI lineage: Eukaryota > Metazoa > Chordata > Actinopteri > Cypriniformes > Leuciscidae > Chrosomus > Chrosomus eos. The sequence goes on along the minus strand of CM070826.1, from coordinate 43,106,676 downwards.
GAGTAAGTGCTAATATATTGTAATGACCTGGCAGTCAGCGTTAGCAGCTGGGTGCATTATGGGTAATTGTTTATTGGGAGTTGATTTATGTGTTATTACAGTAAAATCTTTAAGTTTTTGTGATAGTAAAACTATGTGTGTTAATGTTTAAGTTAGATCAGATGTTCTTGGTTCATTTACTGCCTAATGTAAAAATGTGTAAAAAAAATGTATGGGACATGAGTGTTCATATCTAGGGTTTGGCGCTTCTGCTGCGGACCTGCGGTCAGTTGATGAGACAGGAGCTGGAGTGAGCCGTGTGATAGGAACTAGGAAGACAGGGGAAAATTCATATCTTTCCTTATGAAAAGGAAAATCAGGGGCTCAAAAAACTCTACGAACGCCGAGCCACCTTATCACAACTTCTGACTCGTTCACATCTCACCAGCGCACTTGGCTCGGCGTTCGTGGTTCGACTACTCGAGACTGTTTTCCAAAGATGGCTCCTGTCTGTTTTCGTGAAGTCGACTGTCTTTATAAAATATCTTCTTATTAAACTGTCTGTACACTTACAACGTTCTCAATGCTTCGGTTTGTATGTAGGGACCCTGATTATGCTACCGTGTTAGTGTTGGGCTATTTTGAGCCTTGTTAGTGGTATTAACTAGCGATTTTTATTTATCATTACTCTATGCCCTATGTACTTGCGTTATACTAGCTTTATAGGCTAAACTGTTTTTAGAGATAAAACTATCTACATTCGATAATCATGAAAACAAATCTCAGATAACAGTTGACTAGGTAACAATGTGTAATTAGACCAAATTTCATTTTGCGCCGGAGTTCTCCTTTAACTTTTAGTGTGTGTGTGTGTGTGTGCGTGCGTGCGTGTGTGCGTGCGTGCGTGTGTGTGTGTGTGTGTGTGTGTGTGCGTGCGTGCGTGTGTGCGTGCGTGTGTGTGTGTGTATGTGTGTATGCGCGCGTATGTGTGTGATATTAGATCTGGCAGTATGTCCATTTCATGACGGGGTGGGAGGGTTATGATGAACTGAATGCTTATGTAGTAGTCTGAGGCCATCTTGGGTATGAAATTTGCGTGCATTGTGAACGTGTGCAGTGTCCTACGGGGGTGATTTGTGTGCTATAGCTTTTACCTATTTATTGTGTGTGTGTGGTTTATTGCGGTGCTCTGTGTAGCATGCTCCATCGCGGTGTTCGCCCAGGCTGATAACATTTGTGTTTGGGACTTCAAGAGCCTGACCCAGTCTGACATGTTTGGTAACTGCATGAATTATATTAAATAAAGATTACGGTTTCTACTTCTGTGGTGTTGCTTGCTAGAATAGATTCCTCTAGCCGTAACAATCTGACCTCACCCTCTAGGTTTATTACACTGGTTGCAGCGGTGGGACTTGCTTAATTTTTGTGAACTCTATAAAAACCTAGATACTGTTGCAAAAATGTTACAGAGGAGGATAATGTTGGGCCCAAAGAGGTGGACCGCGCAGGGGGGTGGGACCCTTAGGAGCTACAGCGCGGCCAGTATTTATGCCTGAGACGTTTACTGGTGTAGGCCGGGAATGGTCTGATTGGTCAGAGCAATTTGATCTGGCTGCTGATGTAAATAATTGGGATGAACCCTTAAAACTTAAATTTATGTCTCTCCTACTCTCTGGCCGTGCAAGAGATATTTATAGTGGCTTGTCCGGTGATGCTAAAGGAAACTATGCACTGCTAAAAACTGCTATGGCTAGATGTTTCGAGCCCTGTGACAGTAGCGACTGGAGTAGGGCTACATTTACAGCTCGCCGTCGTATGCCTAATGAGACCGCAAGGGAATTCGGAAATGCCTTACGGCGTCTCGCCACTAAAGCTTACACCACAGCTGATAACTGCACTTGTGATATGTTGGCAAGAGATCAGTTTCTTACACATTTCGCAACTGGTGACTTCCGTATCAGCCTGCGTAGAGCAAAACCTAATACCCTAGAGGATGCAATTGATCTTGCTTCTGAATTAGAGCTTCTTAGGAATATGGAGCAAACCTATCTGATGCCTGATGCAAAAGTAAGGGGAGTTGTGGAGAATAAATCTAAAAGTGATGAACAAATGCAAATGATGCTAGGAATGGTGGAGGAATTGAGACAGGAAGTAAAATCTCTTCGTACAACAGTGAGTAACATTCAACAGTCTATGGCAAACCCTACTCCCACTCAGTTTTCCAGGGAACCTGCACGAGAGACCAGGAACAGTGGTTCACAAGGGTCCATAGATCGAGCCATAGGGGCGGGGGGTGGTTGTTGGGAGTGTGGGTGTACAAGACCCATAAAACGAGATTGCCCATATTTGCAGGGAAACTACAGGCACTGTAGGCCCGTTGCCTGCCCCCCGGCGAGTTGGTACATATACGGCCTCTGTAAGCAACCAGGGTGGCTCTGGATACATTGGAGCCAAAATAGGTGCATCAGACTCCCTTCTCTTGGTAGATAGTGGGGCAACATTATCAGTCATACCAAAACAACCTTGGCTTGAAATCACTAAGGGGGAAACCGAACTGTCTGGATATCATGGTGATGTGTCTGCAGCTAATGGAGGGTTGATGGGGATTTTGGGAAAATGGCAAACAGTCTGCCAGTTTGATTCATTGGCATTAATTGTGGAGTTTTTGGTAGCTGATGTGCCTTCCCAGGATATTCTTTTGGGTTTTGAGTAAATATGGGGTCGTTGTGGATTTTGGTAAAAAGGAGTGTCGAATAATGGGTAAAATGTTTCCCCTGATTGGTCCGGCAGATATTGATAAACCCCGGACTGTGATCGTCTTGGAAGACACTGTAATTCCCCCACGTAGTGAGGCAATCATTGCTGGAAAGGTGGATAATTCCTTCGTGGCCTGTTGTGAGGGTATGTTGGAACCATCAGACACATTATCAAACCAATGTGATGTTATGATCGCTCGGGTGGTCTGTAGAGTAGAGAGGGGTAGACTGCCGGTACGAGTGATTAATGTAACTAAAGATGCCCTTACATTAAAGGGGGGTATGAGGCTGGCAACTTTACATACTGACATTGAGGTGGGCTGTAGGGCGGAACATTTGGGCATGGGCGAGGATGAGTATGGCCCAAATGAGCCTTGGTCTGTTGACAAGCTTATTGCTCATTTTGGGTTGCATCAGAAGAATTTTACTCCATCTGACTTAGCAGATATTCGTGAGCTGTTACGAAGAAATATGTCTGTGTTTAGTGAGGGGGAGGGGGATTTGGGGAGAACTCACCTGACACTGCACCAGATTGATACAGGAGATGCGAAGCCTGTGAAGTTGCCACCCCGTCGTGTTCCCCTCCATTTACAACATGAGGTGTCTGACCATGTAAAGCAAATGTTGAAAAATAACATAATTCAGCCTTCTCATAGTCCATGGGCAGCTCCAGTAGTTTTGGTACGCAAGCGTGATGGCGGCCTCCGTTTTTGTGTGGATTATCGCAAGTTAAACGATGTAACCCTGAAGGACGCGTATCCGTTGCCACGGATCGATGATGCCCTTGATAGTCTAAATAACGCTGGCTGGTTCTCCACTCTCGATTTAGCCAGTGGTTACTGGCAGGTGGAGTTGGATCCTAGGGATAAATATAAGACCGCTTTTATCACTCGGCAAGGTCTGTTTGAATTTAATGTCCTTAGTTTTGGTCTTTGCAATAGTCCAAGTACATTTCAGCGACTGATGGATCTGGTGCTGGCAGATCTTCAGTGGACTACCTGTCTGGTGTACTTGGACGATATCATTATATTTGGACGGACATTTCAGGAACATTTAGGCCGCCTGGACGAAGTTTTAAAAAAAAACTACGCCAGGCTAACCTTAAAGTCAAGCCCACTAAGTGTAACTTGTTTGCCACTCAGGTGCAGTATTTGGGACATATTATTTCATCAAAGGGGGTGAAAGCAGATCCCGCTAAAGTGGAGGCTGTGCGTCAGTGGCAGGTGCCCAAAAATCAGACAGAGGTCAGGAGCTTTGTGGGTTTAGCCTCATACTATCGGAGGTTTGTGAAGGGGTTTGCTGAGATTGCTCGCCCCTTGCACCAACTCACTGAGAAAGGCAGGCATTTTAAATGGACGGAGGCATGCCAAACAGCCTTTGAGCAGCTCAAACTGAGTTTAATGTCAGCACCTGTTCTTATATATCCTGATCCCTCCAAAACATTCATTTTAGATACGGATGCTAGCGATGCGGGTATTGGGGCTGTGTTGTCACAAGAAGAAGGGGGGTGTGAACATGTTATAGCATATGCCAGCAGAGCCCTTACTAAGCAGGAAAGAAAATATGCCACAATCAAGAAGGAGTTGTTAAGTATGGTCACGTTCATTAGACATTTTAAACATTACCTGTTGGGTAAGGAATTTGTCCTGCGAACAGATCATAATTCCTTTAGGTGGCTGCATAATTTCCAGGGTTTAGAGGGACAGTTAGCCAGATGGGTGGAGCAGTTGGCAAGCTTCCAATATAAAATTGTTCACCGCCCTGGACGAGGGCATGCTAATGCTGACGCCCTTTCTAGGCTGCTTGCTTACATGTCAACTCCAGGGCCCCCGGAGCCAGCCCCACAGATACGAGGGGTGCCTGTAATAGCTGCAGTACAAAATGTGCCTACCAATGTAATCCCAGGGTGGGAAGGGGATGAGTTGGCTCGGGCGCAGCAGGAAGATGCCGAGTTACAAAAGATCATTGCTCTAAAAAAAGAGGGAGGGACTTGTTTGCAACCACCGGACGATCTACAAAAATATGCACCGGTATGGGCCCAGTTACAAATGCAGGGCTCCCGGTTGGTGAGGTTTCCACCATCGAATTCGGATGCCGCAAACCAGGTCCAGGTGGTTATTCCCACTGTAATGGTGGCAGAAATCCTAAGACAGTTGCATAATGAGGTTACGGGTGGACACTTGGGAATACAGAAACTACAAGCAAAAGTGAAAGACCGTTTCTATTGGCTGGGCTGGTTTGGGGATGTGAAGCGATGGTGTAGCGAATGTGTGGATTGAGGGTCCAGAAAAGCTGTGGGGAAACAGTGGCAGGCCCCAGTCCAATCGGTGGTAGCATTAAGGCCATATGAGCGAGTGGCGTTGGATATTTTGGGACCTCTCCCCGAAACCCCCAAAGAAAACAAATATATTGTAGTTACTGGGGATTACTTTTCCAAATGGACCGAGGCGTTCCCTCTTCCTAATCAGGAAGCTGAAACGGTGGCCAGGTTGTTGGTTGAACAGTGGGTGTGCCGCTTCGGAGCCCCCAGGATAATCCATACTGATCAGGGCCAAAATTTTGAATCTAGGTTATTTAAAGAAGTGTGCCAGTTGCTGAACATTCATAAGACTAGGACATCACCTTATCATCCTCAATCTGATGGAATGGTTGAAAGGTTTAACAGGACATTGGCCTCCATGTTGTCTCTGTTTGTAGATGATAACCAAGCTAATTAGGACATCCTGTTGCCTTATGTAATGATGGCCTATAGAAGCAGCGTTCACTCCAGTACTGGGTTTACACCCTACAAAGTGGTTTTTGGGAAAGAGATAGTCCTTCCTGTGGATGTTATGCTTAACATCTTAATGCTGTGTCTAGATTGTTGGAGACACTGTCTACAGTGGTAGAGGCGGTAAAGGGCCATCAGCAAAGAGCCTCTGTGAAGCAGAAGGGAGAATATGACTTCAGAGCACATTTCCAATACTATTCTGAAGGAGAATTGGTGTGGGTTCGGGGGAAAGTTAGAAAAAGGGGACTTTGCCCAAAATTACAATGAAGGTTTAAGGGGCCTTATAAAGTCACAGAGAGGATAACTGAAGTTCTGTGTAGACTTGTGCCAGTTGAGGGGGGGACATAGTGGTGCACTTCAACTGACTTAAACCATGTCTTTCTTCTGTAACAGAGGGTGCAGAGAGTGCATGGATAGCTGGCATCCCACCTAAGGAGACCTGGCTGCAGACTTCAGCTTCTACACCCTGTCTAGAGAGCGAGGTGGTAGTACCAGGGGCCAGATCCGAGGTGCCCCCAGTCATACCTACAAGGGGAGCAAGCAAGGTGCCAGGAAGCTGTGCTGCCTTAGTTGGATCACAAGGGCTAAGAGATCGGCTGGCTCCGGCCACACAGAACCAAGGTGGTCAAGAATCTTTACGCACTGGGCATTCTGCAATGACCGGGGAGGCCCAGCAAGATGCATTGCTATCCAAAGACTTACGCCAAGGACGATCAAGGAGGGCACCAGTGTGGTCCCTGGACTATGAAATGGGTTGAATTCGACTCGAGGACGAGTCTGCCTTATGGGTGGGGGGAGTGTAATGAAGTGACATTGGATAAATGCATTGTTATGACTGTTGTGTGTGGGGGGAGGGATTTGTGGGAAGAGTGGGTTGAGTTATGTGAGTGTTCGCACCTGACCGCTGATGAGCATGAAGGAGCGGGAGCTTTGAGACAGTGATTTTGGTGAGTTTCAAAGGGCAATAAAAAGATGAGCACAGTGACGGGGAGCGAGACTGAGAGGCGGTGTGTTGTTGCTAACGCCGAGCTGCACTCAAGGTTGGGGGTCGGAGGCCTCACGAGCGCTGGACTGGTGTCTGCTTTCTCCCTCTGCCAACCAGCACCAAAGCCTAGACCCTGGGGGAGGGTCTCGTATCCTGGGAGAGTTAAGTTTTTAACTTTTAGTGTGTATGCGTGTGTGTGCGTGCATTGTGAACGTGTGCAGTGTCCTACGGGGGTGATTTGTGTGCTATAGCTTTTACCTATTTATTGTGTGTGTGTGGTTTATTTATTGCGGTGCTCTGTGCAGCATGCTCCATTGTGGTGTTCGCCTAGGCTGATAACATTTGTGTTTGGGACTTCAAGAGCCTGACCCAGTCTGACATGTTTGGTAACTGCATGAATTATATTAAATAAAGATTACGGTTTCTACTTCTGTGGTGTTGCTTGCTTTGTAGAATAGATTCCTCTAGCCGTAACAATCTGACCTCACCCTCTAGTTTTATTACAATATGGTCTATTTAGGCTAGGCCTATAGCATTGATTCGCTACTGTGGAGGGGGGAAATCACCCACCGGCAAATCGCACCTTGCTCAACCATGTTTTTAAAAATTCTTTCTGCATATATGGAACCCCGTGAATTTTTTTTTTTTTTTAACAGAACTGATTTTGAAGACGTAAATTCAGTCAATCTGTTGGATGAGATTTGTTCCTTAGTGTAAAATAGAAATGCACAATTATATAAAAAACATGTTTATTTGGGTTTTGAACCCATGTCTTTGTACTGCTTAAACCTTCAGCTCTACCACTCGACCACAAGATCGGTTGTTCACTAGCCAGTGTGTGCGCACACGAGAGAAGCACTCTTCAATCTTCTCAGTCCTCAGTAGTTTAGCGTCATTGATTGCACCTAATTTATTTTCACTGACTGCGAGATAGGCCTCTTTTAAATTTTGATTCATAAAATGCTCTGCTCTAAATGTTTGCTATATTCTATGTAAAATGTAGGCTACTTTTATATACGTTTTGCTTTCGCTAAATGTCCCTTTGCGACACCTGGCGGTCATTTCGCGAATGACTTTGAAATGCAACTGGTTTTATTCAACCAGAATCCACCGCATTCTGGTTGGCAACCTACTGTACATCCGCATATAACATCACACCCTACGTCATCACGCAACGCCAATAGGATTGGATTCGGTTTCATTCATAAATTCAGACGCGCTAAGCTGAAGGGGGTTCCTGTGTCGTCACCGACGCAGTTCGAGTTCCCTCGATAGGGAACTTAATATATCTTAGTCAAGTTTAAGTCAAAACATTTTAGTCTTTATATATATATGTAGGGTTTGAGGGTGAACCAAACACAAATTAATCAAATTAATCTCTCATGGGATTCATTCAAATGTGATTCAGCATTCTGGATCTGAACACCACATTCCAAAGTCACAAGACGGCTCCAAATTGTCTAGAAAACCCCCCAGAGAAGACTTTTATGGCCCCGCAGGCCCCAGAGATAAGCCTAAACAGGAAGAATGTTGTCACTGTTTCATCCTTAAGCAAGACAAATCTGCTCAGAAATGGTAAAACGAGGCCTGACCACCAAGGGGCCTGACCACCTTTGACCTCCCTCAGCATCACCACTGCAGCAGGACAGAGATGTAAAACAGACCACGCTTTCATGGAACGTGAGAGACTTACACAGACTTTACATATCAAACCCATTAAAACTCACACAGAACAATGCTCAGTGGACTTATAATCAAACATCATAATTCTTGTTGTTCCTACAATTCATGTTTGTACTATGCTTATGTAGCGAACCTACATAATAATAATATACATAAAATGTATTTAAGGGGGCCGGAAGGCCAATTTAGCTCAAAGGGAATGATTCATCGATTTGCAATGAATCATTGACCGAATCACTATGGAACCGAGCAAATGACTCGTTTAGAGTTCATTTGAACGGGCCGTAATTTTAACCTTGGCAACAGATATTTATCCAATTTATAGTGAAACACTATGTATTAGCAAGGTAACTTTAGATCGGCAGTACAAGACATTAAATGTGTAAGCAAAACACAAGACAAATATCTTTTCAAATATATGGACGACTTTATTAACTATTCTAAACACATAAAACTAAGGTCTAAACACAATCACACACACACATTCATACAAGGCGCAAAGGAAGAGAGAGAAAGAGTGAGTTTTCAGAGTGAGAGGCACTTGTAAGACATAAACCTGAACGAACCACCAAGCATTAATTTAAACCTTCGTTTCTTAGACAGGTTATTACATGTACATTAAAAAGCACCAGGTCAGTTACAGTCTGGAGTACTTGCTTGTCTTTGCGTTGCTTAGGCCAGGGAATTCCCTATTTGAGGTGCTTCGTCAAAGGGGTTTCCCGGCTGCGTGGCTGGTTGTCTTTGGAGTGCCTGGCTGGAGTTTCTGAACCGCCGGTCACGTGATGTGTTGGCGGATGGATGAACAAGAGTCTTTACAGTTCGAAGTGCGTTGCAGGAGAGACGTGTAAACGAACTTTACAGCAAAACTTAACTTAGAACGAGACTTTTAACGAGAAAATAAAATAAAGGAAGAAATGAAAGTAAGAGATGAGATGGCTTGAATGAAGCTGTTTAAACTCCGATCTTGATGGGTTTGTCTGCTGGTCTAATTTAACTTGGTCTGGTCGATGTAAAAGCGTACGAACATGAACACTCTCTTGCTGTTTGATCATAGAGAGAGGCACAAACTTAATTTAACACAGAACCGACTCAAAACCGAACTGAACCGAACCGAAACTGAACTGCTCTCTGAACTGAACTCTGAACTGAACTGAACGTTCTGCTTTGTTCGGGTCTTTAACTTAAAGTTAGTCCAACCTCTTTTGGAGAATTCTGACCAATGAGACAATGGCATCATTCTAGGAGGTGGACTAGTTCCTACTTATCATAAATCATCTGGGATCTGCTTGTTTTCCGGCACTAAGCAGAGAGAACAAGAGATCACAGTTTAAACATTATAGATTATTATAATCATACAAAGCATTTTACACAGATTTCACTCAAGCCATCTTAAGAATTAAGAATATATGATCTTACTGATATCAAACAAGACACACTTTCATTCATCCATCTAAAGTAACAACATTTGCATGACTTGTATGCTATCTAGTATAATAGACACCTACATAGCTAGAATATAGGATTAGGTAGTGGAACAATGTTTGATTATGAGTCCACTGAGCATTGTTCTGTTTGAGTTGTTCTCTGCAGAATGTGCAGAATTAATGTGGTTTGATATGTAAAGTGTGTTGGTGTGTAAAGTTTCTGGGGTTTAAGAAAGACATTCCAATCTGAGGTCACGGCAAGGTCCCTGCTGAAGTCTGTTCTGTTCATCTTCTCATGGGACCTTGTTCCTTAAGAAAGACGGGGTCTGTTAGTGCAGGGTCAGATGACCTCTTTGCTAGGGCCCTGAGCAGTTCTATTTCTGAACAGATCTGTCTTTCAAAATTATAGAACATTGGCAACGTTCTTCCTTTAGTTAAACAATAAAAGTCTCTCCGGTTGCTTGTTCTCTGGGTCTGGTGATTTGATTCAGGAATGTGAAGACTCTTTGTGTGATTATGTATGAACAGTTCACCTAAAAGCTTCAAGTGGGTTTGGTTCATTCTCATTGTTGCTACATATCCCCCCTTCGTTTGACGATGTGTTGAGAAGAAGACATCGGTGAACGCTGGAGAAATGGGTAGAGGAAGCAAACACACGCAGCAAACAACAAGACAACACCTCCATGACTGGTCACTTTACTGGTGCAGGGCATTAGATTATCTAGGCCTAAACAGGTTCACTCTCTCAATATAGTCAATCATGTGGAAAAAGTTTAGTTCGATTTTAGGACCGTTATTCTAGTTTGTTTTAAAACGGTGATTGATCAACTTTGTGACTAAATTTGATTTGTTTGTTTTATTCTCTTCTAAATTGTTCTAGGTTTAGACCAATTTACCTTTCAAATTTTGATTCGAATGATGCAGAGAGTTCTCTAGGCTAACATTCGTTTTAAGGTGACTTGCAAACATCAGGCGTGGTGCGTCAATCCTTATATGGTAACCTTGACCCTTATGGGGTAACAGGGATTTTACCTAATAAAAGAAGAAGAAAGGGAAGAGGTAAAACAAAACAAAGCAGTTGAGTGACTCCTGTATGGCTACTGTTGTGCAGTGTCAGGTGTCACCATGTAATGAGAGGGTTATACTTGTTGGGTGCATTGCTACATGTTTCCTATGGAAAGGATAGCTAAGTCAGTGTTGCGATTTCAGTGTCTACCTGTGGGAAGAACATGTTTGTTGAATGTTTTTCATGGTAGCTGTGTTTAACTTGTGTATGTTAGTGGTACAGTGTAGTGTAGTGCAGGTACTGCATGTATACTGTATGTATGTCAGATCTGTCTCAGCCTGTTTTGCTCCCCCCTTTTGCTTGATGGTTAAGCTTTGATGGGCTTGTTGCATCTTTGCCTTGGAAAGGGATCTTCTGTGATCTGCTGGGGGTCAGTCCAGTAAGGCAGGAAGTTCTCTGGCAGACATTGGGAGATGGTTTGGCATGGATGCGTGAAGCTGTAGTGCAAAACGTGGTCTCCTTTGTTGCCTTCCTCTTGTGATGCCTTCTGGTTGTGACAGACTTTCTGACCTTCTGTGCTTACTGTCGTTGCTGTAGCACACACATGGTTCTTGAGTTTGGAGCTTGTGGTGTGATGGGTAACCAGGATGGTGTTTTCTGGTACCTCGGGGTGTTTGTCAGTGGTTGACTGTGAGAGACCACTTTGTTCTGGGTTGTTGTTGAACAGGTGGTTGTCTCAGGAAGGTGTACAAGGTGATCACTGGTCTTCTGTGTTCAGCTTGTCTTTGATGAGCACGTGCAGTTGCCTCCGTAGTTGCTCCATGTCTTCTGCGGGGAGACTGTCGTGTTCTTGGGCACACTCAGTGGGGTGTTTGGCTGAGTGGTGCGGAGGTGGGTTTCGTTGTCGCTTACCCACATAGAATGCTTTTGGATGCACTCGTTGATTCCAGTTGTTTCCTTCTGGTGGGTCCCATGACTTTTCCATGTGGTTGGAGTGGTAGCTGTCATCGGCATGGGAGTCACGTTCTCTGTGCTCCTTACGAAGGACTGTGGTGTTGTCATGCCACTGGGTGTCTTCCAGTGCAAGGCTTGTGTCTTGGCTGATGGAGTTTGACACTGTGGATGTTTTCAAACCTCTCTTGGAGGACATCTTTTGTTTGATGTAGGCCTTGTGTGTCAGGTCACGTAGCTGCTGAATTGTCATTGTGCCTGGGCAGGCCATGATGCCAAGATGATGACTCAAACCAGGGTGCAGGTTTCTCAGGAAGAGGGTTTTGAAGTTCACATCCTCTTCAAGTTCAGGTTTGTTATGTCCACCTAAATAGGCTTGTCGAAAGCGGCGGTAAGAGGCTTGGGGAGTCTCTTGACGACATTGTTTGGTTTCCAAGGCGATTAACACACCGTGTTCTGACTCTGGACCTGTGAATTCTTTAATCATTGTCTCACGTAGTAGCTGGTAGTTTGACATGACATTAGCAGGTTGTCGGTCTAGGAAGCTTCGTACCTCTGGACTGGATGTGGATCTGAGGAGGTAAAACATGTCTCTGTCAGTCATATGGGGTCTCACCTCGAGGTGGAAGTCGATATCTCGGAGGTAGGCCTGGATGTCGAGACCCTCTGTGGAGTTCGGGTTGAACTGAGTGATATTCTTAACCAGCTGGTTGAGATCTTTAACGGTCATCCCATGTGCAGCTTGGGCATCTGCCTGGATGAGCTCTCTTCGTTTGTTGGCAGTGAACAGTTCTGTGGTGAAGGCCGGTGACGTTTTGGGTTGTGGCCATTCACTTCTTTCACTGTATGCCAGTTCTTGGATGGAGGACTCTGTTCTGCTCAGCAGGGGTGATGCTGAGGGAGGTCTCTCCCTTCTTGGCTCTGGTTTCTGTTGGAAAATGTGCTGGAGTTCATCTCTGACCGCGTAGAGCTCGTCGTTGGCGGCGTCTCGCTGTTGGATCAGATGGTCCATTTCAACGCTGCACCTTTGCAGGTGGTCTTCCAGAGCAGTGATTTTAGAGTTCTTACTTTCAATGTCAGCTTTGGCTTTCTCTAGCTGATGTTCAACAGCCTGGAGTTGGTTCACCAGGTGTTTCTGGACAGTCTTTGACTCTTGTTTGTCACGTTCAGTGACTGCAAGGGCTTCTTGGAGCTTGTCAACTTGTGTCTTTGTTTCTTGCTCCGCTTCGTCAGACACTTTGAGTTTGTCTTGAGCTTTACCTTTGAGCTGGTCTTTGCAGTGTTGAGTGTGCATCAGCTCTCGCAGGAACTCGGTGGTCTTGGAGTCATCCTGGACTTTCACTTCCAGCTTGTCTATGCGGTTCTGGGCACGTGTCAGCTCCTCCTGTAGGTGGGTGACGTGCTGGTGGCTTAGGTTTAGCTGGGCTGTGAAGGCATTACTTAAGGAACAGGTTATCTTGGTTAGTTCCACGTGGTTGTGGTTCTGGCTTGAATCATGTGTCAGGAATCTTCTCAGAATTATGATTATTATCAAAAATAATAACAGTTCAATTGTCTTTGGTGTGAGGCAGTCTGTAATGCCTCTGAGCCAGGCGTCCACGTCTTCCCGTTGGGCAGTGGGGTTTGTCGTCCACGACATGTTGGCACGCTTGGTGAAGAGACTGACACAGATCTGTGTGTATAAGCCTATATGTGGTTGAACGGCTAAGTGTTTGTTCAGTAATTGTACACCAATAGTGAAGTGTCGTGATGACTAAGTGTTGGTCTAAGTGTACACAGTGAGGCTAGTGATGCGAAGATCTCGTCACTCAACTGGGTAAAGGAAAGACAAAAGAAAAAGGTTAAAACAAATCTCAAATGAAAAAAACTTTTTTTTCAATGGGAGAAAATATATATATATATTTTTTTCAATATTTTCTATCACTGAAAAGCTGGTTTCAACTCATGATGTGAGGACTTCGCTCAACTGAGTAAGGGAAAAAGAGAGAAAAGTTAACCAATTTCAATGAGGGGAAAAAAAAAAAAAAAAGAAAATTATTAACTAGGGGAAGTATTAATTTCTCATAAATGTTTCTTTTTTTTTTTTAATAAATGAAAATCTGTTTCCAGAAAGGTAAACAATATTATTGCTTATGTTTGCGAGGAAAAATAATACAATAATGATGTTGATACCTCTTCTCTGAGTTTGACAGGATTGACACCACACACCTTCAGTTCGACCGCTTACAGCAGGGTTTACAGCAGGGATGCTTTGAAGGCGGAGTTTGCTCAGTACTTGTCTCTGTTACTTGATCTTGGATAAGATGTCAAAGTTTAGATTGCGTTACAAATGCAGGGAGAGTATGAAGAACACAAGAGGGTTTGATTAAAAATCAAATATCTAATAATCTGTTGGTTGGGAAAGATTATCTTTGTCTCTTTTTAGAGTCGATTGATGGTTCTTCCAGGTTTGTTCCTACAAATGTGAAGTATAAGATGGAATAAAGCAGGACAGAACAGGAAAGACGTGATGAGGAAGAAATGAAGCAAGGAGGTTGGATCCCGCTACCTATAGATCTACCACGAGTATAGAATGGATAGTTGAGGAACAACTAAACACACCAATAAACTTTTGTAAAAGACGATTGTCTCTGGTTTATTTGAAACTCGTATGGCGATGGTAATGTCCCCTATTGAAGCGTCCCGAAAATGAATCAATCAAAAATAGTGGTTAAGTTTATAACTAACAGGACGAAAGGATAAAACGCAATGACAATAATGAGCAAGTCTGAGTCTAACACTATTTTTGTAATAGTAATAACAACTTTCAAATTTTAACTTTCAGAGTTCAAGACCTATTCACCTAAAGTGATTAGATCTCAACGAGAAATTTAGAAATTATGAAAATTATGAAATTAGAATTATTAAAAATAAATCTAGAAATCATTAGAAATGATCTGTCTAAAAAAATAGAATTTCAATTTTATTTTAATATTTCCTTTTCTTCAAAATCAATTTCAAAATTGACAATTAATAATAGTAAACCAGCATTTTCTTTTTCAAGTAAAATGCAGGTAAAGTAATTAATAATTGTAAACCAATATTTCCTTTTCCAGTAACGTATAGGTAAAGTGTGAGAGGAGAAGGGAAAAAAAAAAGAAAAGACCAACAGGTCTAAAAGTCGAGGTGTTTAAATGGTTAAATCACTTTAACTTTGTTCAAACAGACACTGTATTTAACTGCTGGGGCTAGTATTGATAACAGTAACTGATGCTAAAGGCTTTAGCACAGGCCTCAATGTAAACTGCTCAGGTTAGCTTAGCTTAGCTAGCGTTTGTTTACACCGAGGGTTGGGTCAAAGTTCACCCGGAAACGTTGGCTAAGACTTCCGTGTCACGATCGTAACTATAGCGACCAAGCGAACGCTAGTGGGCGAACCGGGAATTGCAGACAGTTGGAAAACAGTTTGTTATAGTTCCATGCAATATGGGAGCATTTCAACAATGTCCACAGAACATGCATGTACAGTAACAATCGATCCTATTACGGGAAATGTCGGCGCATTTCACACTGTTCAAATAAGATACACCACTCGTAGCTGGTTTTACGACGTGGGGCTTCACTCAGTTTGTTAAGAGTGATATTAACTTTAAGCAAGCGACAGCTTTGCGTTATAATAGATGTAATTAGGACGACCTCGGCGGATCGTCTCTGTGCAAGTTTATCTAGGCACATAAAACAATAACTGTTGGTTCAGTTTCAATGGCAAGCTTTACTTGATAACGAATTTAAATAACCACTATTCAAATTACACTCGGACATGCGCAATGTTACACGAGAATTATTTGAACGGACACAAACAGATAAGATTAGTTAAGCCTCGCTGTTTATCACGGGGATCGCAGTGGAACACGCACTGAACCAGATAAATAAATATACGGCTTATGACTAACTTAGATGAGGAACACGCTCATCGCTCTGTGAGGAGAATATTAGTCCTTATAACGTTAGGGTTATTTTAATTACTGCAGTTTGATTTCGTTCAGCTCTCTAACTGATATAAACACACACACACACAACATTACAGCTTTCTGAAAGACTCTGGAACACGCAGAAATCGAACAGCTCTAACGAGGTATTTCTGGAAATGAGGAACACGCTCAATTCTTACCTTATCGTAGTGTGAGGTTTCATATCTTATATTAATTTACTGCAGTTAACAAGAAAAACACATAGGGCGGCAGACTGTAACAGCTTTCTCTGGAAGCATTCACTCAAGCAGCAGCTCTCATTCAAACGGGGCGCGCGCTGCGCGCTCTCCATACGTCACACACAGACTCTCAGGGGTTCGAATCTCGCATCCGAAACAAAATGAAAAGATAAATCTTGATAATATGCTTACAAATTTAGGTTGAACTGCCCCATTCTCCACCAAATAATGTAGCGAACCTACATAATAATAATATACATAAAATGTATTTAAGGGGGCCGGAAGGCCAATTTAGCTCAAAGGGAATGATTCATCGATTTGCAATGAATCATTGACCGAATCACTATGGAACCGAGCAAATGACTCGTTTAGAGTTCATTTGAACGGGCCGTAATTTTAACCTTGGCAACAGATATTTATCCAATTTATAGTGAAACACTATGTATTAGCAAGGTAACTTTAGATCGGCAGTACAAGACATTAAATGTGTAAGCAAAACACAAGACAAATATCTTTTCAAATATATGGACGACTTTATTAACTATTCTAAACACATAAAACTAAGGTCTAAACACAATCACACACACACATTCATACAAGGCGCAAAGGAAGAGAGAGAAAGAGTGAGTTTTCAGAGTGAGAGGCACTTGTAAGACATAAACCTGAACGAACCACCAAGCATTAATTTAAACCTTCGTTTCTTAGACAGGTTATTACATGTACATTAAAAAGCACCAGGTCAGTTACAGTCTGGAGTACTTGCTTGTCTTTGCGTTGCTTAGGCCAGGGAATTCCCTATTTGAGGTGCTTCGTCAAAGGGGTTTCCCGGCTGCGTGGCTGGTTGTCTTTGGAGTGCCTGGCTGGAGTTTCTGAACCGCCGGTCACGTGATGTGTTGGCGGATGGATGAACAAGAGTCTTTACAGTTCGAAGTGCGTTGCAGGAGAGACGTGTAAACGAACTTTACAGCAAAACTTAACTTAGAACGAGACTTTTAACGAGAAAATAAAATAAAGGAAGAAATGAAAGTAAGAGATGAGATGGCTTGAATGAAGCTGTTTAAACTCCGATCTTGATGGGTTTGTCTGCTGGTCTAATTTAACTTGGTCTGGTCGATGTAAAAGCGTACGAACATGAACACTCTCTTGCTGTTTGATCATAGAGAGAGGCACAAACTTAATTTAACACAGAACCGACTCAAAACCGAACTGAACCGAACCGAAACTGAACTGCTCTCTGAACTGAACTCTGAACTGAACTGAACGTTCTGCTTTGTTCGGGTCTTTAACTTAAAGTTAGTCCAACCTCTTTTGGAGAATTCTGACCAATGAGACAATGGCATCATTCTAGGAGGTGGACTAGTTCCTACTTATCATAAATCATCTGGGATCTGCTTGTTTTCCGGCACTAAGCAGAGAGAACAAGAGATCACAGTTTAAACATTATAGATTATTATAATCATACAAAGCATTTTACACAGATTTCACTCAAGCCATCTTAAGAATTAAGAATATATGATCTTACTGATATCAAACAAGACACACTTTCATTCATCCATCTAAAGTAACAACATTTGCATGACTTGTATGCTATCTAGTATAATAGACACCTACATAGCTAGAATATAGGATTAGGTAGTGGAACAATGTTTGATAATGAGTCCACTGAGCATTGTTCTGTTTGAGTTGTTCTCTGCAGAATGTGCAGAATTAATGTGGTTTGATATGTAAAGTGTGTTGGTGTGTAAAGTTTCTGGGGTTTAAGAAAGACATTCCAATCTGAGGTCACGGCAAGGTCCCTGCTGAAGTCTGTTCTGTTCATCTTCTCATGGGACCTTGTTCCTTAAGAAAGACGGGGTCTGTTAGTGCAGGGTCAGATGACCTCTTTGCTAGGGCCCTGAGCAGTTCTATTTCTGAACAGATCTGTCTTTCAAAATTATAGAACATTGGCAACGTTCTTCCTTTAGTTAAACAATAAAAGTCTCTCCGGTTGCTTGTTCTCTGGGTCTGGTGATTTGATTCAGGAATGTGAAGACTCTTTGTGTGATTATGTATGAACAGTTCACCTAAAAGCTTCAAGTGGGTTTGGTTCATTCTCATTGTTGCTACACTTAGATTACATAAATCATGTAATTGTGATATAACTGTGTGTACGAATGAAAGAGTATCGTGCTTCCAATCAAAATAATCGTATGCCCTTAATTCAAAAGATGGCTTGAGTGAAATCTGTGTAAAATGCTTTGTATGATTATAATAATCTATAATGTTTAAACTGTGGTCTCTTGTTCTCTGCTGGTGCTGGAACCCAAGCAGATCCCAGATAACGATAAGTAGGAACTAGATCCACCTCCTAAAATGATGCCATTGTCTCATTGGTCAGAATTCTCCAAAAGAGGTTGGACTAACTTTAAGTTAAAGACCCGAACAAAGGAGTTCGATTTTGGCAGTTCGGTTTGGCAGTTCGGTTTTGAGTTCGGTTCGGTGTTGAATTAAGTTGGCCCCTCTCTCTAGCAACAGCAAGAGAGTGTTCATGTTCGTGCTTCTCTCTGAAAACAACAAAGGCGTGTTCGCACGCTTCTACATCGACCAGACCAAATTAGACCAGCAGACAAATAACCCATCACGATCGGGGTTAAAACAGCTCATTCAAGCCATCTAACTCGTCTTACTTTCATTTCTTCCTTAATTTTCTTTTTCGTAAAAGTCTCGGTTCAAAGTTAAGTTTGCTGCGAAGTTCGTTTAAACGTCTCTCCTGCAACGCGCTTTGAACTGTAAAGTCTCTCATTCGCCTGCCAATCACACATGACCGGCAGTTCAGAAACTTCCATCCAGGCACTTCAAAGACAACCAGCCACACGGACCCGGCCGGGAAACCCCTTCGACGAAGCACCGCAAAAAGGGAATTCCCTAAGCAACGCAAAGACAAGCAAGTACTCCAGACTCTAACTGAACTGGTGCGTTAAGGTAAATTGAATAACCTGTCTAAGAAACGAAGGTTTAAATTAATGCTTGGTGGTTCGTTCAGGTCATGTCTTACAAAGTGCATCTCACTCTGAAAATCACTCTTTCTCTCTCTTTCTCTGCGCCTTGTATGAATGTGTGTGTGTGATTGTGTTAGTTTTATGTGTTTAGAATAGTTAATAAAGTCGTCCATATATTTGAAAAGATATTTGCCTTGTGTTGTGCATGCACATTTAATGTCTTGTACTGTCGATCTAAAGTAACCTTGCTAATACATAGTGTTTCACTATAGATTGGATATTTATATCCGTTGCCAAGGTTATAATTACGGCCCGAACTCTAAACGAGTTATTTGCTCGGTTCCATAGTGCAGTGTTTCCCAACCCTGTTCCTGGCGGCACACCAACACTGCGCGTATTCTTTGTCTCCCTAATCAAACACACCTGATTCAACTCATTAGCTCATAATCACATGGGTTAATGAGCTGATGAGTTGAATCAGGTGTGTTTGATTAGGGAGACAAAGAATACGCGCAGTGTTGGTGTGCCGCCAGGAACAGGGTTGGGAAACACTGCCATAGTGATTCGGTCAAGATTCATTGCAAATCGATGAATCATTCCTTTTGAGCTAAATTGGCCTTCCGACCCCCCTTAAATACATTTTATGTATATTATTATTGTGTAATTCGTTACAATATATATATATATATATATATATATATATATATATATATATATATATATATATATATATATATATATATATATATACAGGGGTTGGACAATGAAACTGAAATGCCTCTCATTTTAGTGTGGGAGGTTTCATGGCTAAATTGGACCAGCCTGGTGGCCAATCTTCATTAATTGCACATTGAACCAATAAGAGCAGACTGTGAAGGTCCAATTAGCAGGGTAAGAGCACAGTTTTGTGCCGTGTATCAGGATGACAATGCACCAATACACACAGCATGACTGGTGAAAGATTGGTTTGATAAACATGAAAGTGAAGTTGAACATCTCCCATGGCCTGCACAGTCACCAGATCTAAATATTATTGAGCCACTTTGGGGTGTTTTGGAGGAGCGAGTCAGGAAACATTTTCCTCCACCAGCATCACTTCGTGACCTGGCCACTATCCTGCAAGAAGAATGGCTTAAAATCCCTCTGACCACTGTGCAGGACTTGTATATGTCATTCCCAAGACGAATTGACGCTGTATTGGCCGCAAAAGGAGGCCCTACACCATACTAATAAATTATTGTGGTCTAAAACCAGGTGTTTCAGTTTCATTGTCCAACCCCTGTATATATATACAGAAATACTATATACATTTCTGAGATTAATTCTGAGAACCATTTCAGTCAAATTGTGTTTTTCAAATATTGGTTAAATGTCATAATTACCTGACAAAATACACTTGTTGAATGATTTTTGTTGAATTCACTTTGTTAAACGTGTCTGTTTTTCTGATTTAAGAGACACATTCACAAATGATAAACTTGTTCTGAAAAGTAGCCTATTTTATTTTGAACCAACACAATTCAAAAGCTGGGGCCCAACAGACTCAGACTGACAAATTACAAAGGTTTTTAAAACTGTTTTTGGTTGCCTTTTGTCTCATTTTTCTGTTCAGAGTGTAGTACCCAAAAAACAGAAAAGAATAGGCCTACTGTACTGTAAACCTAAAATACAACCTATTTAATTTGTAGATTGGTCTTGAGAAATAACAAACAAATGAGATTTAACAAGGCTAACAATAATTATTTCTGCTGTTACTACAGCTGCTGATACTTCCACTTTAGGTTAAACACTCAATTAGGGTCTGTTTACACCTGGCCACTTCATGCGTGTTCTGTGATGGCAGGGTTTCCAGCAGCACTTTGAAACTAAGGCGGCCGCCTAAGCAACACACGCCTGCCGCCTTAACTAACGCTACGTCGTCAAAAAAAATTATATGAGCGATATCCGCCGTGTTACTGTTTTGAGGACAACCAAATATAGTTGCGGTTCTATATTTTTCTCTCTCAGCACGTCATTCAGGCATTAGCACTCCGGGTGTAAAAGGAAATCCTTAACAGGCAGCCGTTCGCACAAACAGCGCAAGCGGCTCGTGACAGAACACAGACCGACTGAATGACACTTTAATTTAAGTTTAAAATCTCAAATGAAGATTGCTGGACTAAAGCTTACTTGTCTGTGTTTTCAGATCATCCACGCTTCTTCAGCAGTGTAGAGTGCGCGCGCATGGTTAACGTTACTGATATCCAGCAGTGTTTTTTTATTGTTGATGCAATGTTTCCCGAATATCCACACGATTTCAAATGTGACATTGATTTTATACAACAGTTAAAAAACAAAACAAAAGGGTAACATTAAGTGATTTAATACATTTAAAACAATATAGTCAAGCTTGCTTGTTCCTCTCATAGACAGGGTTCCTCTATTTTGCAACGAAATCTGTGGCTTTGAACGAAAGAGATTCAATGAATGAACGACTCAATGACTCACACATAAAGACAATGAGTTACCGCCACCTACTGGCAATTTTAATATAATATTTTTTATATTAAACGTTTTTTAACATTGCCTATTTATTGAACATTGTTTTATTTAAGGCATTATTTATTTTTTAAAGGTATTACAAAGGTAAAAAATGAAATGGAAAAATGTATTAAAGGGGGCAAATATTGTCTCTTAATGTAAAAGCTGTGACTGCAGTCTAAGTGGAAGAGGGGTACGGCACTCTAAACATTGGAGAACCACGGAACTAAGGAAAAGGAATGTAGAATTGCACAAGTGCTACTGCTAAAGAGTGCAATGTCAATAATTTCTCATAATCTTAATTGAATTGGCCTAGAGAGAATAATTATGACATTTTCTCTACTAAATATAAGACTGAAGTTTCAGTATTTGTCTTAAATCCCCCCCCCCCATATCACCACCACCACCTTAACTAACACATTTTCTGCGGGAAACCCTGGATCGGATAGCTATCCGATCGTGAAGAGATCAGGTGTAAATATGCCCTCCGAAACGCATTTGAGACGGATTTGAATCCGATCGCTCGAACTACTTCAGGAGGAGATCTGGGTCGCATTCTAGGTGAAACTGAACAAGTGTAAATGCATCTGGTTGGTGAAACCACATTATGTAATTTTTACTCCTCCCAAAAATGCTAAAAAATAAAGGTGTGAGAGCGTGTTATAGACTATGTCATGTTATAGTCATATATGATGCTACTGCAACACGAATTACCACAGATGAGCAGCTGAACATCTATTTATCAAGCCAACGCGCAAACTATCGCAAATCAAAGTGAAAGTAAGTTGCAGACGCTTAACACACAATCATCTTCATTGAAAGTAAAGAAACAAATTGATCTTACCAGGGCTGTTGCCGCTCTCTCTTATTGCGGTCTTTAAAATTCAATGCAGCATAATTATCAGACAACACTGTTTTAATACGTGTTATACGGTCTCGTAATCAGCACGCTGGCTTGGCAAACGCAAGATTCGAGCCGTTACAATATATTTGACTTTCATCCTTCGAGAAGAAAGTTAACAGTATTATTTCACAGATCGTGTGTGTATCTTTATTGCAGTAGACTCGTAATCTACACGCTGCCTCGGCAAACACGAGATTCGAGCCGTTACAATATATTTGACTTTCATCCCTATCGAAGAAAGTTAACAGGTGCGAGATTGAAACATCCGACAACGCACGGATGTACGCGTCGAAATATTTCTCAATGAACACTAGGGGTGTAACGGTTCACAAAATTCAAGATTTGGTTTGATACGGTACAATGGCGTCATGGTTCGGTACATTTTCGATACAGCAAAAAGAAAGAAATGCCAGAGAAATTTTCTATTTATTAAAAGAAAAATTCTTTTTAAATAAGTGTGTGGTTTTCCTACATCTTGAAACTTTTAGTTTTATTAATGGGGGTAATCTTTGAAGGATGAACAAATAATGTTTTGGTCATCACATTAAAAATAAATATGATTTAAAATTGATAATATTTGATAAAGTGCTGGAAAAAGATGTGTGATGTACTTGAAAGCATTTTTCTATTTCTGCCAAACTTCCATGGTTACAAGTTAGTGTTACTACATTAAATCCACGATGAATGCTGATCTGTGGACTTATAACTAGTAAATTCATAGAACAATGTTTCTCCTGGTTTCCACATCAGCGCTGTTTGATCCGTTAATAACGGAGATATTTTAATGCTTCTCACTAGATCTCGCAGCGATGTTATTTCTTCAGTGGCGAATTCAAATGCTTTGTTTACTGGATCTCTCAGCGCTCAGCTGATCTCTCAGCGCTGTAGTAACAGTGTCGCAGCCGCTTGATCACGATCGGCTCGCGCTGCACTTATGTTGATGGTCCGAACTGATAAACGGTCCGTGAGCGCAGTTTCGTTCCACTTTCATTACGTTTGCCATTTGATGTTGTGCAACGTTGTGGTGATCGCGCCAGCGCGGATTTTGGTCGGCAGGAAAAATGGTCAACCGAATGGTTGGGTTTGTAGCGCATACTGAACCGAAAGCCTCGTACCGAACGGTTCAATACGAATACGTTTACCGTTACACCCCTAATGAACACAGCCAGCACCCTCAGGATCTGACTGTGAATGCCTCGCACCCAAACAGTATTATTTCACAGATAGTGTGTGCAACTTTATTAGACTCGCAATCTACGCGCTGCCTCAGCAAAACCGAGATTCGAGTCATTCACAATATGTTTGGCTTTCATCTCTCGAGAAGAAAGTCAACGGGCACGAAGCTGAGACACCCGAAAACGCACGTTAACTGTGTGCGTCGAGATGTTTCTCAGTGAACACAGCCAGCACCCTCAGGAGCTGACCGTGCATGCCTCGCACCCACACAGTATCTTTATTGCAATAGACTAGTAATCTACGCGCTGCCTCTGCAAACGCGAGATCCCAGCCACAGAATCTTTATTGCAGAGTAGACCAATCTACACGCCATTAGATTCTATTTTGCAAAGCGGACCTTCATTTGTGACAATTCTTAAGGGACAAACAACACCAAATAGGACAGACAGTTTGTACACAGAGAGCTTGCTGAAGAGCAAAAAGCTAACTCTGTTGTGTGCCGGCGTTCCTTTGTAGCTTCTGCTTATGCCGTCACACGTTACGTCATGACGCATCACCAATCAGGATTGGTTTAGTTTCATTCATGCTTCAGAGCCGCAATGCTGAGGGGCGTTCCCCCAAAGTGTCATTCGACGCAGTTCGAGTTCCCTCGAAAGGGTAGGGTTCCCTCGCTGTAGAAGCTAAGCTAACAAGCTCTTGCTCTGTGTAGAAAGTTTGTATAGTAGGCTAATCACGATGGCGGAAGGTAGTTTTAAAGTTGAAATGGCAGAAGGGGATTTCGAAGATCTGTTGTGAGAATCTGATGCTCGCGGCTACCTGTACGAGCCGCAATACCGCGATGAACAGTTGCGGGAGATGGAGGAACAAGAGGCGACCGGAGCAGCTGCTGCAGCAGGGGAGCGAGACCTGAGCCCGGCCAGACTTGAGCTGGGGCGGACTGGTGGTGTCAGTGCTCTCGCTGTGCGCCTATGGAAACATATCGAGAGTCCTATTGCTGTCGCGAATCTCAGCGATGCCGTTTTCTTCTGGACGAGATTGCTGAATCCGCAGAGCTTTGAGTGTAAAAGTGTTAATATTAATTATTTTTTTTAATTAAAAGTTATAACTCACATTGGTTGTGGTTCTTTTTATAAACCTTTAGTGTTACTAGAGTATGGATTAGCCTAGAGAATGTAAAAATAGTGATTTCAATTGGAGGAAAACAGTTCATATGCAGAGCTACTAAGCGACTCATCTTGACATGGTCCTGCCTTGCATCATATTTTTAATGTGAAAGTCTAAATTGTGTTATATACATTAGGCTACTACATCCCGGTACACTGCAATTTAGCACCATTTCGATGGAAATTGATCAACTAACTCACGATGTATAGAGTCACGATGTATCAAAGCAAGCTTAGTTGTATCCATTTTTCAGATATTGCCGCCTGTAACCGGTAGGCATGGTTTGGGAGTGGCCTTGTAAGGGCAGCAAAGCAAGTGCATTCTGGGAGTTGTTGTCTTTCAGCCACATGAGTAAAAATACCTTTTCTGCCTTTTCTCAGTCTAGAATGCCCCTCTCCCCCCACCCTAAAAAAAACATGTAATTTAGGATGGGCTAAAGGGACATTTTGTCAAATTTATTTGACATCTGGAGCTAAACCTTACCCCAGATGAAAGCTAAAAGTCACTATTATATTATAATATTAGTAATAATGTGATCACTATATATAATTTATTTAATTTAAAATAGCTGTTTTCTATGTTAATGTAAACTGTAATTTATTCCTGTGATCAAAGCTGAACTTTCAGCATCATTACTTCAGTCTTCAGAAAAGACAGTTTCTGCTTAACCTGCTACTGTAGCCAACAAAACACAACACAACAGAACTTCCTTTTTCTTGACAAACTCATTGGAACAATTTTTTGATGAGCCAGCATATGTTTTTTTTTTTTTTTTCTTCATTGGTTTGGTTTTTTTAGACTGTCACCCAGGCTGCGTAGAGGTCAGTGTGTAGTGGAGTGGCTGATGGAGACAGAAGTGGACACAATTGAAGGCCAGGCCTCTGTATTCAGCCAGACAAACCCTCTTTTTGGCAACAACATGAAGCTCAATGAGGCAGAGCACTATGACTTCCAGCACAGTGGTGAGACACTGTCCAAATATGCAAATATGCTTCAAAATGTTGTGTTTCTGGAATATTTCGTTCTGATCAATTATGACAATCAATTATGACTATTGCAGCATCACAGGGTGTGCATGAGTCCTCTGGAAGTGACGACTCGTCACAGCTGCCATCCTCTGGTGTGCATACGGCTGTGCCCGAGTCTGATCCAGATATGACCGTCATTCTTTTGCCGGGCAGCCTTTGGGTTAGCATTAGCATTGGGTTAGAGTGGACTCCTCCACCCTGTCCTGAGCATTCGCGGCTGGATTTTGGGTGCAGCCGCCAACCCTCGTCCGCGGTCAGCCCCAATACCTTTCTTCCCGGACGTGCATGATGAGATTTCGAAGCCTTTCCTCCCCTCTATGGGGAAGCTGCCCGTGGGTACACTGGGCCAACCCCGGTTGAACACTTTGTTGCGATGCAACTGTGTCCTCAGAGTGCTTCCTCTCGTGGCGAGCCTAAGCAACCATCCAAGGCCTGTAGATTTTCGTCTACCTTGGTGGCTCAGTCTTACAGAGCGGCGGGACAGGCAGCTGCTTCACTATATGTTATGGCCACTCTGCAGGTCTATCAGGCCCAGATGCTCAGAGACATGCACGAGGGCAGGACAGACCCAGGGATCTTTGATGAGCTGCGTGCCGCCACCGACCTCGCTCTCTGAGCGACGAAGGTGATCACACACTCCCTGGGTTTGGTGATGTCCACAGCCGTGATCCAGGAGAGACATCTCTGGCTGAACCTGGCGGACATGAAGGAGGCCGAGCGCTCCCGGCTGATCGACACCCCCATGTCCCCAGACGACCTGTCCGGCAGTGCAGTCGAGGATTTTGCCCAACAGTTCGCGACTGCTCAGAAGCAGACCGAGACTATCAAACACATCCTGCCCCGTTGGCCAGCTGCTACCTCCACCCAGCCGGCCGGGCAGTTGCCTCCGTCCGCTCGCCGCCGAGGGAGCCCTCCTGCGGCTCCCGCCCCTCCCGCCCGGCCCAAGCAGCAGCCTTCACCCAGGCCCGGTCGTGGAGGAAGACGGGCGCTCCTGAGACGGGCTGTTTAGGGATGACTGTTACTTTTCAGGAGCTGGTAGCAGGACCACTCCTTCCCCCGGTGGAGGGCCGGGGGAGAATCTTTTGTTCTCCACTCCCCGCTGCTCACCTTTGGGTGGGAAGTACCCTAATGTGGTTAAAGAAAGAAGTAACACCCCCCCCTCCCTGAGCACTCAGAGTTCTCGGACGACTAAAGTGGAGTGGACTCCCCAGAAGCGGGCTGCTATGCTGTCCACGTCTGGGCTAGTCATTCTGCATCACTACACCACCGACGGGAAGTCTGTGGTTCGCATGACCCCGCTCGTGCAGTCCTTGGGAGCCTGGCTAGAGCTTTCCAACCTGTCCCACTGGGTCGCACGAACGATCAGGCTCGGCTACGCGATTCAGTTCGTGCGGTCTCCTCCCCGCTTCTGGGGAGTCCACTCCACTTTAGTCGGTGGCAATGCCCCATCATGAGAGTGGGGATTGCTACCCTGCTGGCGAAGGGTGCGATCGAGGCTGTCCCTCCAGCCGAATTGAGGTCCGGTTTTTACAGCCCGTACTTCATTGTCCCGAAGAAAACCGGTGGGTTACGGCCAATATTGGACCTGCGTGTGCTGAACCGCTCCCTTCACAGGCTGCCGTTCAAGATGCTCACAGCCAAACGCATTTTCGAATGTGTGCGGTCCCAGGATTGGTTGACAGCGATCGACCCTAAGGACGCCTATTTTCATGTCTCCAATCTTCCTCGACACAGACCGCTCTTGCGGTTTGCTTTCGAATGGCAGGCATACCAGTACGCGGTTTTCCCTTTCGGGCAAGCCCTGTCTGCTCGCGTCTTCACGAAGGTCGTCGAGGCAGCCCTTGTTCCCCTACGGGAATACGGGGTTCGCATCCTGAACTATCTTGACGACTGGCTGATTCTAGCTCACTCTCGAGACCAGGTTTGCGAACACAGGGACCTCATGCTCCGGCACCTAGCTCGTCTGGGCCTTCGGGTCAACTGGGAGAAGAGCAAACTTTGCCCCGTGCAGAGGATCTCTTTTCTTGGTATGGACATCGACTCTGTCGCCATGTCCGCGCAGCTTACGAGCGAGCGCGCGCAGTCACTGCTGACTTGCCTAAGACAATTCGAGGGCAAGAGTGCGGTTCCACTGAAACCGTTTCAGAGGCTCCTGGGGCATATGGCATCTGCAGCCAATGCAACGCCGCTCGGATTGCTTCATATGAGACCGCTTCAGCTTTGGCTTCGCGACCGAGTCCCGAGGTGGGCATGGCAACACGGCACCCTCCGAGTACCAGTTACTCCGACCTGCCGTCAGACCTTCACCCCGTGGTCGAACCTCAGTTTTCTACGGGCCGGAGTGCCCCTGGAACGAGCTTCCCTGCATGTTATTGTAACGACAGATGCCTCCACCACAGGCTGGGGCCCCATGTTCAATGCCTCGAGTTGATGGCTGTACGTCTTGCGCTGCGCCGCTCCCGGGCCGTGCTCAGGGGTCAACACGTACTAGTCCGATCAGACAATACCGCCACCCTAGCGTACATCAACCGTCAAGGTGGTCTACGCTCCTGCCATATGTCGCAACTCGCCAGCCACCTCCTCTTATCGAGTCAGAAGCATCTGAGGTCGCTTCATGCCATTTATATCCCCGGAGTCCTGAACTGTGCAGCCAATGAGCTCTCACGGCTTGAGCCCCTCCCGGGAGATTGGCGACTCCATCCCCAGTCGGTTCGGCTGATTTGGGACCAGTTCGGGGATGCACAGATAGATCTGTTTGCCTATCACGACTTGACCAATTGCGCCTTGTATTATTCCCTGACCGAGGGCACGCTCGGCACGGATGCACAGGCGCACAGCTGGCCGCGGGGCCGCAAATATGCATTTCCCCCAGTGAGCATTCTTGCGTAGACCTTGCACAAGGTCAAGGAGGACGAGCAGCAGGTAATTTTGGTCGCGCCGTACTGGCCCACCTTGGACCTGGTTCTCCGAACTTGTACTCCTCGCGACAGCACCTCCTTGGCCAATGCCTCTGAGGAAGGACCTTCTTTCTAAGGGACGGGGCATCCTCCTGGACGGGACGAGGCAGGTTTGAGTACCTATTATATCTTGGCTACCATCACTTCCGCTAGAGCGTCGTCCACGAGACACCTCTATGCGTTAAAGTGGAACCTCTTCGTTAATTGGTGCTCTTTTCACCGAGAAGAATTCTAGGACTGAAATTGAGAAAATACTGAAGTTCAGAAAATAGGAGATGTTCGATCAGTATCGTGCTTTCCTTCCTTCAAGATGGGTTGGAGCAAAAGCTGTCTCCCTTCACCCTGAAGGTCTATGAAGCCGCTATCGCCGCACATCATGACCCAGTCGAAGATAAGTCGGTGGGAAAGCACGATCTGATCGCCAGGTTCCTGAGAGGAGCGAGGAGACTGAATACTCCTCGCCCTCCTCTCGTTCCCTCTTGGGACCTCGCGGTGGTTCTAACTGCCCTGCAGAGTGCTCCCTTTGCGCCTTTGCAATCAGTGGAACTTAAGTTCCTGTCAATGAAGACAGTGCTCCTGGTTGCACTGGCCTCCATCAAGAGGGTAGGGTAACTACACGCATTCTCCGTTGACGAAGCATTCCTGGAATTTGGGCCAGCTTACTCTCACGTCGCTTTCTAAGCAAAACCCCATTCGTCATCATCGACATAACCTCTCCGTTCCCTACTCAGGGAACGAGGGTTATATTCGTAACCGAGACGTTTGTTGTCAATCCTAAAAGTTAAAAAGTTCTATATGAAAGCCCAATCATACGGAACACTCTTAAAGCTTGGGCACAGTCGCGCAAGCTAGAGAGTAGGTTTCATTTGACATCAGCTCTTACACCAATTCAAAATAATACAGATTTTCCTCCTGGTACTGATAACTCTGGGTTTAACCTCTGGAATTATTTAGGTATTGTGAGGCTGAAAGATTGTCAGATTGTCACTTCTGTCTTTTGAACAGTTGTCTGTTAAATTTAATCATTTCTTTAGGTACTTGCAGCTAAGGGACTTCATTGGAAAAAAAGACCACTTTGAATACTGATAATTCTAGGACTGAAATTGAGTGTAAATACTACAAGAAGACACGAGACAAAAAAAATATATCTCATATTTATGTTACACTGAGTTTGACTCTCCCAGGAGACACAGATAATCTTAGACAGATGTGGGAAAATGATTTTGCAGTAAATATATCCAGAGAGGATTGGGAATTAGTCTAGGATCATGCTAAAAGAGTATCAGTGTGTAACAGAGCACGTGCTATTCAATTCAAAATAATACGTCGGCTACATATCACCCCTTTATATTAGAAATAAAATGGACCCCAAACTTTCCCCCAATTGCTCAAAATGCAAAATATCAGTTGGTAATTATATTCACTGTATTTGGTCTTGTCACAAAATTCAGTTGTTTTGGAAGAAAATAGCAGACCACATTGGCAATATTCTGGGAATGATAACTGATGTTGATCCTTGTTCATTTATTCTAGGTCTGTCGGCTGGTATTATTTTGAATAAATATAATGAAGACTTTTTAGTATTTTAACTTTTGCTGCAAGAAAGAACATTTGTTCTTTTTCATAAGTGAAAAAACGTATGTATCTTCCCTTGTAACCTATCTTTTTATTATATTTTATTGATTGATATATGATAATTGATTTGAGAATTGTGCATTTAAGGTCTGCCTCAACTGTTGTTCTTTTTTATTTTATTTTATTTTTTATTTTGTGTTGCTTGTTTGTTCTGTTGGAACAAAACTAACAAAATTTCAATAAAAAAAAAGTGTTATTTGGCAAGTGATCATGGTATAAGCGGGTTAATGCCATTCGAGGTGTCCATTGTCTAGGTATTAATGGACTTCGGCGGAGGCCCAGCTGCGCATCGGACGGTTCACGCCTCGCCGTCATCCATTAATACCTGACAATGGACACCTCGTCGGGCATTAACCCTTACATAACTGACCGTTTTTATCTAATTTGATTGCACCTTACAGTAAGTGTTTTGTGACTACTGTACATGAATATATCACACAATCATGTAAGCCATCACCTTGTTTCTGTTGTGTTGTTCCATGATTGAATCTGCTTTGTATGATGTGTATTGTATGCAGTCTTCACTCTGGAGGCTTGGGTTCACACTCACTGTACATCAGCTGATGCCAGATCAGAGGAGCTCAAGTCTGCTGATGGATCCAAGCTGGGCAGCTCCAGCTCAGATGAGGTATATACACACACTTCACACCGTCATTCATGTTGTGCTGTACAAACACATACTTGTATATGAGCTGAAGGTGTGTGTGTGTGTGTGTGTGTGTGTGTGTGTGTGTGTGTGTGTGTGTGTGTGTGTGTGTGTGTGTGTGTGCGTGTGCGTGTGCGTGTGTGCGTGTGTGTGTGTGTGTGTGTGTGTGTGTGTTAACAGGAGTGTCTGTCTGATCTGTGTGGGAACAATGGGACTCTAGAAAAACGTCTCGGGTTATGACTATAACCCTTGTTCCCTGAGAAGGGAACGAGACAATGCATCGAGAATCGACACTTTAGGGGCGCTCCCTTAGCGTGCGCCTCTGAAGTAAAAATGAAACTATTCCAATCCTGATTGGTGTTGCGTCGTGACGTAACATGTGACGGCATAACCGGAAGCATAAAGGTGACGCTGACGCATAGAATGCCAGCCTCGCGATGAAGCAAGACGCTCTAAGGCCTCGAGGGGCGTGGCAGAGCGATGCATTGTCTCGTTCCCTTCTCAGGGAACAAGGGTTATAGTCATAACCCGAGACGTTCCCTATCGAGGAAACTCGACAATGCATCGAGAATCGACACTTTGGGGAACGAATGCCCACTAGGCCACGCACCGAAAACAGGCCTGCCCCAGAGTGAAACTGATTCAGGCACTCAGCTAGGACGAGAGCACATGTGCGCCAGGCGTACTAGGGAGGAGCAGAATATAGAACCTAACAAAAGTGTGTGGGGTAGCCCAACCGGCTGCCTCACAGATCTCCTGGATGGGAACTCCCGAAAGGAGGGCCCTAGAGGACGCCATGCCTCTAGTAGAAAGAGCCCTAACGGCCAAAGGTGAAGGCAAATTGCGCACCTTGTAGGCCTACTTATGGTTTGTAAAGCCGGGACCCCCTAATAGGTGATCCAAAACACACTACAGTAGGTCCGACCTCCTCCAAGAAGAGGACCTCTCAAGGTAAATACTTGGAACTCTGACTGGCAGAGCAAGGAACCTCTCCTTTTCTGCCGACACATGAGGTGGAGGATGAAATACTTGCAGGACCATGGACCTAGCCATGATAAATTGCACTTAAGGCACATAGCTGGGTCTCGGATGCAGGATGGCCTTAACTCCGCCGGGGGCACATCCCAAGCAAGCTGGCGATAATGCCAGGGCTTGGAGATCTCCCAGTCTCTGTAAAGAAATAGCTAAGAGAAAGGCTATCTTGAACGTGAGGTCCTAGGCGAAGCCGACTGGAGGTATTCGAAGGGAGCCAGGAATAGCCCTTCGAGAACCACCGTCAGGTCCCAGGAAGGAACCCTGGACCTGACTGTCGGTCTCATCCTCCAATACCATGGAGAAATAGTATGACCAGTTGGTGCCTCCCCAAAGGCCCAACATTTAGTGGTGCATGGAATGCCGCAATGGCAGCCACGTACACTCTACGTGTGGATGGGGAGAGATTCGCAGAGAAACGATCTTGAAGAAACTCCAGAACTGAAGCCATTGGGCAGTTAACTGGGCCTAACTCAAGTTCTCTACACCAAGTGGAAAAATATTCCACTTGAGGCCATATAATCTCCTAGTAGACGGAGCCCTAGAGATAAGTATGGTTTCGACCACCCCAGATGATAGACCAGCATCTAGGTACTGAGCCCCCTCAGAGGCTAGACCCACAATTTCCACAGCTCTGGATGAGGATGGAATATAGTGCCCTCCGCCTGAGACAACAGATCCCTCCTCAGAGGAATCTGCCATGGCGGAGCTATTAGGAGTGAAATTAAGTCTGAAAACCATACTCGGGCGTGCCAACACAGGGCTACCAGAAGACGACTGATGCCCTCCTGACTGACCCTCTCCAGGACTCCCGGGAGCAGAGCGATCGGGGAAAAAGCGTACAGGCGAAGCCTCGGCCAGGCCTGTACCATGGCATCCAAGCCCCAGCGGGGCTGGATGAGTCAGGGAGAACCAAAGTGGATAGTTGGACGGAAGTCCCTCGAGAGGCAAACAGATCCACTTCCACTGGTCCAAACCTCTGCCATATCAACTCCACCACCTCTGGATGGAGTCTCAATTCCCTGGCCTCAGCCCCTGCCTCGACAGGATGTCTGCTCCCTAATTCAGAACCCCCGGGACATATATTGTTCTTATAGATAATATTTCCTTGGGACCATAAAATGATCAGATGCGCCAATCTGGATAGAGGGCACAATCTGAGTGTCCTTTGTCGGTTCAGATAAGATACCACTGAGACGTGGTAACCTTTGATGTCTGTGAGGAAGCTCCTCAGAGCCCTGAACACAGCCAACATCTCTAGGCGATTTACATGCCAAGAATGATGATGGTCCTGCCACAGACCCCTGGCAAAGCGGCCGTCCGAGACCGCGCCCCAGCCAGCGAGGGAAGCGTCTGTCGAAACAGTTTCCCGGCGACATGACACCCCTAACACTGGACCTTGGGACAAGAACCAAGGTTTCTTCCATATTAAGAGGGAACGAAGGCATCTGCGCGTAACCTTTATTATACGGAACAGATTCCCCTTGGGGAAAAAACCCTTGGCTTTTGAGCCATCATTGAAGGGAACTCATGTGAAGCAGGCCCAAAGGAATTACGTTGGATGCCGCTGTTATGAGGACCAGCAGTCTTTGAAATTGCTTTACAATGATGGCCTGGCCTAGCTTTATCCTGGACCCCATGGCCAGGATGGATTCGATACGAACGGGAGACATACGTGCCCGCATCGTAACAGAATTCCGTACCACGCCCAGAAGAGTAGTCTTCTGAGCTGGGTCCAACACCTTTTCGTAGTGTTGAGCCTCAACCCCGGTTCTGAATGTGGCCAAGGACGACATCTCGATGCCGAACTGCCATTTCCTGAGACTGGGTCAATATGAGCCAGTCGTCGATGTAATTCAGTATACGGATGCCCTGAAGCCTCAGTGGAGCCAGAGCTGCATTCATACACTTTGTGAACGTGCGGGGAGAGAGTGCTAGGCCGAACGGAAGAACCCGATATTGGTATGCTTCGCCCCCGAAAGCAACCTCAGGAACCTCCTGTGATATGGAAGGATGGAGACATGAAATAAGCGTCTTTTAGATCCATCGTGACAAACCAGTCCTCGGATCTGATTTGGTTCACAATAATGGTAACAGTAAGCATTTTGAACCTGAATCTCCTCAAAGAATGATTCAAAAAGCCCTAGATCTAAAATAGGCCTCAGTCCGCCATCCTTCTTTGGAATTATAAAGTACCGGCTGTAAAACCTTGACTCCCTGTCTGGTAGGGGAACACATTCTATGGCCCCTTAATTCCAGTAGAGTCTGTACCTCTTGTTCCATAACCCGAGCCTGTTCTGGAACCACTGCAGTCGGTACCACCCCAGCAAACTAGGGAGGTCGGTGACCGAACTGCAATCTGTCCCCATATTTTATAATATTTTATAATATACAGGACCCATATAGATATATGTTCGGAAGGCGTTGCCATTCTTCTACAAAATCTACTAAGGGAACCAGCCCCTCGAGGCTGGCCTCGGGTGTTTTTCGAGCACTATTCTCGACTTCCTGAAGCGGTGGACCGGCAGGAAAATAGTCGATACAGATTTTGTGACCATAGTCGGTGCCCTGTTGCAAGCTTTTGGGGCGAACGCCATGGTGTGCGTTCGCTGGAAATCGATGTGGCCCGAAGCGTCAAAGACGGCGGGACAACAACATCTTCCCCGAGGGCACCTGCTGCTAGAACAACCTCGATTGTTCCACAGCGGGGGGGCAGCCCTCTTTTTTTTTTTTTTTTTTTCGCTTCCTGAAACCTGTCAACGACTGTAGTGACAGCGTTGGAAAACAGGCCAGAAGGAGATAGCGGAGCGGCCAACAGGAAATATTCCCTTATTTAGATCTTTAAGAAGATCGGCCTGGTACGCGTGCAAAATCGTCATAGAGTGCAGGCACGCACCAGCCTGACCCTTTATTTATTTTATTTTATTTTTATTTATTTATTTTTTTTTATTTTTTGAAATATTTTACCAAAGGAACCAGGCTCTCAAGCCTGGCTTCGGGTATTAATCGGGATTCGTTCCTGACCCCCTGAAGCGGGTTTCCGGCAGGGCTGGACCGAAAAACGATTCTCGATGGACGAACGCGAAAGCTGCCTGGCCGCAAGCCTGTGGGGCGGACAGTGCAGCCTGCGTTCGCTGGAAACCGATGTGTCCCGAAACGTTTTTAACGGGGGAAGAGCAACATCGATTTCCTGCACCATATAAGCCCAGCCAACCAGTGCAGAGGTGTCCCTGCACGGTTTGTTGGGCAGCACCGGGGCTTAAAGCAAAGATGCCAGATCAGGAGAAAGAAAACTCACTAAAGCTTCCTCCATCTGTGGCATCTTGCCAAAACCCGACTCTCTCGCACCCACCACATTCGAATAAACATATAATGAATGTGGTGAGATACGTAAAGTGTGGGGTTTCTCCCAGGATCTACACATATATATATATAT
This sequence comes from Chrosomus eos, assembly GCA_036326025.1. Classification (NCBI taxonomy): domain Eukaryota; kingdom Metazoa; phylum Chordata; class Actinopteri; order Cypriniformes; family Leuciscidae; genus Chrosomus; species Chrosomus eos. The sequence continues at coordinate 43,071,457 of CM070826.1, read as the reverse complement.
TTTTTATAAAGATCTGGGAAAAAACAGTAAGCCCCGGCTCTGAGTTTGTGAACTGTGCTGCAGGAATCTCTCTAGTTCATTTTGACGGGGATCATCCTGCTTATTTTGTGGCCAGCTTATATATTTAAATATTATATATTATATATATATATAATTTATTTATTTATCTAATACTGGCCACAGCACTCATCACAACAATACAAGCTCTACATAAGCAGAAACATAAGCCGGCGAGTGTGACTCATGTTGCTCGTTCCCAATGCTGAGCACATCTACTTCCTTATTTATAATTTTGTTTGTTTATAAACATATAGCTCGAGCACTGGGCACTCGTCACGGGCAGAAGCCGCCGCATCGCGGGCGTCTGCGTCGTGAACTAGTGTCATAGAATCTGCGGATGATGAGAGAAAAGGTGCCTCAGCAGTCTCGTTCTCATCCGCGAGATCCTTCTGCGATCTCCGCGATCTAGGCCGTCGCACCGCCTCAACGGACGCGGGACCCGAATCGCGGGGATCGCGAGCCTGGCCATCATCAGTGAAATAATATAGCCAAGCGAGAGCGCAGCACTCTAATAGGAAGTGCTTCACAGTATCACAGGCAGCCCTCTCGAGGCGCTGACTGTGCGTGCTGCGCCCCTAAACAATACACACACACACACAGCAGATGCGTGTCCCCACCCGTGGCATATAATCTTGGGCAGGGGTGCACACACTTAGTGTATTGTTCACTCGCCATATATAGAGCTTAGCACAGACAAACAACATCAAATAAGACAGACAGTTTCACAGAGAGCGCTTGCTGAAGAGCGAAAGCTGGCATTCTATGCGTCAGCGTCACCTTTATGCTTCCGGTTATGCCGTCACATGTTACGTCACGACGCAACACCAATCAGGATTGGAATAGTTTCATTTTTACTTCAGAGGCGCACGCTAAGGGAGCGTCCCCAAAGTGTCGATTCTCGATGCATTGTCGAGTTTCCTCGATAGGGAACTGAGGACTCAGATAAACCAACTCAACGTTAGTGCACAGAGAGGTACACAAATACACACAAGAGAAATCCTATTGGTTGACCAGGTACTATTTTGAGAACCTGCCATGATTTCAATCATTAAAGTGGTCATGAAAATGATTTTCAGATCTTTAATTAGGGCCCGAGCACCCGTGCGAGGACCCTCTTGAAACTGTTAGGATTATTTAGGGCCCGAGCACCCGTGCGAGGACCCTCTTGAAACTGTTAGGAATTTTTAGGGCCCGAGCACTAAGGTGCGAGGTCCCTCTTGAAACTGTTGGGATTATTTTTTTATTTTTTATTATTTTTTTTTATTTTTTCTGCAAAGTAAGCCCCATTTTCGAGGCCGTAACATGCTCGAAAAGTCACCAAATTTTGCACACATGTCAGGACTGGTGAAAAATTTTGTATTTTGTGGGTTTCGCGGATGGGTGTGGCAAAATGGCTCGCTAGCGCCACCTAGAAAATTAGAAAAAATTAGCCCCTCGTCCATGTTTGACCTACATGCACGAAATTCGGTGGGGACGTGTATCCTATCAAGACGCACAAAAAAGCCTCAAGAAGCCATACCCTAAACTCGACAGGAAGTCCGCCATTTTGAATTTGGCGGCCATTTTGGGACGATTTACACACTCCGTACTTTGACGAACTCCTCCTAGGGATTTAGTTGGATCGACTTCAAATTTCTGCTGTGCATTCTAAAGGCATTGACGATGAAAAGTTGTGCTATCTGCGCGTTTTCGTCAATGGGCGTGTCCGTGGCATCGATGATTCGCCATGAAACAGGAAGTTGGAGTAACTTTTCTGTACATGCTCAGATCTGCACCAAATTTTGCACGCTTGACAAGAGTCCCGCCCTGAACACATGTGCATGCCGACATTCACCCCCAGTCATAGCGCCACCTGCTGGCAACAGGAAGTGACCTTTAACGAAGCAGCCCCCGCCGCACGTTTGATCTACATGTATGAAATTTCTGTGGCACATCAAACATGTCCAGACGCACAAAAAAGCCTCTTGGAGCAATGCCCTAAACCCAACAGGAAGTCGGCCATTTTGAATTTGTCGTCAGATTTTGGCTGATTTACACACTCCGTACTTTAATGAACTCCTCCTAGGGATTTAGTCCGATCGACTTGAAATTTCTGCTGTGCCTTCTAAAGGCATTGACGGTGAAAAGTTGTGCTATCTGCGAGTTTTCGTCAATCGGTGTGTCCGTGGCATGGCATCAAAGATCAACTCATCGCCATGACACAGGAAGTGATTGTAACTTCAGTGTACATGCTCACAGCTGCACCAAACTTTACATGTAGGATAAGAGTCCCGCCCTGAACTCATGTACATGCCCACATTCACCCACAGTCATAGCGCCACCTGCTGGCAACAGGAAGTGACATATAACACCTTCATGCAGTGTCTGAAAAGCATAGCAAATTCACAGCCGCACTGGCAGAGCTCCAGAATATGCAACAGAATATGCGGCCGCATCACTCCCCGACGCGCTACATGTGCGAGGGCCCGCCCATCGCTGCTTGCAGCTTTAATTTTTTTTTTTTTTCTTATTTATTTTTTTTTTTTCTGCAAAGTAAGCCCCATTTTCGAGGCCGCAACATGCTTGAAAAGTCACCAAATTTTACACACATGTCAGGACTGGTGAAAAATTTTGTATTTTGTGGGTTTCGCGGATGGGCGTGGCAAAATGGCTCGCTAGCGCCACCTAGAAAATTGAAAAAAATTAGCCCCTCGTCCACGTTCGACCTACATGCACGAAATTTGGTGTTGACGTGTATCATATCACGACGCACAAAAAACGCCTCAAGAACCCATACCCTAAACTCGACAGGAAGTCCGCCATTTTGAATTGGACCATTTTGGGACGATTTACACACTCCGTACTTCAACGAACTCCTCCTAGGGATTTAGTCCGATCGACTTCAAATTTCTGCTGTGCCTTCTAAAGGCATTGACGATGAAAAGTTGTGCTCTCTGCGCGTTTTCGTCAATCGGTGTGTCCGTGGTGTCAAACATCAAGTCTTCGCCATGACACAGGAAGTGGTTGTCCCGCCCTGAACACATGCAGTTGCCGACATTCACCCACAGTCATAGCGCCACCTGCTGGCAACAGGAAGTGACGTATAACACCTTCATGCAGTGTCCGAAAAGCATAGCAAATTCACAGACGCCCCGACGTGCTACATGTGCGAGGGCCCGCCCATCGCTGCTTGCAGCTTTAATTTACATTTATTCTCTTTAACAACTACAGTATGTACTAACATTTAAATAAATAATTTGATACAATGCACTTATTGTGTACATACATGCACTGTACTTATGTTTAAAACATACCTGCATGTAATTACATCTATAATGACTCCGTTGACCTTCTCTTACTCCTTAACCCTACCCATACTGCCAAACCTGTCCTAACCTTACCCGTATCACCTCAATAGCAGCACAAGTATTTTGGAAATTCGTTACATAAAGAATGGAGATATTTCAAATCCTGCCATTTCATAAGAGTGGAAAACAAAAACACATATTTGAATAATATTTAAGATGTGAAAGTTGCAGTATGATTTTATTTCAGAGTAAACTCTTATATGTGGAAATATCAAGAACATTTAGATTTTCCATTTCATGACCCCTTTAAAGCATATTGTCAGGAGACACCATAGGTGTGTCTCACAGAATTATGGTTATTGTTTTCCTTTATATTTGACATGACTTTATATTCCATAGTCATGGTTTGTCCGTCTGGTCCGTCTGGTCCACCTGGAACACCTGGATTACAAGGTAACTGTGTCCTGTTCAATGCCTTGAAAATATTGTCACTCAGTCACCCTCTCACTCTAATTTAACATTAGTAGAAGCTTCTTGAAGTTTTACTGCATAGCTCTTACTAGCTGGCCTCCAACACACACAACCATGAATGTGACTCCTCTCCGGGTCACGGCACCAATGTAACAAGTCCAAACTAATATTCAACAATATTATTGATCTGAATGCATTGACACCATTATCCTGTCCCCAGTTCAAATTTAGCTAATTTTTATCTCTTCTTTTGAGCCCAGCAGCAGCTCTCAGTGTCCAGAATAGAGCCATTCTCTTTCCACATGTTCTTTCATAATCTGTGTAGTTTTAGTGCTCTCTGCTGGTCAAAACAGACATAAACACTGAACTGAACTAAAGCTGACATCTGACCTTTGGCATCTTCCATCCTCTATCCCAACAGATGCATGTGAATAGTATTTTTGTCTTTTTGATGTCATGCTTTGAGCAGTCAGTGTTTATACTCCAGCTCTGTATCAGGTACTCATGGATTCCCAGGAACACCGGGACAGAAAGGAGGCCTTGGCTCACCAGGTTAGTGTATTTTTGTATATCTGTATGAATTTCTATGCATATGTGTATGGGTGTAATTGCTCTTGAAAAGTATTGGGCTCTTAATTTTTCGTCGGTTTTAACGAGCTGCATTGGCTTAGGAAATAATTGTACGTTAGTAACATTCACTTCTTTGGTGTATACAAAGACAATGCTGCAAAACAATGAACATTAATTGAAAATAATTGTATTTATGTCAGGGAGGGTAGGTGAGCCTGGAGCTCCCGGTGAGAAAGGACAGAGAGGAGACGCAGGTGTCGCAGGGGAAAAGGGAATGGTTGGCGCTCCGGGTGCACCTGGTAATCGCTTCCTTACTTTCACACAACTCTCATCCCAGTAAAGCAGATCCACATTTCTCCCTGACCATATTTATCTCTGTCTCCAGGTGTTCCAGGCTTAAAGGGGGATCCAGGAGAGAGAGGAATACAAGGTGCCTGATTATTATGATGAAAGGCCACCTTAATAATTCATACTGTAATAAAACAGAAAATATGTGTTGTGGAAATGCCTTGCACATGCTGTAAGAGTTTTACTCCTACTCGAATGACTACTGCTCTGTGCACACAAGGTTTACCTGGGAATGACGGTCGTCCAGGTGCCGATGGAAAGACTGGTTTGTCAGGAACACCAGGGGCCAGTGGAAATCCAGGTACTTCTTCAAAGATAAATCTGACCCGAATGATTTGATACAGTAGCTTGTCTAGAGCTGTTTATTACAAATACTGCTGTTAAAAATAACAAGAAGAAAAATCTAAAAAAAATGTAGTTTAGTGCAGTTGTGCAAAAGTACAACCACACCACAACATCACTTTAATCGGTTTAGTCTGAACGGTAGTAATAGAGATGCTTTCCTTATTAAACACCATTAAAACTAAATCTCAGTTACAGCCATACTTGACTGTTCTGCATTCTGACTCTTTGTGACACCTTGTACTTGAAATCTCTCTTCCTCAGGGCTTAAAGGAGACCAAGGTCCCAGTGGTGAGCGAGGACAGCAGGGGTCTTCAGGTAGAAGCGGTAAGAAAGCTTTTGGAAAGAAACAAAACAACAATACTTTAAGATATTTAGCAGTGACATTGTCAGGCTTTTTTATTTACAACAAAATATTCTAATTGCATGGCCCAAATGTAATAGCACTGCAATACAACAATGAAGTTTACAGTGGATTTATAAATTAATTTAAAACATAAAAGCAGCAAATAACCTGTTTCAATTATTTGTTCTTCGTTCTCTAGAAATAGAGTTTAAAAATATTGCTGTATTTTTGTGTAGTTAATTAAGAGAAGGTACACCGTCATTCTACTCCAACAAAAGTGACTCCTCAACCTAAAGGGGTGGTTCAGGATTTTGGACATCGGAGCTCATTTCCAAGTGAGCCTGTGTGTTATTTATCAGTGGAGACAGTTTTCAAAAATTTTCATCCAGTCCTTCAAATTGCATAGTTCGCCGGTGCTAGGTTAGCGCGAGTTAACGGTATCATTTAGCCTGCCATTAATCACAGCTTTACCCAATCCACAGTAAATCAAAAGCAAATAAATTATAACGCCAGACTATCATGTAAATGTCTGTTGAGAGAATAATGTTAGAAATCAAACTACCGGTTGGTTGGGGAACGCCCCCGGGAATGCCCCGTCACGTGATGTGAATTTACCCCGTGGGGGAAAACATTGCCTTGGCGCTCATTGAAATACACGCGACAATCATGCCGATGAGTTGTTGTGTCATTTTCTGTACTGCCAAAATAAACAAAAATTATAAATTGAAGTTCTACAACCAACAAACCCGTTGGTAAAAAAGGTGTGAGCCTCCAGGGATTTGTAATTTTTCAGATTACTGTGTGAGTAGATCAGCTGTGTGATATAGTAGTGGGTGTTAAACTCACATTAGGCAGTGGGACAGATTTGTCTACTTCCCTTACGAAAAATAATTATAGTAATCCTATAAGATTTGTATTATAATACTTCTGTGATGTTCTATAATACCTTTACTTCTATAGTTTGTCTCAAAATACTATATTATTCCTATAGGATTGCTATAATATTTTATCCTAAAATACTACAAGATTCCAATGGTTGTTTTTCATAAGGGATGTCTCATTCACATTAGCGTTATCAGCTGAAGATTGGCTTGATAGACAGTAAAAGAAATAATGACGCCAGCCGTGAACCTGTCAGCACAGTCCCTCGTACTACTGATCACCGTTTTACAAAAGCATTATAGTTTGGCGTGAAGCATACGTACAATTGGTAAGTGACAATGTTTAATGGAGTTATAGTGTGCAACATATGATTAAGTTATAGGCTAATGTTACCGGTAGCTACCGCGATGTCTTACCTTGAGATTAAACCAGATAACAGAATATATCTCGAAATGACACCTCTGGCCATTTGGTTGGGTCATTGACCCAGTTTTTAATTAAACAAGGGCAATCATATCCTATTGCAGTTAATTTTGCAATGTATCGTTGCCGGTCGGCAGGCGTCAATGACTCACAATAAGACATTTTTGTCATTCAAATACACACAATGCTTACGGTGTTTTCCCCCACGCCGACCACGCCCCCCAACTATGACGCGTTGCCGACTGTATGTATAGTTATACTTTGTTCCTTGTATTTATTAGCAGTCAACAGTAACGGCTGAGTGATATTAAGTTATCTAGGCAACCGAGAGAGACGGTGGCTAGTCCCACCCCAACCATCATTGCTACTGTCTGTCACCCCCCAAAACTGAATAGTGAATTTTTGTATATGATTTTGCTGCTTTTCTCACTCACTTATCCTTATCTCTCTCACCAAACATAATACTGCTGGGTGATTTTAATATCCACATGGACAATATCAATCTGCCTCTTACTAAAGACTTCACCTCCTGCCTAGAGAGTTTTGGATGCCAGCAATATATCACTTTACCCACACACTCCAAAGGACATACTCTGGACTTAATCTGCTGCTCTGGTGTCACCCCCTCTGACATTTCAGCTGCTGAACTCCCTATAACTTACCATTTTCTCCTCTCATTTACTGCGAAACTCACTCTCTCCATCTCTGAAATACCACGCCTTATTTCATTTCGGAACATAAAGAATATTAATCATGTCACTCTTACTTCAAGTATTCACTCCTTCTGCCTCCTTGACACTCACAATCTATCCACCCCTGATGATCTGATCTCTCACTGCAACACTGGACTCCATAATATTCTTAGCTCCCTTGCTCCATTAAAAAACAGATCTGTTTCTTTTTCTATCTCCGCCCCTTGGTTCACCCCCGATCTTCGTCTCATGAAAGCCAAAGGGCGGCAACTTGAACGTCTTTATAGAAAAACTGGTCTCACTATTCACAAAAGAAATGTACAATAACCACATCTTACTTTATAAGGACTCCGTTGCTAGCACCAAAACCAACTACTACTCCAGTATTAAAGCTGCAAGCAGCATTGAAAGGGCCCTCGCACCCGTGCCATCGCCACCCGGTGGCTTTAGGAAGACAGAGCACGGTGAGCAATGTGCATTTAAGTAGGTAAATATAGTGGGAGTATGTCAAAGTCAGTTACAAAAATGTCCTTTATTATGGGGATAATAGCATGCGTTATCACTCAGATAAGTGTTGCTAGCATGTTTCTAGCATGTTTCTAGCATGTTTAGAACTCAATGGCATATTTACTATGTTGCTAGTACTGCATCACAGTGTAAAATATGTCACTTCCTTTTGACAGTAAGTGGCGCTATTACTTTAACTGAAAATTGTCATGTAGATTTGTTCAGGGCAGGACTCTTATTAAATGTGTGAAGTTTGGGGCAGATTTGACATTCCATCCCTGAGTTACAGCAAATTCCTGTTTAATTGCATTAGCATGCTTTAGCACTTAGCTAAGTGTTTGCTAGCATGTTTCTAGTATGTTGCTAGCATGTTTAACACTTGCTGGCACTTTTTTATATATTATTAGAAGTCCACAACAGTGTTAAAAATGTCACTTCCTGTTGCCAGCAGGTGACGCTATGACTGTAACTGAATGTGAGCATAGACATGTGTTCAGGACAGAACTCTTATCAAACGTGTGAAGTTTGGGGCAGATTGGACATTGCCTTCTTGAGTAACAACAACTTCCTGTTTCATTGCATTAGCATGCTTTAGCACTTAGATAAGAATTGCTAGCATGTTTTAACATGTTAATAACATGTTTATAACTCAATGGCATATTTAATATGTTGCTAGTACTGCATCACACTGTTAAACATGTCACTTCCTGTTGCCAGTAGATGGCGCTATTACTATAACTGAAAATTGTCATGTAGATGTGTTCAGGGCAGGACTCTTATCAAACGTGTGAAGTTTGGGGCAGATTGGACATTGCCTTCTTGAGTAACAACAACTTCCTGTTTCATTGCATTAGCATGCTTTAGCACTTAGATAAGAATTGCTAGCATGTTTTAACATGTTTATAACATGTTTATAACTCAATGGCATATTTAATATGTTGCTAGTACTGCATCACACTGTTAAACATGTCACTTCCTGTTGCCAGTAGGTGGCGCTATTACTATAACTGAAAATTGTCATGTAGATGTGTTCAGGGCAGGACTCTTATCAAACGTGTGAAGTTTGGGGCAGATTGGACATTGCCTTCTTGAGTAACAACAACTTCCTGTTTCATTGCATTAGCATGCTTTAGCACTTAGCTAAGAATTGCTAGCATGTTTTAACATGTTTATAACATGTTTATAATTCAATGGCATATTTAATATGTTGCTAGTACTGCATCACAGTGTTAAACATGTCACTTCCTGTATATATATATTTATATATATATATTTTATATATATATATATAAAAAGCCGGTGGCACCGCCACCCTGGTGCCTTTAGGGTTATTGTGCTGGCTCTGGTAGTCCCGCTTCAGCACTGATGATGTTGTAGAAATAGTGCGCTCTGGTTGGTCTGGATTATTCAGGATTTTTTATTTTATACAGAAATAAGTTATTTATAATTCAGATGAGAATAAAGTTAGTGTTGATTAAAATGAAGGAAAACAAATATATTGATCTGAAATATAGCACATTAATTTTAAATTTATTTAGGTTAAATTACCAAACATACAATCTTAATTTAATTTAAAGCAAACAATACATTTAAAATATATGGGTTGTATGCATATTTTTTTTAATAAAAAAAAGATATATATCCAAAAAGACAAGGACTTAAATGGTAAAACTCTTGTCACTGTAACAGTCTCTCTATCTCTCTCTCTCTCTCTCTCTCTCTCTCTCTCTCTCTCTCTCTCTCTCTCTCTCTCTCTCTCTCTCTCTCTCTCTCTCTCTCCTCTCTCTCTCTCTCTCTCTCTCTCTCTCTCTCTCATTCTCTATCTCTCTATATCTCTATCTCTCTATCTCTCTCTATCTCTCTCTCTATCTCTCTCTCTATCTCTCTCTCTCTATCTATCTCTCTATCTATCTATCTCTATCTATCTCTATCTCTATCTCTATCTCTCTCTCACGTCAAGTCACTTACATTTTAGATGCAATATTGAATAAGCAGAAAAATCGGATTTTCTGCTATGAAAATATAAATAAGCATACAAATTGAATAAGCACTTTGAATATTCTAAACAGAATAAGCACTAGTCGCTAATGAATAAGTACTAGTACTTAATGGAATAGATACTAGTATCTAAAAATAAGTACTAGTAGCATGAAAATAGAGACTAGTAGGTTAAAATGATTAAATGTTAAAACGGCTTGCCATATTGGCTCAGAGAGAGAGAGAGAGAGAGAAAATGATATTTTACATACTAGTACCTATTAATAGATACTAGTATTTATTAATTAGCTACTAATACGCATTCAAAAGAATATCTAAAGAATGAGCACTATCTAAAGAATAGGCACTAGTACTAAAGAATAAGCACTAGTCGCAAATGAATAAGTACTAGTACTTATTTTTTAGATACTAGTATCTATTCCATTAAGTACTAGTAGCATGAAAATAGAGACTAGTAGGTTAAAATGATTAAATGTTTAAAACGGCTTGCCATATAGGCTCAGAGCATTAAAAGCATCAAACAAGAATATTAAAGTTTGATGCGTTGCCACGGCAACAGTATCTAAGATATCAATAATCCTTTCTCAGATCTATATCTGGTGTGTGTTTACATTATACACAAAGTTTGAAGCAAATTGGGTAAAAATAAGAGGGTGATTTCAAAGCCTTTAGGAAGTGACACACTTCCTGCTGCCAGTTGGTGGCGCTATAACTTTGAGTCACAATAGTCACATCCATGTGATCGGGCTCTTACAACGAACACACTGCTGAAGTTTCATCAAGATCAGTTAATGAATGCAGAAGTTATAGCACACTTCCTGTTTCCATTATTCGCCATAAATTCGTTTCCTCGCCACGGCCAAACCGTTCGAGATATCAAAAATCCCCTGGCAATTTTTCATCCTCAATGTCTTGACTTCATGCGGACCGAGTTTCGTGGCGATTGCTTGAATTCTCTAGGAGGAGTACATCGAATTCCAGGGGCATACGCTTCCAAACAAACCATAATAGCCGACTTCCTGTTGGGCTGGGGTAAAAAGTAAAAGTACAAAGGATATATGAACCGATGAGATCTATATGTGTACCATGTTTCATATTATTACATGCAAGGGTGCTTGATTTATGGACCAAGTTTTCGGATCCCTTTCCAGGGGGCGCTGTCGAGCCCCCGGCCACGCCCGGGAACCAGCTTCAGCCCGGCCCTGATAGCCGCCGGTTCTGACCCGTGTGCAAAGTTTCAAGAGTTTTTGAGCACGTTAAGGGCCGGGCCACGGCCAAACCGTTCGAGATATCAAAAATCCCCTGGCAATTTTTCATCCTCAGTGTCTTGACTTCATGCTGACCGAGTTTCGTGCCGTGTGTTTGAATTCTCTAGGAGGAGTATTTCACATTCCATTGCATGCGTTTTCCAAACAACCCTTAATAGCCGACTTCCTGTTGGGCTGGGGTAAAAAGTAAAAGTACGAAGTACATATGAACCGATGAGATCTATATGTGTACTGAGTTTCATATTATTAAATGCAAGCGTGTTTGATTTATTTTTAAAAAAAAGTTTTCGGACCACGTTCCAGGGGGCGCTGTCGAGCCCCCCTGCCACACCCAGGTACCAGCTTCAGCCCAGCCCTGATGGCCGCGGGTTCTGCCATGTGTGCAAAGTTTCAAGAGTTTTTGAGCATGTCAAGGGCCCCAAAATTGCCCAAATAGTCATAAGAAAAATATAGAAAATGATTTTCCAAACAACCCATAATAACCGACTTCCTGTTGGGCTGACGTAAAACTTAGAGCGCGAAAGTTGTTCAGCCCGATGAGATCTATAAGTGTACCGAGTTTCAGATTATTACATGCAAGCGTGTTTGATATGGACAAGTGTTCAAACAGTGTTCCAGGGGGCGCTGTCGAGCCCCCCTACCACGCCCGGGTACCAGCTTCAGCTCGGCCCTGATGGCTGCGGGTTCTGACATGTGTGCAAAGTTTCAAGAGTTTTCGAGCACGTTAAGGGCCCCAAAAGTGCCCAAAAGGTAGTAAAATAATAATAATAAATAATGCGGAATAAAGAAAAATCCTTAGGAAAACAATAGGGCCTTCGCCTTTTCAAGGCTTGGGCCCTAATAAGAAGAAGAAGAATAAAGAATAATCCTTAGGAAAACAATAGGGCCTTCGCCTTTTCAAGGCTTGGGCCCTAATAAACGGAGCAATTCCAAGAGGGTCCTCACACCATCGGTGCTCGGGCCCTAAAAATAAACGGAGCAATTCCAAGAGGGTCCTCACACCATCGGTGCTCGGGCCCTAATGATCACTGCCAATAAAGGAAACTCCAAGTCACTTTTTTCCTTACTAAACAATATCTCCCAACCCCAGGACTTTCTCCCCCCTCATTTGTATAGAACCTCCTTCTGCAACTCCATTGTCATTTTTCACTGAAAAAATCAAAAACATCCACCTTGGATCTATCCCTCACCTCAGCTTTTCACCCATCCACACTTTCATTCTCTTCCTTCCAGCTCCCCGCTATTTCAGAAATCACAGAACTCATCAGGAAATCCAAGGCTTCCACTTGTCAACTTGACCCCCTTCCCACACAACTTGTTAAGGCTTGCCTTCCCTCCCTGGTTCCCCTCATTTCTGCTATCATCCACTCATCTCTTACCACTGGAACTGTACCTACATAATTCAAAACTGCTGCCATTACCCCAATTTTTTTAAAAATCGGTGCGATCCCTCCAACTTCAACAACTTCCGTCCTATATCCAATTTACCATTCATTTCCAAAATCCTTGAAAAAACAGTTGCCTCTCAACTCCATTTTCATCTATCCCACAATAACCTGTATGAACAGTTCCAGTCTGGTTTCCGTCCACTTCATAGCACTAAAACAGCACTTATCAAAATCACCAACGACCTCCTCATGGCAGCTGATTCTGGACTCCTTACCATACTCATCCTCCTCGACTTAAGTGCAGCCTTTGATACATCTGTCACACCGTCCTTCTCAACAGATGATCTTCCATCGGTATCACCCACACTCCGTTAGACTGGTTCACATCTTACCTCTCTGGCCGCACTCTGTTCATTCAATTTAAGTCTTTCAAATCCAGTCCCTCCACCGTCACTTCAGGTGTGCCCCAGGGCTCTGTCCATCATTTATCTCCTTCCCCTGGGCAATATATTCCGCAAATTTAACATTCAATTCCACTGTTATGCTGATGACACCCAGCTCTACCTCTCAACCAAACCTTTGTTCACACTCCCGCCCACCTCCCTCACCGACTGTATCGCGGAAATAAAAACCTGGTTTACCCAAAATGTCCTCAAATTAAACAGTAATAAAACTGAGGTTCTCCTCATTGGCAATAAATCTACTTTATCCAAAACCGACAGTTTTTTCACTCACTATTGATAACTCCTGTGTTTCACCCTCCCCCCAGGTTAGGAGTTTGGGTGTCATCCTTGACAGCACATTATCTTTTCAGCCCCACATCAATAACATTACCTGGTCTGCCTACTTCCATCTACGAAACATTAATCGCCTCCACCCCTCCCTTACACCACACACTGCCGCCATCCTTGTCCACAGTCTTGTCACTTCTCGTTTGGACTACTGCAACTCTCTCCTTTTCGACCTCCCTCACAAATCCCTTCATAAGCTTCAACTGGTCAAGAATTCAGCTGCCCGCATCATAACTCGAACCCCCTCTATTCACCACATCACTCCTGTTCTCGAACAGCTTCACTTGCTCCCCGTCCAGTTCTGTATCCAATTCAAAATCCTTCTGTTAACATTCAAGGCCATCCACAAACTTGCCCCACCCTATTTGTCTGATCTCCTCTAGGGTCTAACATCCACTCGCTCCCTTAGATCCTCTTCCTCCATACACCTGTCTGTGAAGTAAAATTCCGCCGCTGCTGAGAAACTAGTTCCTGTAAATGTAATGCGATCATTGAGATGCAAGAGTAATTTGATTTCTAACATTATTCTCTCATCAGACATTTACATCGATAGTCTGGCGTTATAACTTATGTGCTGTTGGTGAACTGTGAAGTGGGTAAAACTGTTTTTAATGTCAGGCTAACAGATACCGTTGACTCGCGCTAACCTAAACTATGCAATTTAAAGTACTGGATGAATTCTTTTTTAAACGGTCTCCACTGATAAATAACACACAGGCTCACTTGGAAATGAGGTCCGATGACCAAAATTCTGAACCATCCCTTTAACTTACAAACTTTGATTTATCTGAAATAGCTTATACCACAATATTGGAGAAAGCTTATTGCACAGCAGTTTCAGTCCAGAATCTATTATACGGCAAACACAGAAGTACTCAGGAAAACATATGTTGACTTTCAAAGAAAATAAGCCTTTCCAAAAACTACAGATTCTTTCACAGACAGTATTTAAGTCACTAAACTCTACCACAATTTGGCAATTTCAGAAAATACAGAGATTATTGTTTTTCCTCACAAGTGCTCATTGCATCATCCTGGTACCCTGTAAACGTGAGTTTGTTTTCAGGCTGAATGATGCACCCATGAAATTTCATAATTCCTCATTGATTTATGGTTGGTCTTTTAGGGCCTCCTGGTCCACAGGGACCTTCTGGCCTGCGAGGACCACCTGGAGAAAAAGGCTCGTCTGGACCAAAGGGAGACAGTGGCCTTGGCGTTCAAGGTATCGTAGGAGTGCTAAGAACATGTGCACATAAAAGTGATGTATGCTGTTACCAATAATTTGGGGTAAATAATTGTTTTCAGGGCGCCCAGGACAGCAGGGGGAAAAGGGAGATCGAGGCTTGCCAGGTAAAAAAAGACGAACAAGAAAACGGATGATAAACATTGGCTTTATATCATGCACACGTCATCTTAGTTTGATGTTGTATGTAGGTATCCCAGGATCTCCTGGTCTGAATGGAGTAAAGGGCAGTAAAGGGGATTCAGGTGGGTTTATTAAAAAAATTAATTAATGACAAGAAGGCAACATCCATCTGTGTCAGTTTCTTGACTTTCTTCCTTTCCTTTTACCCCATTCTCTCCCAGGGCAAAAGGGAGGTCAAGGTATGTTTTGGCATATTTTGTGTGTATCCATGGTATCTGTGAGTGCACAGCATATATGTGATTATGAACCTATTTTTCAAGTGAATTGATTGTATGTACATGTATAATGGTCTTAAACAGGTCTGAAGGGTGAGAAGGGTGATGTGGGACCCAAGGGTGGTGTGCCTGGTAATTTCTATAAATACTGATCCATCTCTCTGTACTACTGTGTGTCACTAGCTATGTTTCCATCCAACGTTGCAGATTTAACTTGTGCGCAAAATTGGAAAATTGCATAAAACATTCGCCAATAAAGCAAAGTTTCAATCTCATGTGTTCAAAAGAGCAAAACCGTCTCTTCCTGGGAATTTGGCACATTATATCTGTAATAAAAATGGAAGTTGCTGCAATCAGGCTACGTTTTCCTCCATCATAAATGAGTTGCGTCTCAGAGCGTCAGACGAAACAACAATGGATGCGTTTGGATGCTGGTGTTTGGAAGAGCAATTGTGTGAGACGCTTCTGGAGGAATTAAACAAAATCATTCTGACGGCAGACTTTGACTTCGACTTATGCTCATCTTGGCGTTTCCATCCAGCATTTTTTGAATGCTATAACCCAAAATTCACATTCACAAGTTCACACTTACAAATAAGTCAGATAAAATGAATGCGTATTTGGCGTGCTGTCCGAGGAGAGGGCTCCGGGCTCGGTATTCGGCCCGAACCCAGAATACTCCCCCCGTATTGCTGGTTAAGAAGTAACCAGGCGAGTGTGAGGAGACGGGGTGGTGGAGGGATGCTGGAAAACTGTAGAGGAACATTGGTGAGTTAAATGAGTGTATATATACACAGGTCTCCAACTCAAGCTGATTGGATAGACATGTTGATTACTGATTGTCGACAGCTGGTTCGAATGATGTGATAATTGGATCAATTATTTGAACGTGCTCCTCCCGAACTTTGTTTATAAAACATCATTTCACGAGTTCACACTTACAAATAAGTCAGATAAAATGAATGCGTATTTGGCGTGCTGTCAGAGGAGAGGCCTCCGGGCTCGGTATTCGGCCCGAACCCAGAATACTCCCCCAAAAAGCTGCAAATAAAATGCGGGACAGCCACCAGAACGTTAATGACCCCCCAAAACATGCGAAATGCAAAGCTTAAAGTATCAGCCGCGGGAACGGGTGATTCGCTGGAAGTCTTCTTGTAACATAGGACAGGAGTTGGTTGTCTTGAGGTCGGATGGGTGTGCCTCTCAAAACACTGCTGCGGCAGTGGACCAGACTTGCTTTAATTAATGGAGCTCCTGCGGGAGCGGGGTAGATGGCACTGCTGCGGCAGTGGAGCAAGTTTGGAAAGAAGAAACTCCTGCGGGAGTAGAGGAGAAAACACTGCTGCAGGGGTGGACCGGACTTGCTCTAATTAATGGAGCTCTTGCGGGAGCCGAGTAGATGACACTGCTGCGGCAGTGAAGCAAGTTAGCCCGGAGTAACGGAGCTCCTGCGGGAGCGGAGTAGATGACACTGCTGCGGCAGTGGACCAGACTTGCTTGAATTAATGTAGCTCCTGCGGGAGCAGAGTACCTGACACTGCTGCGGCAGTGAAGCAAGTTGGCCTGGAGTAACGGAGCTCCTGTGGGAGCGGAGTACCTGACACTGCTGCGGCAGTGGAGCAAGTTAGCCTGGAGTAACGGAGCTCCTGCGGGAGCGGAGTACCTGACACTGCTGCGGCAGTGGAACAGACTCGCTTGAATTAATAGAGCTCCTGCGGGAGCGGAGTAGATGACACTGCTGCGGCAGTGAAGCAAGTTAGAATGGAGAAACGGAGCGGAGTACCTGGCACTGCTGCGCCAGTGAAGCAAGTTGGCCTGGAGTAACAGAGCTCCTGCGGGAGCGGAGTACCTGACACTGCTGCGGCAGTGGAACAGACTCGCTTGAATTAATGGAGCTCCTGCGGGAGCGGAGTAGATGACACTGCTGCGGCAGTGAAGCAAGTTAGCCCGGAGTAACGGAGCTCCTGCGGGAGCGGAGTAGATGACACTGCTGCGGCAGTGGACCAGACTTGCTTGAATTAATGTAGCTCCTGCGGGAGCGGAGTACCTGACACTGCTGCGGCAGTGAAGCAAGTTGGCCTGGAGTAACGGAGCTCCTGTGGGAGCGGAGTACCTGACACTGCTGCGGCAGTGAAGCAAGTTGGCCTGGAGTAACGGAGCTCCTGCGGGAGCGGAGTACCTGACACTGCTGCGGCAGTGGAACAGACTCGCTTGAATTAATGGAGCTCCTGCGGGAGCGGAGTAGATGACACTGCTGCGGCAGTGAAGCAAGTTAGCCCGGAGTAACGGAGCTCCTGCGGGAGCGGAGTAGATGACACTGCTGCGGCAGTGGACCAGACTTGCTTGAATTAATGTAGCTCCTGCGGGAGCATAGTAGATGACACTGCTGCGGCAGTGAAGCAAGTTGGCCTGGAGTAATGGAGCTCCTGCGGGAGCGGAGTAGATGACACTGCTGTGGCAGTGAAGCAAGTTAGCCCGGAGTAACGGAGCTCCTGCGGGAGCGGAGTAGATGACACTGCTGCGGCAGTGGACCAGACTTGCTTGAATTAATGTAGCTCCTGCGGGAGCATAGTAGATGACACTGCTGCGGCAGTGAAGCAAGTTGGCCTGGAGTAACGGAGCTCCTGCGGGAGTGGAGTAGATGACACTGCTGCGGCAGTGGAACAGACTTGCTTGAATTAATGGAGCTCCTGTGGGAGCGGAGTAGATGACGCTGCTGCGGCAGAGAAGCAAGTTAGAATGGAGTAATGGAGCTCCTGCGGGAGCAGAGTAGTTGACACTGCTGTGACAGAGGACGACTTGCTTCCAAGTATCCTATGGTGAGTTGAAAGGAGAATTGAGCACCTGCTGGAGCTGAAGAGATATTGGTTCCGCGGGAATGGTGCGAGTTGGAGGAAAAAACGGAACTCCAGCGGGAGTGGAGATGACACTGCTGCGGCAGTGTGTTAAACTTGCTTTCTGAACTCAACTGTCCAAATGGTAAGCTGGACATGGAACTGGGCTCCTGCGGGAGCAGAAAAGATAATGCTGCTGCGCCAGAGGATCAAGTTTGGATGGAGAAATGGAGCTTCTGTGGGAGCGGAGTAGGTTATGCTGTAGTGGAAAGACTTGGTTCTGACTTTCTTTCGTATTATACAATGAGCCATTTGGCTGTAGAACAAGCACCTGATGGGAAGGAAGAGATGATGCTGCTGCGGTGTTGGAACCAACTTGCTTTCAACTTGCTTTCCAAGCTATCTGAAAGGGGAGTTGGACAGAGAGCTGAGCGGGAGCGGAAAAGATGGTACTGCTGTGGCAGTGGAGCAAGTTGGAATCGGGAAACGTAGCTCCTGGGGGAGCGGAGTAGATGACATTGCAACGGAAGTGGAATCCAAACATGCTTTCCAGCGGCCTAAGGGCGGATTGGAGAAAAACTGAGCTCCTGCGGGAGCGTGAGAGAACATCAATGTTGCGGCATGAGACACAGGAACACTCTGTTGTGGAGGTCTGTGTCCAGGAAGATGAATCAATGTCTGCACCTGAGAGGATCTGTGATCTGATGTTGTTGGCTATTGGGGTTGGTTCCAAGACTGTAGCATTTGGAGGGTAACCCGCTGGGAGACCCATGCTTACTGGACGTGCGAGAGTTAGAGATAAGTAGATAGTACGTCCGCTGGGAGACCAATGCTCACTTGATGGGAGAGAAGAGTTAGAAATAAGTAGATAGTACGTCCGCTGGGAGACCAATGCTCGCTGGACGGGAGAGAGAGAGTTAGAGATAAGTAGATAGTACGTCTGCTGGGAGACCAATGCTCACTTGATGGGAGAGAGAGAGTTAGAGATAAGTAGATAGTACGTCCGCTGGGAGACCAATGCTCGCTGGACGGCAGAGAGTTAGAGATAAGTACACAGTATGTCCAATGGGAGACCAATGCTCACTTGATGGGAGAGAAGAGTTAGAAATAAGTAGATAGTACGTCCGCTGGGAGACCAATGCTCGCTGGATGGGAGAGAGTTAGAGATAAGTACGTCCAATAGGAGACCAATGCTCACTTGACGGGAGAGAGAGAGAGAGAGTTAGAAATAAGTAGATAGTACGTCCGCTGGGAGACCAATGCTCGCTGGACGGGAGAGAGTTAGAGATAAGTACACAGTACGTCCAATGGGAGACCAATGCTCACTAGACGGGAGAGAGAGTTAGAGATAAGTAGATAGTATGTCTGCTGGGAGACCAATGCTCACTCTGAAATTCCTGAAAGTTGTAGAACAGATCTGAGGCATTTCTGGAACCGAAGCGTGTCACGGGTTCATTGGATTCGTCTATGAACAGGGGTTCCAGAGGAGATTTAGCCAGAGGACTTCTCCATAGCAGATATGCCCGAATGGACTGGTATGGTTGGATTGGTGATGAGAGGTTAGAAGGAACGAGGAACTGGGGTTGGGAATTGGTCCGCCTCTGGAGCCAGTGTCCTGGATTTCTGAGATGATCTGAGCGTGGATGCTTTGGGACACTGGGGTGGTTCCATGGCGATGGCGTTTGGACGGAACACTCATCGGAGTTGCTGTGAATAGAGAACGTTGTAGTTTAGTTTGAATGAGAGAGCTGGGAAGGATATAAGCCATGGCTGCGAATGTCGGCTGCGGCCTCACGCTTGGATTACCATGTGTGGCTTGGAAAAGAAAATTAGTTTGAGGATAGAAAGGAAAGGAAGGTTGATAGAATGGAGTGTGGGCTTGTGCTGCAAGCGGGCTCACGCTTGTTTGAGCTACTGGAGCTGCAGGCCACGTGAAGTGGGCGGGTTTATAACCTGTAGGGTAAACTGTTGAAATGGTTGAGCCTGTGCTGCTAGTGGCGATAGCCACGCACTAGTGTCTGCAACGGGGACTGGAAGCCAATGAAAAGAAAAAGGGGTTATGAACAGCGGGACTATGAAAATGAGAGGCTGTGGGGAGGCTGCTGGGCCCGGCTACATGTGGCGCTGTGGCCACAGATGCCACAGTGAAGGGCTGAGCCTTGTCGAGAGGTAGGAGTGGACCTGCCACGGCAAATTCTGGGGCATGGCCCCGGCTCGCTGAAGGCCTGTTGGCTGCGGCTCGATGGGTGAAGCAAGTCGGATCTTGTGGGCGATGATGGCGGTGGTGTCTGGAGAGGCGGCTTTTGGACCCTGCGGGCTTTGCTCTGCCTGTGAGTCGTCTTAGGAGTTGGTGTGGACTTTGGAGAGAGATTGGCTGACTGTAAGGTAACGTACAGATCACATAGTTCCACTTTGTTCTTTTTTCCGCGAAGCCTGTACATCTAGATCACCCAGCACTTGCCTCAATCTTGTTACGGTCCATTTCCCAATAGGTGTGATCGTCTGAGTGGTAGGCGGAGGCAGGGGAGGAAGATAAAAAGTATTGCCGGGGGCGGCGAAGACTGGCCTTGAGGTCTTGGCGAGCGTAGGGCTGCTCTGGTAGGCGTGTGGCCGTGTGAAGAAGCCTGGGGCTCAGGTGCGATGTCCGGCGTAGGAGGAATAGTCCTGGGGCCGGTGTTCTGACGATTCATGCTACCCATCAACATGTGCTACTTACAGGTTATGCGCATGTGCAGACTCAGTTTTCTTCTGCATAACCACGACCATAAATCTATGCATCCTTGTTGAGTAGCATTTGTTTTTGACGAGGCAGCACAAATCGTCAAATGGTAGCATTTTTTGACAATGTAGCAGAAATGATCAGAACAACAGCGAAAAGCGACGGCGAATCCCTGGGAATGTTTGTTTCCTCGTCAGATGAAGAACTTCGGTGTGACATGGTAGCAAAACAGCGAGCCAAGATGCTGGAAAACTGTAGAGGAACATTGGTGAGTCAAATGAGTGTATATATACAGGTCTCCAACTCAAGCTGATTGGATAGACATGTTGATTACTGATTGTCGACAGCTGGTTCGAATGATGTGATAATTGGATCAATTATTTGAACGTGCTCCTCCCGAACTTTGTTTATAAAACATCATTTAAAATAGGTGAATGAAAACATAGCTAGTGTTAAAGTGTATTAAATTCTCAGAGATTTTTGTATTGTTGCTGTTGTTGTTTTTTTGTCTACTTTACAAAATAACAGTCACTTTAGCATGACATTTCAATGCCTAAACATGTAGATTAGCACAATATATATACTGTATGCTATACTGCAGCTGGAGGCAGTCCAACAGTGTGTCTTATATGTGTATTTGTCTTCAGCTGTGGTTCGTTTAGTGGGAAGCTCCACCCGTGGACGAGTCGAGGTGCTGCATAATAATGTCTGGGGAACGGTGTGTAATGACAGCTTTGACACTGTGGATGGTTTGGTGGTGTGTAGGATGTTGGGCTTCCAGAGGGTCATCCAAGTGTTCACGGCCGCTGCAGGTAATGTATCCTGCAGGTAATGTTCGTGGTATACTGGCTATAGTTTCCTCTACCCTCTCAAACTGCTGTGTATACTGCAGGAACTGGAAAAATCTGGCTGGATGAGTTGAGATGTACCGGGAATGAGAGGAGTATTTTTGACTGTCCACATGCAGGAATTGAAACTCATAACTGTTACCACGGTGAAGATGTGGGAGTTAGCTGTGCCTGAATAAAAAAAGGAAAAACACCAAGAACTCATTTTTGTCTGTGTTTTGTTGATTTTTAGTGGATGTATGAAGTCAGTTCTCCTCACACAGATGCAGTTAATCAGATTAACTATTTTCCACTAATGTTTGAAAGTGTTTCATCATATGAAACCAAATTCTTTGTCAAATGTTAAAAAAAAAAAAGTCCAAGTCCATCAAGGCAGCGACTTCCATGCATTTTGTTTAAATAGGACTTGTGTGTGCGCAAATATTTTTTGTTTTTGTTACAATATGAATATATTAACAAACTCATCCATGTATACTGTGCTATCCTAAAACTGTCCCAACTCATAACACTTACTTTCCTGTTATCTCTGTAAAGCTGATTTGAAACAATTTGTATTGTAAAAAGCGCTATATAAATAAAGGTGACTTGACTTGACTTGACTTATACACAGCAAAATAAAGGGCTTACAGTAAAATAGCTTTTTACTCTAAAATGTGTCTTATGTTTACTCAGGCCTTGTCCAAACGAATAGGTTTTCATTTGAAAACCTACCTTCCGTCCACACTGAGACGGCGTTTTAATGATAATGCTCTCCAAAGTGGATAAATCTGAAAACACTGTTGTAGTGTGGACTGTCAAAACAGAGGTATTTAAAAACGATGACGTAAGTTTAGTTATGAGACGCATATTGTACCAATAGATATTCATGTTTATACCGGTATTGTGCCTGTTCTGTGCTTTTGTCTTTCACACTGTTGCTAAAATATGTTGCTTCAGTCACACTTCATATCACAGTCCTACAAAGATGACAGAAAATGTACTCGCATTTAGTGTCCTGGCAAAACATGAGAGCAGTTTTAGACCAAACATATAATAAAGAGTGAGTGTGACCATTTTATTTAGCAAAATATCAGTGAATGCTGAGATATTTTGGTAAATAAAATGACCCTGGCAAAAGAATTGTGTGATAACTTTATTATTTTCCGTCAATAAAGGGCTTAAAATAGCTCTAAATGTGTCTAATGTTTCTGTACACTCAAACACATAACCCTATTGTTTCCACACATCTCTCTCACGATCCTTCTTTAACTAGCACTGTCTCTCACTGTCCTTCTTTAACTAGCACTGTCTCTCACGGTCCTTCTTTAACTAGCACTGTCTCTCACGGTCCTTCTTTAACTAGCACTGTCTTGAATTTTGGATCTAAGCGACACTAAGCAACGATTATCATTCAGCTCCTGTTCTCCTCTCTAGGGAGTTCCTCTGTCTGGCCCCTCATTAGCTGTGGGGCCCTGGGTACAGAAGACTGGGTTTGGGAGTGAGGTCCTCTGAAGGGCTAAGATGCCGCACTAATAAATAAATGATCCAGTCGGCGACAGAAATAATAATGAGAGAGGAAGGGATACGGCAGCATTTATAAAGAGCTCGGGTCCACTGGGAGGAAGAGGCTCTGTGCTCTTTTATACTGAAGCAATCTGAGAACTGATCAACACCAGAGTGTGTTACTGACAGACAATAATTACTACAACACACTTACTATGGGAGCATTCAGGGATATACACCCGATAGACTTCAATGAATGAATCGCTAAAATTATTGACTATATTTTGAGACAAAGGTCTTGATAATGATTTTCAGTTAGCGAGGGAAGGGCATAAAAAACTATTTAAACGGAGCCCTACTTGACTAAATGCCACTTAAAATCAAGGAGATATAAGAATCTGGACTTTTTTTAGGTACTGGACAAGAGATACTATTATGAATAAAAAATTAATTTAGCCTATAAACTCAACAGGTATGAAATATGATCATTGAGTGAAAAAAAACAAATGAGAAGATGAACCCTTCACTGCTTCAGCTTAGCAGGGAAACATTATTCAAAATGCACATTTGGGAAAGAAAATATTTTTATAGGAACATTTCAGCCGGTTCAATATAATTCATGTTAACATTTAGAAAAGAATCCAAGTTACAATAGAAACATTAAAAATGCCTGAAACGCTGCACACTAATGCATTTCTGCCATCAGCCTTCCTCACATTGGCCCTCATTTATCAAAAGTGCGTACACCAAATTTCCAGCGTACACCCACAACCACGGTGACTTTGAGATTTATCAATATGGACTTTGGTGTATAATGAAAGGCTTTCAATGACCAAAAAATAATTCAGAATGACAAAATAATTAAAATGACATTCTTCTTCTTTTAAATAATAATAACAACATTCTTCTTCTAAATAACAATAAGCATCATTAATAATAAAAATCATAAAAATAATAAGAAGATCTTCAGTGCCGAGACGCGCCTCTTTGTGGCGATCTTTAGATCTGACCACTTTTTTTTCACCTACAATAAACAAGAAAACTCATGCTTAACTTGATCACTATTGGTCTACATTAAGCAATAAAACATTTTTAAATCTGGAGTGCGCTTTTCAACCCCCACACTATTAACAGAACTCGTAATTTAGGTTGAATTAATCCCTACTTTAATCCACTTTAACCTTTAATCCCACTCTTTAAACTCCCAAATAAAACAGTTTTGTTTCTTTCCACTTCCCTGGTGATGGCCTCTATCTCCACATCGGAGAAGTTTCTCTTCTTTGCCGTCTTCCGTGTGTTTATGGCGTAAAATGAGGGCGTGGGGGAAGCGGAGACTGAATATATAGGGGCGTGTTATTCTAATGACGATTGTTTCAGCCACTGCATTTATCAACGGCGGGTATTGCGTACACCTAGATTTCAAAGGTACGCACAGCTTCATAAATCAGGCGGTGAGAGGAGTGTAAGCATAATCTTACGCCAACATATATGCCCGTTTCTATGCACTAATTATAAATGAGGGCCAGTGTGTCAGGTACAAAATGAGTCGCTGGTGTAGATGTAATTAGTTACTCAGTAGAATTGGGAGAAACTAGTCTCAAATCGCATACTCGCTTGAGTACATCTGTGCTGCCATTAAAGCAACACCAAAGATTCTTTTGTACCTTAAAATAATGTTTCCAAAATCGTTTCAATGGTTCATCGACTCTAGGGTCAACGGCACTTCTGCATTTACTTTGCGGCCCTTTATCGGCTATAACCGCACTATGCCCTATGCACTATTTCTCAAGTGGAAAAACAATTTATTATATATTAATAAATCAAGCGCATCTCCCCTGGAGTTCTCAGTCAAGCCCGCCACTTATCAGCCAATCAAAGAAAAGAAATTGGCTAAACAATAGCCAATCAGAAAATAGCATAATTGTATCTGGGTAAGATTTAACACAACAACCAATGAAAAAAAGCATATCCTGGAATTGTTCTCGTGATTCTGCAACAACATCTTCTGAAAGTTTCGTTCACCCTCAGAGGAAACCACTGGAGCACCGAGCATCAACAGTCACTCATGATCTCCTGTTTTAATGGTACAACACATTCACAACTTGTTTGACACAAACAATGACAACTTGACTGCTGTTAGAGAATGTTTCCCAGATAATCAGCATCAGTTTTTCACGAGTGTCTGTAACTTAGCCAACAGTTTTACAGCCTGTTCACTGACAACACCTGCTCAGAACAAGTCTAGGCCTAGTCATATTTCCATTATCACACAATGACTGACATATTGTCATGAAACACCCCAATTTACCCTTGAAACACCATTTGACCCCCTGGTGTCACTCTTGCCCGTCTTAAAAACTTGAGAGCCCTGTTCATTGTTTTAATCAACTGACAGTCCTAAACCGTACTAATACTCTGTGTTCTCATGAGAAACTGTCTGTATGGAGGTGCGCTGAACGCTGTTAAAATGCTTGAGCTGTACAAGTAAAACGAGGAACTAAGTCATTAACAAGTCATCTGGGTCATCTTGTGCAACAGGAATAGGACAGCATTTTATTTATTTATTTAAAAAAAAATATTCTAGAAACTAAATGAGGAAATATAATTGCTGAGGTTTCTGTAAAAGTTGCAGATGCTTGTTTGTATGTGGGGGTGTGTGTAAGCACGTGTTGCAGATCCAACAGAGCTACATGTGTTTATGTCCTGTGTCCAGGATATCAACTAACTATTCATAAGGGTTATTTTTCTTCTGGTGGATATCTGGTTGATCACTTTTGAAAATTACTATCGTAAGCCCCTCCCCTCTAACGCAGATGAGCCAATGGCAGTTGAGTATCAGTTGCACGGCGACTGGAACTCGACAACTTTAGGTTTCAGCGCCATATACCGATAGTTCAAATGTTTAAGTCCCATAACTGTATTTCCTCCATAGCCCGTATGGTGATCCGATATACCCGCTACATATCCCCTCAAGGTTGACACTGTTAGGCCAGTTTTCCACCAAGAACTGGAGAAATTACAAGTTTACATGAGTGTCCCGTTATTTTAAAATTCTCATTTCACTGCGTCTGTGAAGTGGAGCAAGACAACGGCCCACCAGTGCTTATTTCAGACTCTCATCCACAGACGACTGTGGGTTTCACTGCGTAATTAATATAATCATCACAGCAAAACGGTTTATATGCTCATTGTCACATGTTATGGTGCCTTCACACTTTCATTGCAGCTTACCATTATGTGTTTGATAAAAGCTCTGCAAACAGAGGCGCACATGAAACTGCCTGGTGGCCCGTCGCACTGACGTGGTCAGATTGGCCTTATTCACCTACGTCACCAGCTTAAACCAAAACGAGGCTGTGGGGTACGGAAGTAACGTTGGCCCTCTGTAGGCTACAGTCATAACGTTATCTTAAACGCCCGTAACAGGCCTCTGTGGAACAACGTCACACTAACCCATCATTTCACCAACAAACGGAAGTTTTATCAGAAAACTAATCAAAAAGAAATCACTGGAAACGACTGAAAAGCGACCGTTTGCTGGCATTTTTGTTGTTTACTTGAATATTTAAAGCCCAAACATCGATGTTTTACCACAGGTTTAAACTAAAAAGTGATACAATGTGCAATTTTGAAACATTATGTCAAAATTGCCACATTAGTTACACAGAAATAAATTACCATTAGGTTTCACAAAAGAAAGAGGACACACTTCACATTTAGAAAGAAGGATAATTTCTACAAATATATGCCAAAAATAAGACCTGATGAGCTTTAGCACTCTCTCTCTCTCAACTCCCAGTAACTTAGGCTAATATTACAGATATTTTCAGTCAGAGAAACAGAGGAAGCTCCCGAAAAAAAAGTTTTCTTTCGCACGTGCGTCCGATGAAACCGTCTATAAAGAGACGAGACGTGGGCTACTGACAGATAAGATAAAAACATAATTGTGATAGCCTTTATTATTGGTCTGATTTCTTCAATCGTTCACCATGTTTTTTTACTATGCGTAACGTTATCTTCAAGCGTTTACTATGTTTACTATGGTAATGGTTAGCGTGCATAGTCTTTTGCATCGCGCAAGTTAACGTTATAAATATTTCTACCTTATAAGGTGATCAGAATCCACATCGGATCACAAACGGCATTCAAACATGAAAGTGAGTTAATTATTTCACCTCTGTTCGCAACCACTCCTCTAGCCCGAGCTTGCTTGGTAACGTTAAGCAAGTTGTAGCTCTTTAGACTAGCCTGATCAGCTAATGTCCTGCCGTGACTAGCCTTGTCTTTTCCAGCTAAACAGCCCGGGGAATCTTGCGGTCGTTATTTTGCCCATTTTTTCAACATAGTCCACTGTTAATGCCGGAAGAGATGAAATGTTTGTTGTCCACACACAGGTACGTTGCGCTCTGTCACTGATCTTCCGGTAGAGTGTACCCCCTAGCCTCGTTTTGGTTTTCAAGATGGAGGCGCGGTGAATAAGGGGAATGGGGTCAGAAGTTATTTGATGTGGGTTCTTGGGGGTTCAGCAAGAGCGCACTCGCCACCAAGTGGACAGGAGTGAGAACTACAGTTACAGGTTACAATCAGATCATTACCCTTAGTGTACCTGTCAACATGAGATTGATTTCAGATTTTTATATCAGTGATAAAATAATTTGGTCAATGACAAAAAATGTCTGGTTAACGCAACATCTGTTGTAGGCATCTTCATCTAGTGTGTGTGACGGACATCAGCAAAACATGCTCAGAAAGAGTATAACCTTTAGCAGCCGCATCCCATTAAAGTCTCCTTTCTCCTGAGCTAAATGTATGACAATAAGACGCTTCATGTCCTTGATGTGACCAATAACACTTTTTGTATGTTTTCTAGTTGTGCAGTGATATAAGAGCACAGTATGTGAACTGCTGTTTTGTGTTAGCATAAATTGTGTATTTTAAAACTGTAATGTTGTATTGACGAATCAAAATTCAGGATCGGAACAATCCATTTTATATACACTATTATTTCAGCATTTTTTAGTCCCATTACTGCTCTGCGAGAATATTTTTTATTAACCTTTGTAACCTTCAGGCTTTGGATATGATCCTCTTTTCTAAAATGTCATGTTGTCCTCTATAACACATGATATTGGGGAAGGAAGAAGGTCTCATTTGGGCAGTGCTGTGTCATTTGACCCAGAATCTGCTTTTCTTAAGAAAGGGCTATATATATTTAATTGTGCAAGTAATCATGTTTCTTACAGAGGGTTGCATCATGACTCTTCACTGTCGTTTTTGTCAATGCTAGTACTTTTTACCTCAGTATATCCTACTGATAAAAACCTGGTGTTTGTCTCAGTTCTGCAGTGTCTCTCATAAAAATGTCAAAAAGTAGTTAATGTCAATGCAAAGAAAGACACCAAGCTCTTGTAGTTATTTTGATCATGCTGATATGTACGGCACCACTATCAATTTATTTGAAAGTTAGTGGAGTACAAATGACACATTTTTTACCATATCAATACATCACACTACATCAATTACTATAATTTTGTAAATTAAAGTTTCATCACAACAAGTATTAATATTACAGTACGCCTTGCAGAATGTCCAAAAAATTAGTATAATAAAAGAAGTTATTAATTGCAAGCACAGCCATACAACATTTCAGCTGAGTGGATCAAAAGTGTAAATGCAGAATATTTCAAGTGAAATTAAATGAGTTGCTCAAATTCACGAGTGTCAGTTTCACAAATCATCTCGAGTGGAAGTTATTATAACTTTAATACGCACTAAGGATAATTAAATGCTAAAGATGTGCAGATGACTCAACTTAACTTTATTTACCAACCAAAGTGGAACCAAAGTGCTGTACAGAAAATAAAAAGAGAAAATAAAAACCAAAAACAACCATGAGGAGCAATTGATAATTTGAGCGCAGAGATGACAGCTTCTGAGATATGATACACTGTGTCTGTCATGTGATGTAAGGCATCCAATGACCATATTTCATCAATTACTGTAGGAAAAAGAGTTGTTGTTTTAGGGACCGTTTCAGCCATGCTTATATGTTTAGATTATATTGTATGTCTTGCTGAACAAGATTAATATGATCCTGTCTTTCACTGCCCTCTGTTGGTGTATATAGATATCAGATGAACAGTGTTGATGAGGAGCCAGCATAATTATGATCCAACAATGAAATGAGCTAATAGACTTAAACATAATGTGCATGTCCTGGACTGTGAGGTCATGCTCTGGTCTTCTGAAAGGGTTAGCATTAATTGATTATGACTATTGTGCAATAGGGGAAAGTGTGTTTGTAAGGCAGTAGAAGAGGGTATAATGGTTACAGGGAAGAAGAGATGAGGAAAACGTTCATAACCGAATGGAAGCTTGTTAACGTCAATCATTCATGTTCTTATTTAGAAATCACTGCCCTACTGAAAACACTAATTGAATTGGTAAGCTAGTTAGTTTTGTCCAAAATGGCAGCTATGGGGCAAAGTGAGTAAGATGCTGTAGGGTAAATTGAGCCAGTGTTTTAACTTACCCCACCATAACTGTATTAAATATCTGAAGTATAAATGCAATGTTATGCAACTGTTTTAATCATCGTTTAATATATATATATATATTATATATATATATATATATATATATATATATATATATATATATATATATATATATATATATATATATATATATATATTCGTTTGAGTGTATTTGATAGGAACAATGTACAAGTACACCAAATCCCTTTCTGATGAGAGCCAGAGAGAGCCAGAAGATGCTCATTCATATTTATATATTTCCAGCTGGAGCCACTAACGGCCTAACATGTTCAACACTGCAGAAAAACTACCATACCAAGAGCCTTTTGACTAAATGTTTATTAGTTTCAGAGACATTTATTCATTCTAATTCGGTTTTTATTTAATGTTTGGTCTATTTTTGGGAGGGTTACAACTTTGGTGTTCAACATATGTTTCACAATTAAAGATATTGAAATGACAACTTCATTTGGTTTTATGTTGTTTCAGTTGGCTTTAAGAAAAGAAATATGACTATTTGTAAAAGGAAAATTGATTATTAAATTAGTTTTAAAAAGAGATAAATTATCTTTTTTATTCAGATTCAGTTAGGTGGTCAGTTTACACCCAGACTCGGATCAACTAACCCCTGACCTGGGGTGAATTGAGCCACAGGAACTTTTTTTTTTAATAAAAATTCTCTGTTTGTAGAACCCGTTGTCATAGATGTACTCGGATCATTGAAAATGATAGGAAACATCCTGAAATTACTTTAGATACTTTCATTGTACTGCCTAATTTTCTCATATCTTGAGGAACACTCGTTTAAAAATGGCTCATCTTACCCCACTCACCTATGCTACCTGGCAACCCTTACAGTGGAAACCATATGGCAATGGTTTTAATAGGTAATATGTAATTTAATAGAGTTGATGGTTTGCTATGTTTGTAATGATTTTTTAAAGTGGAAACCATTAGGATTTCTGTGATGGTTTCCCTTTTTTCAGCAGGGTGATGAATGTTTTCTTGAGAAATCGCTGCAACTTTTGCAACTTTTTAGTTCTATTAGACAATGTCATCTGGTTTTAGGCTAAAATTAGGCCTAGATGGAGATTTTTTTTACCAAACCCATTTTATCCTCCGAAATAGAATACAATGGCTCTGGAACAATCAAAATGCATTTAGACATCTAGTCAGGTCAGTTAAGTCACATTTATTTATACAGCACTTTTTACAATACAGGGGTATGTTTCCCGAAAGCATCGTTAGTCAACTATGGTCGCAAGTTCAGTCGTTATCAGCAGTTCAACGAGTCGATGTTTCCAGAAACCATCGTCTAACGAACATTCGCAGCATCAGCATGGCAGAGTCGTGTTGTTAGAAGCAGAGTTTCTAGATTGCATGTCATGACATGTGGACTTAGGCCTAATAAATCCGTATCTTAAGAAAAATAAGTAAGCTGACCAGTGGCGGCGCCAGGGGGGAGCTAGGTGTTTCGCCCAGCACCCCCAAGAAATGTCTGTGATTTTTTTTATATTTATATTTTAATGTCATGTTTGAATGGTCTTTTTCGTGTTGTTAAAATGGGTATTAAAGAATAATTAAAACAAATATATTTTTAGTCTAAAAAAACATGAGGCCCAAACTGGCGATCTTCTTTGGCCAATGGACGCGGCGCCCGGTGAACGTTTGCAGACATCCCAAGTCTCACGTATATAGATAGCGGCTCTATTTGGCCTTATGGCCGCAAATTAGTTCAAATCTCCCAGAATCTAAGCTCCAAACGTGTAGCGCGCGCAAGACAGAGAGAGCGAGAGACCTTGCGTGTGTGTGTGCGTGCGTGCGTGCGTGCGTGTGTGTGTGTGTGTGTGTGTGTGCTTGTTTTTGTGATATATGAGGACACAAATGTGTATAATGACATGGGTATTACACTGGTATTACAACTTACACGTGAAATATGAGGACATTGCATGCGTCCTCATATTTCAAACAGCTTAAAAAACATAAAAAACAATGTTTTTTTTAAAATGTTAAAATCCAGCATGTCTCCTGTGATGGGTAGGTTTAGGGACAGGGGCAGTGTAGGGGGATAGAATATATAGTTTGTCCAGTATAAAAACCATTACGCCTATGGAATGTCCTCATAAATCACAAAAACAAACGTGTGTGTGTGTGTGTGTGTGTGTGTGTGTGTGTGTGTGTGTGTGTGTGTGTGTGTGTGTGTGTGTGTGTGTGTGTGTGTGTGTGTGTGTGTGTGGTGTGTGTGTGTGTGTGTGCTTGTTTTTGTGATATATGAGGACACAAATGTGTATAACGACATGGGTATTACACTGGTATTACAACTTACACGTGAAATATGAGGACATGCGTCCTCATATTTCAAACAGCTTAAAAAACATAAAAAACAATGTTTTTTTTTTAAATGTTAAAATCCAGCATGTCTCCTGTAAGGGGTAGGTTTAGGGATAGGGGCAGTGTAGGGGGATAGAATATATAGTTTGTCCAGTATAAAAACCATTACGCCTATGGAATGTCCTCATAAGTCACAAAAACAAACATGTGTGTGTGTGTGTGTGTGTGTGTGTGTGTGTGTGTGTGTGTGTGTGTGTGTGTGTGTGTGTGTGTGTGTGTGTGTGTGTGTGTGTGTGTGTGTGTGTGTGTGTGTGTGTGTGTGTAAATGTTCGTGTGTGTGCGCATAAAGCGCATGTAATGCCTCCTACCTTAATTTCGACCTCAAACAGTAGTTTCATTTAAAATAAGTTATAGGTTATAAGTTATAAGCTATTGGAGTAGGCTAATAAGTAATAAATTAGCCTACTCCAACAGGTACACGTGTGACATCATTAACCAACGTGGTTGAACGACCAATTTGCAACAATATGGTTTCAGGAAACTGTCGTGACTAAAGCAAAGACTAAAGTGGATTTTTTTCAACGATGTATCGTAGCCTACTGTGATAGTGAAGCAGCGAGTTACATAGCTGTACGGGAAACACACTCCTGTTTGATTCATTTCTCATAAAATGGTGTCAATGCAGGCAGATCATGAGACAGTAGCTAATATTGTTGAATATTAATTGTAATCGAGCCCCTTTTATCTTTGAAAAACGGTGAAAGACCCATCGAAATGTAGCACATTCCGGTTGTCTGACGCTTTCGTTACCTTATGAATTACCTCACTGTGCATTTTGCGGACGCTCTCGCGCATGCGCTCTTCGTCAGGGCCGTGGCGTCACTATTCTAACCGGCCACGAGAGGACGCCACATATTGCAATATATCTGCAGTTTTCTGGTTCATATTCATCCACCAAATAAACATACTAATCACATTTAGGCTGTTTATTATTTCTATACTCGTCTTACAACCAAGAAAAGGTTGTAAGACAAGAAAACTCGTCTTACAACCAGGAGATTTGGAAACGTTTCACAGAGATTCTTTCCCCAGTTTAGCCAATTAAATAACATTATTGACCATGGCAGGCCTAAAGCCACAATAGATACACGAATTATTATTATCTATAAAACATTTCGCCAGATGCTCCACTTGTCTTTGCCGTTTCTTAAGAGATTACAGTAGGCTATTTCCCATAAAGACAATTTGGCATTGTGCTTTCCTAAAATGTGGGAATCGATACTTTTTTTCTTTCTTTCTTTCTTTCTTTCTTTCTTTCTTTCTTTCTTTCTTTCTTTCTTTCTTTCTTTTTTTTTCTGACCATTAAAAAAGAGAGTTCTAATTTTAAGATCAGAGAAAATGGACGGATGAATATGTAAAAGTGGTATTTGGGGTAAAAGGTGAAAGACACAATAATTAACATGATATTGATAATAAACAGCTGACTGACTTTAGCATTTGTTGACATGATATGATTAGATTCAGATGGTAAATATCATATATTAAGATGAGTGTCCACTTTAGAGATAATCACCATATTTATAATGAAACCATCATGTTTAAAAAATATATATTAATCATATTATATAATTAAACATGATTTATTGTGACTACTGTAAATCTATATTACATTATTATGGGATCTCACTCAATGCTTTCAGAAAATTTACTTAAATAATAAATAATGGTGTATTTGTATTTTTAAAATGAACATATTAATGACAGTATATTTGTTGAACAATAATTAATTGTTTTATTTAACAAAATAAGCAGAAAATAGTGCAAACTTTGCTAAAGTTGTCAGGAGTGGTGAAAGGAGTGAGGACTGAGGCGCAGAGTTGATGGGCTTTTTAATAATAATAATAATAAATCAAAATACAAACAAACACTAGCCCAAGGGGAAGACTTGACTTGACACCGGAAAAAAACAGGGAGAATAAATAGGGAAGCAAACAAAAGAGTGTAACGAGGGAGGACAGGTGGAGTAAATCAATCAATAATCAGAAAAATAGATCTGCAGGTTAGACAATCACAGGAGAGCACATGACACAAGTAAACACACATCACAAGCCATGTGCTCACACACCAAACATGACCAGTAAAACACATCACAAGCCACGTGCTCACACAAAACCACGGGCACGTTCAAGATCACAACGGTGCGCAAAGTTTTGCTACGGTTTCTGTGTTGAACTAGCCTGGGGTGCGTTTCCCGTACAACTATGTAACTCGCTGCTTCACTACCATAGTACGATGCATCGTTGGAGAAATCAACTAGCTAGTTGCGACTGTTTCCCGAAACGCATTGTCGCAAAGTATCGTTCAACCACGTTGGTTTATGACGTCTCGCACGTGGTGGAGTAATATAACTACTTTTAATGAAACGGTTTGAGATCCAATTAACGCTCGATTTGTTTATATAAATTACAGACATGTCATCTGAGGACTATTTCTAAATTTTCTCAGTTATTTTGCTTGATTACCAGACTCAATATTTAGCTCGTTCTTACATAGTAGAGCACGTTCGCACATGCGCAGTCTTCAAACACGGTAGGCCTACTTCAAATCTTTTGACAAACTAAAAGACGTAAATTACATTTGTATGTATTCTAAATAAAAGATATAGATTGTACTGAATGTCAGCTTGCTTATTTGGCTCAAGATAATAATTTATTAAGCCCACATGTTATAAAAATTAGAAACTATGCTTCTAACGACAGCTCGAGAGCTGTCGTTCCAACCACACAACTTTGCGATGCTGTTTGCGAATGTTCGTTGGAACGATGGTTTCGGGAAACACAGACTCGTTGAACTATGCTAACAACGACGGAACTTGCGACCATAGTTGGCTAACGATGCTTTCGGGAAACGCACCCCAGACTAGTGATGGGATTTATGGCTCTTTGAGGGGATCCGGATCTTCGCGATCCGTTCCTTTCAAAGAGCCGTTCAAAAGAACGGCTCTTTTGGCTCTTTTTCCAGACCGCCTTTCAGCGTGAATTGAATCGCGCTGCGGTAAGGCAGTATGGGGAAACCCAGGCTAGTGTTGAACGTCATGTTTCCTGGAAACGGCTTGCACCGGTGTGCAACGGGGTTTGAGATGCGTTTTCTCTTGTTCGGTGGGCGTGTCAGAACTGCAGTCCAATCAGCAGCAACATGTATATAAAGCACGCGGTATTAAAGTGAACGCGCACAATGGAAGTAATTTACAAATGTGTTCGATACGCAACAACTGAGGATATTAGAAGACATGTGTGTCGTAAGTTTTATTGTAAAAATATAGGATATCAACATCATGATGTAGTTGTTTATATTTTTAGTTTCATTGCAAGTGTGACATTTGGAATAAAAATAAACAATGCATGTAAAGTGCTTTTCCTAAAAATGAGAAAGAAAATACAGGTTATTAATAAAACAGTATGAACAACAAATAAAGTCAGTATGTGAGGCTAAATAGATGTGTTTTAGTCTTTATTAGGTAAGATGTGCTTCCATTTCAGTTTCCACAAATCCCTTCACTCGATTGGGATGTTCTCTTGTGTTCTGGGTGGCAAATGCAGTAACTGTAACATCGGGCATATTTTGTAGTATTCGAAAATTCTTCACAAAGAACACAAAAAGCCTTCTCAGCTGCCGTAGTTGCGACTCTTGCGTCATCACAACAGTGCGTTCAACGCGTCTCCGTTTCTGTTTAAAAAAACGTTCTGCAACGTTTTGTCGGCGCTAAATGCAGCCCAGGAGTGGCAGGGCTCTGTCACAAAACCAATAAATAGACTATATATAAGTGACAGAACAATGACAAAAGTTATTGTTTTGATTTGTCTTAATTTAGACATTATTAAAAACATATTATTTTTGCTAAAGTATTTGCACCAATTTTGTGTTTCTTTTACCCCGTTTTACCCCGTGTGCATGTCTCATACATTTATAAGATTTTTAAACAAAACATGCACTTGTATGATTTATTTTTTCACACAAAATCTGTTGCTCCATCAATGTTCAACATACAAAAAAAAAAAAAAATCTGTAATCATACACTAGGGAGCAGTGAAAAGCACAAATGTGCCTTTAGCCCCGTTGTAGTTTAGTCGCCTAATTTAACAATTTGTAGCTGTTCTGTAATCTAAAGTGGAAATAGGCCAAAATGCATTAGAATATACTAATATGAAGAGCTTTGGCCGAGGCACATCTGTTCTGCGAGCATGAGTCGCATTCTTCACGCATGACTGAACGCGTAACGATATCTGTGATACTCGCTGTCTACTTTTTTTTGTATTGTATGGTTGCTATTGGGTGCAGATATTGAATATGGGCCAAATTAGTTATTTTAATTTAATCTGGCAGAGTTGTGGCCTGTAAGACATCGGAGAGATCTGGCTTTTCAATGGCGATATTATGGCATGAATATGGCCCAATTTAGGGTCTTCTGGCTCTCGTCTGGTAAGGCATTGGCATTTTTCTGGCAGCTTTCTGGCGTGCTTTTGGCAAAACTGTCTGGTTCCGGTTTCGGCCCTGCATTCCTGGCGGTATGATTGCCAAAACTAAGAACAGTGTTTGGGCCATAAAAGGCCCGGAACAATTTTGCTATCTGGGATTACACATGATCCTGATATAAAACTGCATATAGTCCTGTGAGTGTGTGGACAGAGAAAACATGACAGTCGTGCCTATAGTCGTTTTACAGGTTTCTGCATAAAGATTATTCACCATGTGCATGCTTTATGTAGGCCCAATTTAAAATTTATATTGTGTTTTCATTACTTTTATATTGCGTTTCCCATGGCCGCAAGCACGTTACCATTACAGTTCAATGGAAATTGCGATAGTTGGCCAACGATGCTTTTGGAAAACGCATACGATTTAACAGGTTAGATTGCATCTAGGCCATATAGGCCTACTGAAGTTCTGAATTTCTAAAAGGTGTAGTATTAATTTCTGAGAATAACGATTTTCCTCGAAATGTACGAATATCTGCCCTGAGCTCAAAATAAACACATTTTAAACGGTTGAAAGTTACACCTAACACTGAGCACAATTGAACTAAGCATTCTCATTGACTATATCCAGGGTATTTTACATTTTGTTTAAAAAAGAAAAAATACATTCATCATATTTTCACAAAAACATCGCCATGTGAGCGATAAAATTAATCACTGCGCATTTAGCTGTCAGTTCAGCCATTTATGCAAATGAGCTTTTGCTACAAGCCAAGCCTCATCAGGACGCGCACGCGCGGTGTGTGTGTGTGTGTGTTTTGGTGTGTGTGTGTGTGTGTGTGTGTGTGTGTGTGTGTGTGTGTGTGTGTGTGTGTGTGTGTGTGTGTGTGTGTGTGTGTGTGTGTGTGTGTGTGTGTGTGTGTGTTGTGTGTGTGTGTGTGTGTGTGTTGTGTGTGTGTGTGTGTGTGTGTGTGTGTGTGTGACAGCGCTTTGACTCTGTTGTATCCACTGTTGTGTGTGTGATAAACCCCCCACTGGTCGCGTTGAATGCTCGCTAATTAAAAGCTATAAATTATGTTTCTATAATGCGCGTCTGTGAGAGAGATAGCGGACTAAACTGCTCTTCAGAAAGAGCCGGTAATAGGCCTACTGTCGTAATTAGAAATTAATTAAGAGGAAATGCGATAGGCTAAATATTTCAGGCTATATATTCCAATTTGACTTTCAATTGTCCTGAATGAAGTCTAAATTAAATGTAACGTAGCTATTACTTTTTTTTTATCTCGAAAATGTTTGTAATAAAAGTTTAGTAAGTAGCCTAACCATGTTTTTGGCGGATTGATTACCATTTGTATAACCACAGTTTTACTAATACCATGGTTAATTTGTTAAGGAATACATACAGTGAGTAGTGGTAGGTTAGCCTATTATTAGTAGGATATATATTTAGTGCAGTCAAATATAACATGTTTGTTTACATAATATATGTGTGTATATATATCCTATATATAATCTACGCATAATAGTAGGCTACCATATATGTCTATATTATGCTATTATATAGATATTATATAAAGTGTATACAGTAGCCTATAATAATATATAATAATATATACACGCATATATTATATAAACACATTTAGAATGTTAGATGCGATTACTCGATTTGACTGCACTTTAAATTAAATTTAAAGCATTTGGAAGACACTCTCTTGTCCACTTGTCAAGCTAATTTTGCTTCAGCTTTAAAAGTGACGCACACATTTTTTGCAAAGTAGCTATTGTTGTAGTCCTACATGCGGTCGACATTTAGGTTTAAATTTTAGGGGTGTTTTTTTGTGATCTTATAATTTATTTATTATGACATTATTTCACTAGAAAAATCTGTAAATGGCCAAAGATGTCCGAAGACATGTTTTCAAGTTGAATTCTCTGCTCTGTCTGTTTGTGTCGATGCTGGGTGAATTTGCGCGTGACAGGAGGCAGAGTGTTTGATATCTGCGCGCACAGGCGCGGAACGGACATCGGCGCGCAGAGCTCTTTGTCATGGATAGGCTCGCGCTCATCTGCGTGATCTCATGTGTTTCCGGTTAGCGGCCACTGAGAGTGGTTGTGCACGAGTAGAGCTCCAGAAAAAAAGTGGGTGTCAAACTTGGGTCTGGTAATGCAGAGGGTGTGCGAAACCTGCGCGCTGTCAGTCCTCTCAAAACGCGCTCGAAGTGACAGACAACACGCGAGCGTTATGTCAACAAGTTGACTTACAACATGTGGGGAATTAGCGCGCTGGCACGGATACCTAGATAACGTTATATGTGGAGCAGGACAGGTTATATCCACGCGCAGGAGCGAGTATCAGCTGTTATGGAGGAGCAGCGGGGTCAGGGTGAGGATGACAGTGTTTCTCTGGCCTCTCCGCAACACACGCACAGGACACGAACTTCTTCATTGATAATATCCTGAGACCGGACTTCGGCTGCAGGCGCGAGCGGGGCGCGCGCGCGTCAGTGGGGGTGTTTCTGCCAGGCGCGCGCTTTGCCCGGGTTCCAGCTGCAGGAGCGACGGAGCTTCATCATCATCATCCTCAGGCTCGTCCACCGGCTCGTCTCCAGTCAGCGGGCGGGTTCCCGAGGCCGAGAGAGCGAGTACAGAAACATGTGTGCGGGCCTCAGAGTCCTCCAGTGCTAGCCCGGGTGAAGGTGGAGGCTCCTTGCCCGGGAAAGACTCCCTGTGGCCCGCATGGGTTTATTGCACCAGATACTCTGATCGGCCTTCATCTGGTAAGACATGCTAACAAATAATATACTTCTGTTAAGTCTGTTTTCTTTCTGTATCGGCCATATATTATTGTGTTACCTAAACTAAAAGCAGGAACATGAAATGTATTTTAATTCCTTTAGGTTTCTGCTATTTTCGGTCGAGCTGGAGAAATATTCGAGCTGAGGAAAGCACACACACAGGCCATAACAATTACAAGGCCATGATTTACAACATGCACGATCCAGACCTAATAATACACTGTAACATTATGGATTTCCATTTATAAGACAATATTTTTAAAATTATTAATTTTAGTTATTTAATTTATTATTAATTTTTAAAATGTTAAATGCCGCAAAAATTTTCAATAATCATTTAATCAATGCAATTAAGGAAACGTTGACTATAAACGTACGAAAATAATAATATTCATATAAAAATAATAATAATAACTAGATAGTTACGCTTCTAAAGCTTGTGAAAGCCTTGACTGAATGTTTAAAATAGTTAAACAAGCTGTAAGTTCGTAGAATTCAAGACTGATTTTTTTTAATAACAAGGACAATAATAGCCTAATAATCATCGTCTTTCATCTTGGAAAATGACTTGTCAGACGCATTGAATAAACGTCGTTTAATAGGCTAATAAACGTCTTGCAAGAACAAAAACTAAACTATATAATTGTTGAATAAATATGTTCGAATCTAAGAAATTAGCAAAAATAATATGTGTTCGATTGAGCTCGAATTTTATCTTTACGCTTTTGGCTTCTTACTATTATAAGTTAGTGACATTATTCATTTATTTACTCTCGCATATTTAGCTTATTCATTTTAATTTCGTTATTTTTTTTAATCAGATGCTATATTTTATTTCTATTTCTCGTTTAAACATTTAAAATTGAATAAATGGATGAATGTTTTTTTTTCATTCCCGTGGAAGCTGAATTTTGCATTTAAGAACTGGACGTCACAACGAATATAATTTCAGTAAACACTTTTAAAGAACCACTTTTTTTTGTGAAGAACATTTAAAAAAATGTTAAGAAGCCTTTGTCAAGGTTCTTCATCTAGCCCTACTTTAAAATAAGAAACAAGTTAGACTCAATTATGCCTCAGTATTTTTTATTTGTAACACCACTAACATCATTAAAATATGCTTAATATGTCCACAATACTAATGTCTATACACATTGATAATACACAATATCAATAGCCTATGTGTAGTAGAAGTTAAATGAATATATCGGAAGCAACATTCAGATAAAAAATATTCTGTGGTTAAGTAAATACTACAGGAAAAAAAAAACAAAAAACAAATGTAATTTCTACCTAAATAAGGTTAGTTCAGGCAAGCATTAAAAAAAAGTAAATCCTATATTAGCTCAATTTAAGCTTATATAAATTAAAGCGTAAATATCAGTATTTATAAAATGTATTAAAACGTACTGAACATGTAAAATAATAAGGTTGAATGTTCACTGTTTTCCAGCTGTATTTACTCCAGCTGTTTTAGTGCTTTTGTTGTTGTGTTTAGTAACTTGCTGTTTCGTGTCATCTGGAGTTAATTTTCTATTCATACTCAAAAATTATCCATTGAATGTTACCGTTATTGTGTAGGCCTATTGTGTGTGTGTGTTCGGGTTTTATTATGAAGATATGATGTCCGTATTATTTACTTAGATGTCATGCGTCATGCGTACACTTTAAACTTGGCTTAATTCAGCGTTATATTGTTTGAGTAAAATGGCTAATGCAAATAAACTTCAGCTAAGTAGAAACTACTCAACAAACTTAAACTGGCGAAGTTAAATCTAGGCTACTTACTTTTCATTGTTCATTTTAGTTTATTTAGTTAGGCCTAAGTAGATTTTGCTTAATTCCATGCGTGAAATTTACTTACATAATTTGTGTGCAAAACCTTGCAAAATTAAGTAATAATAATAGCCTATGTTTATTTTTTATAGCGCATTTCAAGAGATCGCTTCACAAAATAAGTAAATGTACTTATTGTTATATTCAGTGATGTTGAAATCAATCGCATGACTGGGATTTCCAAGTGATTGTAGTTTAAATAAGAAGAATCTCTTCTGATGTGCATTTATTCCAGCGGTGTGGCAACACGACAACAATACCAGTGCCTATTGTGTGTAGTCAGACTGGCTTTGGACACTTAATGAGCTGGTTGATATTCATGGATTCCTCTCATTGTTGTCTCCACACAAGGCCCTCGGACCCGGAAATTGAAAAAGCAGCATTGCTCCAGTGAGGACAAGCGAGGCAGAACCGCGTTCACGGCCGAGCAGCTGCAGAGACTGAAGAGCGAGTTCCAGGAGAGCCGGTATATCGCGGAGCAGCGGCGCCGGGCCCTGGCCCTCGAGCTCGGCCTCAACGACGCGCAGATCAAGGTCTGGTTCCAGAACAAGCGGGCGAAACTCAAGAAGGCCAGCGGCTTCAAGAACGGGCTGGCGATGCAGCTGATGGCGCAGGGACTGTACAACCATTCCACCAACACCGTTCAAGAACAGGACAATCAGAGAAGCTCGATCTCATGAAAGTGCTTATCTATACGAATTGTATTTATCGCGCAATACGCAAAAAAAAAAAAGTTTTTACGCAGTTTTAGCGTGCACATGATACGCACTTTATGGCTTGTAATAGGCATACGCACGCACTCCACACCAAAGGGACATTTAGGCCTACATATTACCCACGGGGTTTACAGTGCGTGTCATATGCACGTAAAACATTTTTTTGCGTGTAAACTGCACGATATACAATTCGTGCTACAGCATTTTCATGAGATCGTTTTCCAGCAGAGACGATGAGAGAAAGGACAGAGGGAAGTGAATCAAGAAAAACTATAGTACTTGACCTGACGTCAAAGATGGGAGATTGTTACTTTATCAACCTTTTTTGAACGAGCGGGTGATTTTTTTCTAAATAGAAACATGTGGAATTGAAGCCCTCTGATTTTGAGAGTGCAATTCAAATCGCGTTTTGTTGTTTGAGATTGTTACGTGCCACTATCCGTCAAATGGAACTTTACAATTCATCAACAATTTTTGTGTTTATGCTGTTAAAAGCAATATTTCTTCGTGCCAAAGATGTTATTCGATTCATGTATTCGGATTAGAGTATATGCTACATTTTGTATATTTTTCTTTGCTGATGGGACTTGGGATAATAATGGGAGACTTATCTGATATCAGATATTATTCTTTTCAATATATTTAATACTGTATCCAAATAAAAACATTTTGTACCTGCAAAACGCGGCCATTTGTTCTCCTGGACTTCTGTTACTTTGTCCCTTTATTATTATATTTTCGCCATTATGTATACTCAAGTTTCTCACAGTAAAACGACTCGCATAATTTTACATGACAAATATGTAATGCAAGTAAAACACAATATAATGTAACATCTCCACACAGACAGTGTGATTATAGTCTGATGCATTTTAAATCAATAGACCATCCAAAACAGACTGAAATAACTGCAAAAAATACCAAAACAAGACATTGCATTTCCAATACTGGTAACACTTTACAATAAGGTTTATTGGTTAACATTAAATGATTTATTAACTAACATGAACTAACCATGAGCAATACATTTGTTACTCTATTTGTTTATCTTAGTAGTACATTTACAGCTGTTTATTTTTTGTTATATTACTAATGTTAACAATATTTTAATAAAGTAGTAATTATTGAAATTAACATTAAAAAGATTCATAAATGCTGTAAGTGCAGTTCATAATTACTTCATGCAAACTATAAGGAACCTTAGAACCTTCCTTTTACAGTACAGTACTTACAGTGTACTTACCTAGAAAGTACTGGCTAATATAAGGTAGCCTACATGGAACAGGTAGGTTAGGGTAGGTTCAGGGTTAGTACTAGTTATTACCCAGTAATTGTAGTTACTAAAATAAGTACATAGTATTTACATGGGTAACAATATTTCAATATAGACTGATAACAACCCGCCGCTCGTCTCCGTTCAGCTCTGAGAGTCTGAGAGTCTGAGAACAGTAGTAGAGAATAGAGAACAGTAACAGAGAATAGAGAACAGTGATTTTCTCCATGTTTTGTACCTTGCCTTTTTGTAACCGATTAATCAAAGCAATGTCAGAGAGTCGTGAACACCTTATCCAGATGTGAATCACTGTTTGTTTTCTGAAGCTCATAGCCTGAAGCATATGGCATCTCTCTCTCTCTCTCTCTCTCTCTCTCTCTCTCTCTCTCTCTCTCTCTCTCTCTCTCTCCTCCTCTCTCTCTCTCTCTCTCTCTCTCTCTCTCTCTCTCTCTCTCTCTCTCTCTCTCTCTCTCTCTCCTCTCTCTCTCTCTCTCCTCTCTCTCTCTCTCTCTCTCTCTCTCTCTCGAGACGGCCCGGGCCAGGTCTCTAGGATCACACACTGTCAAGTTCAGAAGTGAGTCACACTTCATTGAGATCTTAAACCTATTTAAAACCACAATAGAAATAGACTTCAAAATATGTTAGAGAAACAATAAACTTCGACTCCTGCCTATAACTCAATCTCTATCATCTATCATCTCTAACTCGTTTGAAGACATTCAGATTGAAGACATGTATATTCCGTAGCGCGTCACTCTGCCTATTGTGTGGAGGATTTATACTAAAGGAATAATATGATGACGAGCTGTTAATAATGAGCCGTTCCTGCAGATGTTATTCGCCGTATCACTGTATAAAGCTCACTTCTCCTCTCCCGCCACTGATTTCGTGTCTAAAACTGATCAACTGAAGAAACATAACCGATGACACCAGACTACAACAGGAAAATTGATGCGTGTGTAAATGTTTTATTCACACATAAACCCGTAGCTTTATCGATATTGACGAGAATTTTCAGTAGCACCT
Organism: Chrosomus eos; assembly: GCA_036326025.1. Classification (NCBI taxonomy): domain Eukaryota; kingdom Metazoa; phylum Chordata; class Actinopteri; order Cypriniformes; family Leuciscidae; genus Chrosomus; species Chrosomus eos. The sequence continues at coordinate 43,027,572 of CM070826.1, read as the reverse complement.
CATTGGCACTACACGTGAAATTCCGGGGGCGGAAGTCGGATCCAGTTAAGTGGGTGGGTTGGGTAGGTTAAGGGTGTGTAATTTTAGGTAAGGGGGAGGGGTGGGTAGGTTTAGGGTGTGGGTTTAGGGATAAGGGGTGGAGTGGGCTTTAGCCCGTCTTATCACCACACCTTTCCCACACCAGTAGTCTATATCAGTTCGTTTTTAGTGACTTGAACTTTCTCAGAATGTTCCCATACTTTATTTTTGCCAGGAAACTTGCAAATAGAACATTATTTTGAGGTTGCAGTTCATTCCAATAATGTTTGATTATCCTCTTTATTCCGGGCCTATAGGCTACTTTTGAAATATTCCTGTTTTATTGCTGGGTGTGTGCTTGGGTGTATTTTAAGTTGAAAGACCAAATAAGTTAAACTAGCCTAATTTTGTATTTATGCATTTAGCAGATATTTTATCTATCGCGACTTGCAACAGAGGAAAATTAGCAATTCGTTACAATATTACACAACTAATGCCGCTAAATGTGAAATGCAAAGAAGAGGAAAGTGTGTGTGTGTGTGTGTGTGTGTGTGTGTGTGTGTGTGTGTGTGTGTGTGTGTGTGTGTGTGTGTGTGTGTGTGTGTGTGTGTGTGTGTGTGTGTGTGTGTGTGTGTGTGTGTGTGTGTACTTGTTTTTGTGATATATGAGGACACAAATGTGTATAATGACATGGGTATTACACCGGTATTACAATTTACACGTGATATATAAGGACATTGCATGAGTCCTCATATTTCAAATTGCTTAAAAAACATAAAAAACAATGTTTTTTTTTAATGTAAAAATGCAGCATGTCTCCTGTAAGGGGTAGGTTTAGGGACAGGGGCAGTGCAGGGGGATAGAATATATAGTTTGTCCAGTATAAAAGTCATTACGCCTATGGAATGTCCTCATATATCAGTAAAACAAACGTGTGTGTGTGTGTGTGTTACTTCAGCTGTTGTTTATTATAGGCTGTGTTGGTTTCATTAATTATTCTGTAGGCTATAGCTTTTTTTTTTTTTTTTTTTTTTTTTGGCATTGTTGCTGTGGACGATTTCATATTATTCATTCTGGCAACTTGCCATAGTGTGACAACACTATTTTAATGACAACACATATAAAGTGTTTGCAAAACATATTCATTACTCAAAGTCCTGGGAGAAAGGTGAATGAGAACACACTTTAAGTGTGGGCATTTGAACTATGAATGCTGTGGGTTCAACAACAACAACAAAAACATCTGTAAATCTACATTTTTAGAACTTCGAATACATGTAAAAATTTCTGACAATTTCTTGATTTCTGACAATTTTGCTTATTTTTACATTTAAGAATCGGGTTTTAAATATAAGCCAATCTTGAAAATAAGGGTTTTAATTACAACCAATTAACCTTTTAAAGATCTACAAACAGGCCTATATAAGAACAATGGAAACATGTGGTTGAGAAAGTTGATTGAACTGGAGCTTTTATTCCTCAGTATTATGAGCTCTGAGTTTGACTCACCTCTTCATCATTCTCATACCTTTAAACTTGCAAAGAGAACATTCAGTCCCCCACCTTCATCCTCAACACACACACACGCACGCACGCGCACACACACACGCACACACACACGCACGCACGCACGCACACACACGCGCGGGCGCGCACACACACACACGTTCTTGGAAATGTCCATGTGTCATTAGCAAACTGAAGGGTGCTGTAGATCTCATCAGATTTATTCAAAAGTCCACTTAAATGGTTTTTAGCAGAGGTTTTGTTTGTTGCATGTTTGTTTCAACAAACCAGTCTTGAATTGTCACATTTGTAAGTTCTGTATACTAAATCTACAGTTGAAATATTTCTTCCCTTTTTTATTTTCTTCTTAATATTTCTCTCTTAAGAAGATTATTAAATAGACACATTGCCCCCGGATCTTCAGCGACAGCCTAATTCAAAGTTATGAACTGAAATCGGAAATCCATGTAATTAAAGTCACTTTAGATCGAAGAACAGAATGCTGGAATTATAGCGCAGATCATGGCTCGTAAAATCATTTAAATGCCATCGATGTAACCTTTCCTTCCCACCTCGAGATAACCAGGCTTGTCGTAGATGTGCATGACGTCAGTGTTGTGCACGAGCCCTATTTCAGCAGGACAGTCTCACTGGCGTTCAGTAGTGCTCGGGCCGTGAACGCGCGCGGATCCCATCTGTGTCTCGGACTTCCACAGACAGTGTTTCTGGAATTAAGATCCTGTCGGACCGTGGATAACGCGTTTAAAGCGTGCGTGTGTGTGTGTGTGTGTGTGTGTGTGTGTGTGTGTGTGTGTGTGTGTGTGTGTGTGTGTGTGTGTGTGTGTGTGTGTGTGTGTGTGTGTGTGTGTGTGGTGTGTGTGTGTGTGTGTGTGTGTGTGTGTGTGTGTGTGTGTGTTGTGTGTGTGTGTGTGTGTGGTGTGTGTGTGTGTGTGTGTGGTGGTGTGTGAGGTCCACCACGCAACAGTCCTCCACTGAAACCCCCTCGTCAAGCGCGCATGTGGCTACTATGCGAATACAACGAATCACTTTATTTTTAAATTGTGATATATGGGTGTATTTGGCAATCGGTTAATGTCCTTTAAGTAGCATGACAGTCTGTGCGCGTATTGACAGACAAACTAGTTTTAAACTCTGGGACGAGTGTGCTGGGACTATACTGAGCAATAAAACAGGAATATTTCAAAAGTAGCCTATAGGCCCGGAATAAAGAGGATAATCAAACATTATTGGAATGAACTGCAACCTCAAAATAGTGTTCTATTTGCAAGTTTCCTGGCAAAAATAAAGTATGGGAACATTCTGAGAAAGTTCAAGTCACTAAAAACGAACTGATATAGACTACTGGTGTGGGAAAGGTGTGGTGATAAGACGGGGCTAAAGGCACAACAGAGTAAAAGGCGCCTTTGGTTTTATTTTCGTCTAAACCACTAGATGGCACAAAACTTACAGCTGCACTTTCCATTTCATCCGCTTTTATATCATCCGCTTTTATATCATCCGCTCTTCAACATGCGCATGTAGTTTGGTCTCATCCGCGATTCCGCAAAGTTGACTCTGCGCTAATTTCATCTAATATTTTATGGGTTTTTTAAAATGTTGTAGATTTAAGTAGCAAATGAGAAATGTATTAATATATTTTGAGACAAAGGTCCTGTTAAAGGGGGGTGAAATGCTGTTTCATGCATAGTGAGTTTTTTACATTGTTAAAGAGTTGGGTTCCCATGCTAAACATGGACAAAGTTTAAAAAATGAAGTTGTAAGTTTGATGGAGTATTTCTGTTCCAAAAATACTCCTTCTGGTTTGTCACAAGTTTCGGAAAGTTTTTTTCGAATACGTTCGTGTGTGACGTCAGAGGCGCCGGAATTTCCTTATATGGGTCTTAAGGGCACTTCTCCCGGAAGGGCGCGCGCAGCTGTAGCCTAGTACGTGCCAGAGTACGCCTATGCCCGTCGGCTCGGCTGCGCTGCAAGCAAAAAAAATGGCACCTAAAAAGTGTGTTTTTGGTTGCCAGGGCAAGACAACACTGCACAAATTTCCAAAGAACCCAGCGTTAAGGGACCTGTGGATGGATTTTTTTTTTCCAGTGCAGCAACTGAGTTGTGCAAGTGTTCTTGTTTGTTCCCTTCATTTCGACGGTAATAGTTTTATAAACAAGGCCCAGTTCGATGCCGGATTTGCAGATCGCCTAATACTTAAAGATGGAGCAGTCCCAACGATAACGGTTCACGGTCGTGCGTTGGAACCGCAGGCGGTGAGTAAAACTGCTTCAAATGTCTGTGTGTTGTTAACTATCGGCGTGTAAGCTAAGCACAGCAAGTAAACAACATGATCACTTACAGTTAATGTAGCCTATCTATGGAGAATGCGATGTGTGTGTGTGTGTGTGTGTGTGTGTGTGGTGTGTGTGTGTGTGTGTGTGTGTGTGTGTGTGTGTGTGTGTGTGTGTGTGTGTGTGTTTAAATACATTTGTTTAGCTGGCCACTGTAGGTGTCAGTTTGTTTATTGTAAAAATAAATCATGAGTCTGTCTGTTTACAACACACGCAAAAGCTTCGCACGACTTTTTGGAGATATGAAGGATGCAATACTACTCTATAGGTACTCAAGATTAACATGAGATTGAGTGAAACTGAGTGTTTCACCCCCCCTTTAATGTTCAGTTTTGTTCCAGATAGCCTAATTAAAGCCACAGTTTTCCCAACGCTATGACGTCACTTTGTAGGCCAAAACGCGGAAGTGAGTTAGCATTTGAGCACTTCCAGTTCCCTCGCCCTAAAGTCTGGGTTTTTTGAATGGGTTTTTGCTAAATCGCCTGAAATAAAGTGTGGTTAACAAAGCCTCTAAAAATTTTCACGTTTTGATCTATGACATAAAACACACCAGTTATAACCTGCTTGTGTTTTTTTAAACTTTATTGTGTTAGCATTTTATATCTGACGGCTTTATTTAGGCTTCAAAATGTATAAATTTTGGATTAACTTGTAAAGATTATCTTGATAGACAAAACGCGTAGGGGGCACAACTCTTTGTTGAACACAGATCTTATTTTTTGTTATTTTCCAAAAGACTATGGGGAAAATACATAGCTTTTCGATCGAGGAAACCCATTGGCCGCTATAACTTCCGAGTTGTCCTACAAAGTGACGTCATAACTTCAGCACGATATTCGTACGAATTTGTACGATTTGTCTAAAACCCACGTGATGGGTAGGTTTAGGGGCGGGGTCAGGGGTAGGTCATTCGTACGAATTCATACGAATTGGGCAACTCGTAAAATATGTACGATTTAGCAAAAATCTTACTTCGTATGATGGAGTGAGGTCGTACAAATTGTTACGAATTAGCCACCTCTAAAATTCGTACGAATTGCCGTGAGATCGGGTTGGTATTTCAGTAACCGAATAATGTGTAAAAGTATTGTAGCCTATATTTGGGGTAAAATGCGAAAGACAAAATAATTAACATGATAATAAACAGCTGACTGACTGACTTTTCCATTTGTTGACATGACATGGTCAGATTCAGATGGTAAATATCATATATTAAGATGAGTGTCCACTTTAGAGATAGGACCTTAATCACCATCATTTATAATGAAACCATCATGTTTAAAAATATGATATATCAATCCTATAATAAAATATATGTATTTGTCACTATTGTAAATCTATATAAAACTATTATGGGATCTCCTTCAATGCTTTCAGAATTCAGAAGTTTGTTTCTGTATTTTTTAAATTTTTATATGAACATATTTTAATACATGTTTATTGAACATATTGAAAAGTTTTCAAAATAAACAGAAAATAGTGCAAACTTTGCTACAGTGATTGTTTTGAACAAGTATTAACTTGCTTAGACTTATTATTTTATCTAAAATATTTGCATCAATACCGTGTGTCTGTGGGGCAAAATATCCTCCTTGAAACGTCATACATTTATAAGATTTGTAAACAAAACAAAAAAAAGTATTATTTATTTTCACAAAAAATCTGTTGTTTATGTTCAATACAAACATATTTTTTCATAAGCTATGGGAGTTGTGAAAAGCACATAAGGTGTGCCTTTAGCCCCTTTGCACAATATGTTTACATTTATAATAATACATGTATTTATTATTCCTTGATAATGTGACCTTATATGTAATATCACCGCTCCTACTGCTACTGATATGGTCAACCATAGACAGCCTACAATTAGACAAATAGCATATACTTGCTATATTCTGATTTTTGAAAATGATAGAAAAAAAAAACTTGTTTATCACATTGAACTTCACCGCACATAAATTAAATGTATAAATGAAAAGTTTATCTGGCACACCCTAAACCTAAAGAAGCCATAAATATTGGCAGCAATATTAAAAAATGATCACTTTTATTGAATAGAATTTTAAAATAACACTGTGATTATTTTGAGATTAAAAATGTAATTGACATGGACGAGAAGGGCTATATTTCTATTTATATTTATTGTATCTATATTTATAAAATAAATAACACACTCAACAAAGGTTATGAAAAGTTTAAATACTGGTGAAGCAGGAGAGAATTAGTGACAGAGGGAGTGAGTTTAAAATACAGGGAATACTTTGAGCCTGATCACAGGGTGTGTGAGAGGAAACTGACTGAGAGTGTGTGTTTTCTTCATCTCTGAAGGGTTTCGGATCTGATGTGACAGTGTAACACAGCAGCGCTGGATAATTATATAGACCTACTGACCAACATCATTCACACACATCCCGAAGTCACTCTACTGGCAGGAGAGAGCAGTAACATCAGATCAATGCTTTAGCCCTGCAGGAACATGTTCACATGTGCAACACACACATTTATTATCCATCTAAACAATATGTGATATTTTTACTTTTCACAGTGTTTTATTTAAATAATAGATACATAAAAACGTTTTTTAAAAAATTTAAAATCATCTGCATTTTGGCTATCATGAAAAATGAACTGCATGAAGGCACTCAGAGGTATTAATGTCAGTGGCATAATCCAACATTTTCTCTGGGTAAAATAATTAAATTGTACGAAATATAGCAGAGCTGCACAATAAGGACTTCCCTGGCCAGCGTGAACCGCTGCAATCGTTACGCAAGTCAATCTCTGAACATGTTTTTAAGCCAATTTAAAGATTCAAGCACAAGGAGATGCAAAGAGAACTGAATTCATCACACTCAAAGTGTGCGCCCGGAAAGCAGCGCATTTGGATTTTTGACCTTTGATTATTTAAAACATGATCAAAGCAATAATCTATACATACATACATCTTCTTCCGCTTATCCGGGGCCGGGTCGCGGGGCCAGCAGTCTAAGCAGAGACGCCCAGACTTCCCTCTCCCTAGACACTTCCTCCAGCTCTTCCAGGGGACACCGAGGCGTTCCCAGGCCAGCCGGGAGACATAATCCCTCCAGCGTGTCCTAGGTCTTCCCCCGGGGGTCTCCTCCCGGTGCAGCGCAGTCTCATCCCAAGAAGTCATATATTGACGTCTTGGGACGTCTTTTGACCATACGTCAATATCCGCCTTTTTAGGGTACCCTTAAACGTCGGTTAGATGACGTTATCGGATCCTAACTCTACCCCAGACCTAAACCTAACCCTAAACCTACCCTGTCACCTACCCCGACACACGACGTTCAAGGTCAAGCCGGGCAGTCTGTAACCTCCAGGATCGTCATTACGCGTTAAGGTACCCAACGGGGGATATTGACCGTAGGTGACGTCCCAGACGTCAATAATGACTTCCTGGGAAGAGCGTGTAACGGTGGGCGCGCCCGGGACACCTTCCCGGGAAGGCGTCCGGACAATCCGAGCCATCAGTTTGCCCTCTCGATGTGAGAGCACGCTACTGAGTTCCTCCCGTGACGACTCCCACCCTATCTCTAAGGGATCGCCCAGCCACCCAGCGGAGAAAGTTCATTTCGGCGAGAGATTTTCAGTGAAAGACCTATCCCCGACCCGAAGGCGCAGGGAAGCGACCCTCTCGTTCTCGGTAAACTCCAACACATGGCGGCTGATCTGGGGGGCTATAAGCAAACCCACACCAGCCGCCGCCTCTCACCATGGGCAACTCCAGAGTGGTAGAGAGTCCATCCTCTCTCAAGCAGTGTGGTTCCAGAGCCCAAGCCGTGCGTGGAGGTGATCCCGACTATCTCAACCTCACGCACAATCTCAGGCTCCTTCCCCACCAGCGAGGTGACGTTCCACGTCCCTAGAGCTAGCTTCCGTGTCCAGGGTTGGGGTTGTCAAGGCCCCCGCGTCGCTCTTTCGGGCTGAGCCCATGGGGGGAGGGGGAGGCCCGGCCACCAGGCGCTCGCATACAAGGCATACCCCTGCTGCGCCATGCCGGGCGACCGGTATATTCATATACCCACATATATCCGTAACTTTCTACATTTTTCAATTGTCTTCGAAAATTAACAAAAGAACCAGAATTACAAATCTAGGAAAAACAATCAGCACAGGAAAGCATAAAATAGCGATATTAACGCATGTCAAAAAATGCTGTGTTGTTTTAACCCAACTTTGGGTCAAATATGGACAAACCCAAAATTTGGGTTAAAAATGGATGTAAAAAATTTAACCCAACAGCTGGGTTTGTCTATATTTGACCCAAAGTCGGGTTAAAACAACCCACCATTTTTTTAGAGTGGTCTCCCCCTCACGTTAACACACAGCACATCTGTATGAAGAATACACGTAAATTCCTTTCCTGACATCCAGTATTGATGCAGTGCAGACTACGTCTAAATCAGTGTGTGCACGTCTGCAGGATGTCAGCAACTACCTATTATTATTATTATTATTATTAGATCTCCGAGCGGACAGAGAGAGAGAGAGCGGACATACGCTCAAATCCACACACAGCACAACACACACACACACACACACACACACACACACACACACAACACACACACACACACACAGTCAGACGAGGATGAGCCAAGTGCAGACAGGACTGATCTCCGGATAGTAATAAATCTGCGCTGGATCAGATGCTATCAGCCGTCAGTGGTCAACCACAACATGACAGGATCATCCATAACACACACTCACACTGAGAGGGATGATCCCGAGGAAAACTCAGATACTATCAGACAGAAAACAGTGACACTCAACAGAACAGCCTTAGGCGATCACACACTCCTGTTCTAAACGGTTGCATGTTTAAGCTGAACTTAACATTATATGTTATTATCTATTATTAATAATGTCAAGAGTGAACAGAAGCACAGTATAACTTCATGTTTCTGTAAGTGTTCTCCGCAAGCGCGGCTGAAATGGCCTTATGAGCCCCACACACTCATTCATCATTGTTTTAGTGACATCGGCTGATAAATGTGTGTGTGAGCGGGATCAGGAAAAGGGGAGCGCGTGCTCTCTGACCTTTAGATTGGCGCGTAAAGCATCGGGAGACGGCATTATGGGATTGCTCGCATCGCTGCTTCCGAGAGTGTAGCGAGGCTGTTGCCATGGAAACAGTGTCTCAACTCGTTTTCAAGTGAATGATAAATTCTCTCCACAGATTATCTATTGCTCCACGGTTCATTATAAACCATCTGAGTTAAAGACCTAGACAATGGTGGGCGAGGAACACAAATCAAGTACTGGAGTAAAAGTACGGATGATTCAAAGCAGTGTGACGATACATGAAAATAATATGGTAAGAAATAGCAATATGAAGCAGCATAACAAGCTTTTTAGTACAAGATATGTGGAGATGAATGACACCGACAGCCAGACACATTCAGTTTACAGTCAAACCAACATTTCTCACAATTATCACAGTTTATTCGAAAATGGTAATAAAATATGATAAGAACTCAGAGTTATTAAATCAGTTGATATTTGACTGGTTTTGTCCGTCCTTCTGTTAGACTCTCACACATGAATTATGTTGAATATCTGTCAGCTGTTAAATTTAACTACACAATTAGATAACACCAGTTTAGCTCAACCAGTGACCCAGCAATGCTTCATGTTGTTCAGTCTGTGTGTAAAAGATCACATTAGCACTTAAAGAAAAAACACTTCAGCAAAACATGATCAGCTCAAAGTGTGGGAATGATTTTTTGTCCCAAATGTTTATAAATTTGCAGGTAGTCACTGTATGAAGAATTATTGGGTATAATATGTCACAGTTTACTGTATTTTGCTCTCCTCACTTACATTAATGTACTATAGTGTCCTGCACACACTAGCAAACAAATATTTAAAAAATTATCTCTCTCTCTAAGTCGTCCTCAGACGAGCCTTCCATCGTTGCCTCCAGGCATCCCGATTCTCCATGCATCCGGCCAGTTCGCTGGTGCTCTGGGCTCCCGTATCCCTCTTGAGTGTGTCCACGTATGTTAGCCTGGGACGTCCTCTTGACCGATGGCCATGTGTTGGTTCCCATAGCACCAGCTTGCTGGCTGGCAGCTCTCGATGCCTTCGGCAATGTCCTGCAAGTCTCATTCTCCTCACAGCAATCTTGTTGCTCACTCTTGATACTCCCTCCCTCATACAGGATTTTGTTGGTTACATGCACACTCTTACTGATATCAAGCACTGCACGCAGCATCCTGGTGTAGCACCCGTCCAGGGACTTCTCTAGGGTTGGATTCAGGGTCCAGCATTCACTGCCATAGAGGAGAACAGACTCTACCGTCGCGTAGAAGAAGCTGAGTTTGTTTTGGCGGGAGAGGTTGGAGTTCCTGATATCTGGTGTCTGAATAATATTTGGTTTGACTGTACCTTAAAAGCAAGCGTCCCGGAGCTGATGTCATTTCTGTGGTTCGGAATGTTAAAACGCATGATATTATATTGGAATGTAGAGAAGAAAAGTAACAGTTTAAATATATCACAATAAGAATAATAAATTGTTTTTGCTCTCTATTGGAACAATAATTTCTACGGAAGCGTATTGCATTCACTTGAGAAAAAAAATCTGCTCTGTTTTTCTGAATTAACGAGTTCATTATCTCAGAATTATGAGACACATTTTTCTTGAAAAACATTTTTTTCACTCTGTTTTTATGAATTAATGAGTTACTCATAATGTTGAGATAATTATGTCATTAATTCAGAAAAACAGAGCAAAAACTTTTTTCCCATGAGAAATTATCTTGTAATTCTGAGATAATTAAACTCGTTAATTCAGAAAAACAGTAGATTTTTTTTTCCTCAAGTGAATGCAATACGCTTCCGTAAATTTCTGGTTTGGCTTTGCTTGAAATAATTCTCATTGTTACAGTGAAATCAAACTAAGTAACTGTGAATATTATGTCTATAATGTAAGTTAATCAATATTAATTGTTTATTTATTGAACTGTTTAGCATGTGTTGCATTGAATATGTCACTCAACATGCACAATTTATTTTTGTGATTCTTTATTTATTAAAATATAACTATTTACAACAAAGCCCAAGATCCGCCCACAATCATAAGACTGAATAAAAAATAAATGAAATGACAAGAAAAATTCAATAAAACTGACATGTACAATTTCTGATAAAAAAAAGAGGGTTTCTTGCCATGGCAAAACTTGAGAGATTGCTTCATGTTGCTTTACGGGTTGCTAGGGTCCTCTAAATGGTTGCTAGGGCGTGGCTAGGCAGTTCTGGTGCTGAGATATGGCTGCTATCTGTTGTTAGCATGAAAGTGAATATCTAATTTTTGTCTATTGATTAAATGATAATAATCAATCATGCTCAGATAGCAATGATTAATTGGTCGTAGTAAATGATTCCGGAATAATGAGGAAATGATGTGATGTTCAGCAGCGTTACGGGGGTTAATGGGATAATCATGAGCTGAAATGAATTAATTAACCTCTCAGTGCAAATCTGTGTTTAGAGAGACTACACATGATGAACACACTGTTCATCTGCCCTCATTACAACCACAGGGTCAAGAGTCAACATGACTGCACACACCATCTGCTGCACACACACACACATGCACACGCACACACACACACACACACCACACACACACACACACACACACACACACACCACACACACACACACACACACACCACACACACACACACACACACACACACACACACACACCACACACACACACAACAACTTGAGTCCATGGAAGCTTGTTTCCACCACTGAATAAGTAATAAATAAACTCGATTTGAGATTTGTGAGCTGACTTTTTTTCTTAGATTTTGACTTTTTATCTCACGATTCAGAATTCAGAATTGCCTTTTATTTTATTTTATTTTCACGCACAGAAACACGCTTTTATGTAAGGCTTTATTTAGAGTCAGCCTTGACAACTTTCTGCTGGTCTTCAACTAAAATGCTGAAAGATGAGCTGGTGTGTGTGTGTGTGTGTGTGTGTGTGTGTGTGTGTGTGTGTGTGTGTGTGTGTGTGTGTGTGTGTGTGTGTGTGTGTGTGTGTGTGTGTGTGTGTGTGTGTGTGTGTGTGTGTGTGTGTGTGTGTGTGTGTGTGTGTGTGCGTGAGCTTCTGTGGGTGGCAGCGGCTGCAGTTGCTTTGAGCAGCATGGGTTAACTGGGTAACTGGGGATAAAGGTCAAAGATTTATAAGGAAAGAGGTTAGAAACGGTTTTAAATAGGGTAGGAAACCTCCAAGTCACTCCCCACCCCCCACCTGCCTGCACTGAACACCTGACACACCACACACACACACACACGCTAACTGTTACAATCACGGACTCAGTAACCTCCCTCTCAGGCCTTCAGAGGGGGCCCTCACCCGAATATTAACTCCTTCACGGACTACATTTCCCAATAACCCCTGTAAAGCAGCTGTGTCTTCCTTGACTGCCGCCTATACAGCTCAGGCTGGTCAGCTCGAGACTCACCATCATCAGTTGTCACGGCTAACCGCTTTGACGGAGGAGCTGGTCAAAGCAGTTCAAACCCTCCAAACGCCCACACCAGAGCGATCTCTCCCGCAACCCGTCCCCATTCAGTCAGCTGAAACCATGCCCTCCGCAAGTCCTCGTCTCGCACTGCCAGAGAAATTTGACGGGTATCCAAGTAAATGTTGAGGGTTCATTCTACAGTGCTCCTTATTCACCACTCAACAACCAACGCTGTATACCACTGAGGCTGGTAAGATTGCCTCTGTATGCTCATTACTCACCGGGAGGGCGTTAGATTGGATAACGGCTGTGTGGCGGGAGGATGGCACTGCTTTTCCGTCATTTGAGGTATTTTTACAGCGCTTTCGTGAAGTATTTGAGCACTCCAAGGAGGGTAAGAGTGCGGGTGATCGTCTGCTTGAACTTACTCAGTGCAAATTAACCGCTGCAGAATATGCACTCAGTTTTCGTACCCTCACAGCCCAGACTTCCTGGGTTAATGACACGCTAAAGGTGATATTCCGTATGGGGCTTAACTCACGAACTTCAGTCAGAACTAGCCTGTCGGGATGAAGGCAGAAACTTGGATGAATTCGTCAACCTCACGTATCAGATTGATAATCTCCTACGATCTCGCTCGAACTCGCATTGTTCAAGCCCCCCGGCATGTACCGATACCTCGCCCCTCAGTAACCGTGCCAGTTGATGACGTCGAGCCCATCCGACACTGCCGAGTTTGCAATACCCAGAAGTCCCCACGACAACTACCTGCTGGTCTACTCCAGCCTCTTCCTATTCCCCAACATCCTTGGTCCCATATAGCCATCGATTTCCTCACCGATCTCCCCAACTCCGATGGCCACACCACCATCCTCAGCATCATCGATCAGTTCTCCAAGGCCTGCCGCCTAATACCCCTAGCCAAGCTACCCACCGCCCTGCAAACAGCAGAACAAATGTTTCCAATAGGGGCCCTCAGTTTACCTGGGCAGCCTGGGCAGCCTTCTTCAAAACCTTGTAGATTAACGTCAGTCTTAAGTCGGGGTACCACCTTCAGTCCAATGGGCAGGCCGAGCGCATGAATCAGGAGATCACTCGGTTCCTCCGCTCCTATTGTCACTAACATCAAGAGGACTGGAGCCGCTATTTGATATGGGCCGAATACACCCAGAACTCCATCCAGAAACACGCTACCGACCTCACCTCCTTTCAGTGTGTCCTGGGGTTTCAACCGCCCCTTTTCCCATGGTCCGGAAAACCCACCAGCGTTCCAGCCGTGAATGACTGGATACGACACAGCGAGGAGACTTGGAACCAGGCCCATGTTCACCTTCAGCAGGCTGTTCGCCGTCAGAGGGATCAAGCAGATCGCCACCGTCGTCCCGGTCCAGTATACCAACCCAGCCAATGGGTCTGGCTATCTACCCGAGACCTCCGACTACGGCTCCCCTGTAAAAAGCTTAGCCCCAAGTATGTGGGTCCCTTCAAGATTACACAACAGATCACACCTGTTTAGTTTCGTCTTGCCCTGCCTAAACACTACCATCTTGCTTCCACATTCCATGTATCACTGCTCAAGCCCGCTGATTGTCCAGATGAGGAGAGGTCCCAGGAGCCTAACCCACAATCCATCCTGGTGGAGGGGGCGAGGAGGCTTTTCGAGTCCATGAACTCCTAGACTCCAGACGTCAGGGCAGTACCCTTCAGTACCTGGTCGACTGGGAGGGATATGGCCCGGAGGAACGCTTCTGGGTCACCGCCAAGGACATTCTGGACCCCAACCTAACCTCTGACTTCCATCGTGCTTATCCACACAAACCTGCTCCCCGACCCCGTGGTCGCCCTCGACGTCATCAACCACCTCGCGCCAGGAGTCGCTCGCAGGGAGGGGGCTCTGTTACAATCCCGAACTCGGTAACCTCCCTCTCAGGCCTTTGAGGGGGCCCTCACCCGAATATTGACTCCTTCACGGACTACATTTTCCAATAATCCCTGTTTTGATCCTAATCACCCGCTCAGCTGTTTCTCACCTACTGGGCTTTATATATATATGCTATATTCAGGTGAGGGCGCCCTCTGAAGGCCTGAGAGGGAGGTTACTGAATCCATGTGCACATATAGAGAGACAGTGCTCAGAGAAATGCTCAGGAGAAGAGCCCCAGTGTTTCAGACTGCAGTCTAGATAGACATCTCTCTCTCTCTCTCTCTCTCTCTCTCTCTCTCTCTCTCTCTCTCTCTCTCTCTCTCTCGGTCCCTCCTGCAGAGCTGAAGAAAGAGAGGAGGGATTTCCCACTTCCTAAACATGTAAAGGTCACGTTGTGTCAGATCCACTGTGCGTGGAGGAAACTCTGATCACTCATGCTCAGCAGGAACAGCAGGAGACACCACACACACACACACGCACACTCACACGCACACTCACATGCACACGCACACGCACACACATACACACACTCTTTAGGTGTTAGCGCATGTGATAAGTATTTTAAAACTGTATTTAAAAATATATTTTTCTACTTACTTCAGCCTATTTCCGCAGTACTGTAGATTAATTGTTTATTAATTTAATTTATTTTAATCAATTTATTTAATTGAATCAATGTTTTATTTTTTTATTTATTTAGTTAAATTAATTTTTTTATTATTTAGTTTTTTTACAGTTTTTTTAGACTTTTCTATGGACCTTTAGCGCTCCCTTGCAGCTCCATAAATATGCCATAATTCTTGCATGCAATGTCCCATACTATATGTGTTATATGTAGGTTCTGTGTTTCCCCCTTCTTAGTGTTTTTGGTTCAGTCCTGTTTCCCAGTTTTCCTGCTCCTCGTTAGTCTTCAGTTATAGCACCTGTGTCTTGTCATCATTTCACTCACCTGTGTCCTCATCATGTTCCTTTGTTCACCCTTGTATTTATACCCTGTGCTCTCCCTCATTCTCTGTCGGTTCTCGTTTATGCATCGTGTGGTTTTTGTGACTCCTATGTTAAGTTTATTAAATTCCTGTTTCCTGGCATTGCTCGTCTCCTCGTGCTACCATGGTCACCATGTACCGCACCAATATGCACACCTCATATGAAACTTAAAGTCCTCTTTTCTAATAAGTATGGAAAAAAAACAATGGTCAGTTCTTATAGGGGACGTCCCATACTATATGCACACCTCATATAAGACCATTTTATTGCAGCATTTTGGAGATATGTCACATTATTACTATTCTGAGGTCATTTATGGCTAGTGTTACAATCTTGAAAACAGCTTTAAAAAAACTGTTTTGTGAGAATCTCCCTTCAATCTCATGTATACTATTAAAAAATATTGAAAATTATTTATAATTAGATTTTATGATCTTTAATAATAGTTCATCTAATTATTAATCTTTGTATAAAAACAATTCATTCTATAGCATTTCCTGATTTCAAGGACTCTGTAAACATGTTTGTGAGTGTCTGTTTGTGTGTAAAGAAAAAGGCTGTTCTCATTAATTCAGTCACTCTCTGCGTCACGTCGTGACGACGAATAGGAATCTAAAAAAAAAAGGCTGTTCTCATAGCTGGTAACGGTGCACTGTTGAGAGTCACTGGCGTGTCCCCAAACCTTCAGCCCGTGGTCAGATCCTTGTTTCTACGGGAAGGAGTTCCCCTAAAAACAAGTGTCCAGGCATGCTGTGGTTTTCACCGATGCCTCTGCTCTGCCACCGGCTGGGGAGCCACGTACACAGCTGGTGTCGGGGCCATCACAAATATACGTTTCCCCCAGTGATCCTTTTCGCACAGACCCTCTGCAAAGTCAGGGAGGACGAGGAGCAGTCTTGCTAGTTGCCCTGTATTGGCCCATCCGGACCGGGTTACCAGAACTCATGCTATTAATCGTGCAGCCCTAGTAGGGGAGTATAGTCCATGTACAACTCCTTCTGGGAAGGATGTGGCTTTCGCAGCGTTCCTTTCCAGTGGAAATGGCATGCTTTCCCAGTGCACCTGCCACTCATTATATGCTCGTGCCGAGAGGCGGAGAAGCTTCTGCTAATCAATGCATGCCAATGTGCATTGGCTCGTTTAGATACACTGGAAGTAGATTGGCCTCTCTAGTGAGATTCCTATTCGTCGGTCACAACGTGACGTCCCCATTCCCTCCTTCAGGGAATGAGGGTTTCATACGTAACCGAGACGTTCTTCAAGTTGACTTTGTAGAGTCCTTATTAAACCTGACATTTTGACATAATTTTCCTAAAATGGTTTAATGCATTTTATTTGTTTGTAAATGCAAAGTTTGCACCATTTAACCCCAGGTGCAGTGGCATTTCTCCCTTTTAAAAATAATGGTTTGATCTCTCTGAAGTGACATTACAAAAATCAAAAATCATTCCAAAAAGTAAGGGCAAGGGCACATTTTTTTGAGCACAAGATTGAAACAGTATTAGGCTTCTTCTAGTCTTTGTCAATAGACCATAATGCTTTTTATTGACATAGTCAAGCTCAATATTTCAACTGTTAGTGGAAAAGCAAATAAATACATTTTTACAATGTTATTTATACAGAATTATTGACTGTGAATATTAATCATATTTGATAAAGCTATTAGTGGCCATTTTTACCTAGCTGCTTTAGTGTTAGGGTTATTAGCAATAAATGTTTATTGATTAGGATGTAAGAATCAAGATTTAAGAAAAGAAAAACTAATTTTTTAGCTCATTAATGATAAATCTGATGTCCCTGATGTGGTTCATAGTCTGTTGTGGGAGTGTGTGGTGACAGCAGTGTGTGACTGTATCTGTTTCCCACAGTCTCTGTGTGGCTGCTGGTGGCCTCCATACCCCTGACCTCTGACCTTTGCACAGGTGGCTGCCACATCGTTTAAAACCAGTTATCTGTCCCTGCTCACACTGAGGTCCTGACCTTTGACCCGACAGGCACCTGCTTTGGGTCTGCAGTGAAGAAGTACATCTACTGCACAAGTGCATATCAGAGAAATCTATGCCAAATGTAATATTTTCAGTGTGTATAGTAGTTTGAGTGAGCTAAACTCACAGCATCTCATTTTTGTGCCGGAGAAAATGATGTAGAAGTGATGAGATATTCAGCACAGGCACAGTTGCACCCTCGTCTACTCCCAGAATCCTCTCTGCTCATGCATGTGCACTTCTGTACATTCAGTCTGCATTGTAAAAAGCCACACATCATCATACTTAGAAAAAATTATATTTCTCTTTGTTTTGGGGTTGAAGATCAGTTTAGAAATGTCTAATAAGCGCCTTACATGAACCACATTATTACATTCCTATTATTGTGCTTTTGTGCCATTATCAATTTTTTTTTCTTCGAAAAAAAAAGATCAGTACCTTCTCTGAAGTTAACAATAAAAGCGCAATGCAAAGCACAATATTTTGTCATTTAAAATATGTATAAAACACCTGTGAAAAATCAATACAGAAAATTCTGTTTTTACATAGACTGAAAATATTGAACTTGATGAGGCCAATATAAGTGTAAACAGAATGAAAGACATGATAACTCTTTAACTCTGAACCATGTCATTAAAAACATTTTATAATCTCAGAATAATAAAGCATTGCACTGGAGGTTGAAATATCACTATGGTTTAAAATGAGGAATAAATTGATTTTTTGCATTTTATTTGTCTTGTTTAAAAATAAAAAGTAATCCAAACTGGCTGATATTCTGTTGCAAAAAAAAACGTGTTCAATAAAATTGAAAAATGTGCGCGCACGCACACACACACACACACACACACACACACACACACACACACACACACACACACACACACACACACACACACACACACACACACACACACACACACACACACACACACACACACACACACACACACACACACACACTAAACACCTAAATTCAATTAATCAAATACTGTTATTGTAAATTCAGAATGAGTATTCTGCTTATGACTGCAACTGTTAGTTATTCTAATGATTTATTGCAGGACATATTCATGAATTGAATTCCTCTGCTCAGCAAGTGTGGTGTGTTTGTGAATCCAGACAGACCACTGTGAGTAATAAAGAACAAAATATGACATATTTGTGGTTGGATTTAAAACTTTAAAAAAGCATCAGGCTGAAATGCGGATGATCACGTGTGACAGAATTCATGAGACGCTGCTTTAGTTCCAGAGCTTTCCACAGTAGTAACATGCATTCTCACTGACTGGAGCAAATCAGAAACAGAGCTGACCTTTGACCTGGTGTGTGTGTGTGTGTGTGTGTGTGTGTGTGTGTGTGTGTGTGTGTGTGTGTGTGTGTGTGTGTGTGTGTGTGTGTGTGTGTGTGTGTGTGTGTGTGTGTGTGTGTGTGTGTGTGTGTGTGTGTGTGTGTGTGTGTGTGTGTCACATTGACACTACAGAAGACAACTAGCACATGTTTCAATGAAATAATGAAAGTTTACTTGTCAATCGGCGCTCTCTAGTGTTAATGAAGCCTTTCTCAGTCTGTGGTTTTGTCCTGTTCTCTTCTGTTTTTGTTAGTATGTAGCAGATGTAGTGGTGCCTGGAGAAGTGGGTATACTCTTAATTTATGCCCCCAATATTTTTTTGAAGCATCCCAGCAAAGGATGAACGCTCTGTGTTATAAACAGTGAGACTATATAAACACGTGAGACTAGTCTTGCCTATTAGAATTGAATATGCAAGACTATTAATTATATTATATATTATATAGAATTACTAGTATTCTTGCATATCAGGGCCGTAAACAGGGTTTTATAAATAGTTCCAATAAATTCGAAAATTTTGATTTTCCTGGTCTCGACATGAGCATTTTAAGGTGTTTTGAAGGCCAAAAAATGGACAACAGTAGCCTAGCTTTAAAAGCATCTTGGTGGGCAGTAGCATGAAATATTTGATCAGTTTAAATGTCGCAATGAATGATCCACTCCACAAAATGGAAATGCAGAATGTGTATGCTTATTGTTGACAATACACAATCACATATTCAAAACGGGAATGGTCTTGAATAAGAAATGATTCAAGGATTATTTTGCATAGGCTAGATGTTACATTTCAAACAAACGCCAATGCAATCCTTCTGTGTCAAGAGACATATGAGCAATTAGTATGAGCATCAAAGATCAGTTTCAGCTTCTTTTTCTTTCCAAAATTAATCAATGTTCTTGGACTAATCTGTTCATTTAATCAATGGTTCAATTGCTCACACATAAAGAAAGTCACTTGTCGCCGCCTTCTGGCTTAATGATGCAAGTTGCGCAAACACAGACAAGCGGCGTGATACAAACAACACATTCGAAGTAACGTCATACAAGTATATTTATACAATAATAATGCCAATATATTTGTAACGAGTCAGACGGCTGAGGCAGATCCATTTGCAACAAGTTTAATAACAGAAAGAGCAGATAAAAGGAAACACAGGAATTTTTGTTGGGGTGCTCTGAAAGCGGAGTCGAACCAGATAGTAGGTAGAAGGCAGGCGGCGAGCGTGCAGAACCAGAGACAGGCTAAGTGTTCAGGGCAGGCAGCTAGCGTACAGAACCAGGGACAGGCTTGGACTTCAGGGCAGGCGGCTGGAATCAGAATCCGGATCAGGCTGAGGGTCGAGAGGCAGGCTGCAGACAATCAGAGAAGTGTTGAATAGCGAGGGTCAGTAACAAAGGTTAACTTGATAACAGAAACAGCTCGGACATGCACACATAGATAGGCAATACTTCGCACAGAACACTGAGTTAATGAGGCAGATAAAGGCTGAGCAATGATTAATACAGAACAGGTGATGGTTGTCACAACGCAAATGATGCATACTAATAAGTGAGTATGCCACACACTAGAACTCAGGAGAGGGCGTTCGTGGTTGAGAGATGGTGGACTCAGGGAGACTGGACGCCGTAACAGAGCCCCCCCCCTGCGAGCGACTCCTGGCGCGAGGGTGCGGAGGACGGCGGGGCCTGCCACGAGCACGGGGTGCAGGTTTGTCAGGATGCTTGCGGTGAAACTCTTGAGTGAGCAAGGGATCCAGGATGTCATCAGAATTGACCCAAGACCGTTCCTCTGGACTGAAGCCCTCCCAGTCCACCAGATACTGCAGGAATCTCCCACGACGTCTGGAATCCAGTAGCTGGTGAACACAGTAGGTTTCCTCACCCTCCACAACGATGGCTTGGGGGGAATGTTCTGCATTGACTTGTGAATACTGTTCCAAGGAATCTCCTCCTGCCTCTTCAGAGGAGGGCCTGGCAGGTTTAAGCAGTGAGGCGTGGAAGGTGGGAGATGTACGCAGATACCTGGGCAGAGCTAGACGGAAGGACACAGGGGTTATCTGACGTAAAACCTTGTAAGGTCCCATGAATCTTGGGCTGAGCTTCTTGCAAGGAAGTTTTAGCCGAAGGTTACGAGTGGATAACCATACCCATTGACCTGGCGATACTCTGGGTTGGGACGGCGGTGACAATCAGCCTGCCTCTTGCCACGATTGATCGCCTGTTGAAGATGAGTGTGAGCCAGGTTCCAGGTCTCCTCGCTCCGGTTAAGCCAATCATCAACTGCGGGCACGTTAGTGGGTTCACCAGACCAGGGAAACAGGGGTGGCTGGAAACCGAGGATACACTGGAACGGAGTCAAGCCCGTGGAGTGTTTCCGGATGGAGTTCTGAGCGTATTCCGCCCACATCAGGTACCGGCTCCAGTCCCTCTGATGGAGTTGACAGTAGGATCGGAGGAAACGGGAGATCTCCTGGTTGAGTCGTTCGACCTGACCGTTGGCCTGCGGATGGTAGCCAGAGGTAAGACTCACATTGACTTGGAGCATCTGGAAGAAAGCCGACCAAACTCGGGATGTGAATTGAGGACCCCTGTCTGAAACAATGTCTTCGGGCAAACCATAAAATCGGAAGACCAGGTTACAGAGGTGTTCAGCAGTAGGTAGGGCTGTGGGAAGCTTACTGAGGGGTATGAGGCGGCAGGCCTTGGAGAAGCGGTCGATAACGGTAAGAATGGTGGTATGTCCGTCTGATGATGGCAAATCCGTAAAATCAATGGCAATGTGGGACCAGGGTCGTAGTGGTATGGGTAGTGGCTGGAGAAGTCCGGCAGGCAAGAGATGGGAAGCTTTCTGAGTGTTACAGGTTATGCATTGCTGAACGAACCGGCTTGCATCCTGGGATAGAGTTGACCACCAATAGCGATTCTGAAGAAGGTGGATGGTGGTGGCTATACCTGGATGTCCGGAGCTGGGCATAGCATGAACATTGTTAAGCACCTTTTCTCGGAGGGCTTCGGGTACATGGAGCTTTCCTGGGGGACACTCGGGAGAGGTCTCGGTGTCAGAGTTGGCCAGCTCGAGCTCGGTCTCGATATCCCATTGAACGGGACTGACTACAATATCTGGATTGAGAATAGTCTCTGGGGTCTGGATAGTCACTTCTGAATCGAACTGTCGAGACAAGGAATCCGCCTTAGTATTCTTCGAGGCCAGACGATAGGTGACTGAGAACTGGAAGCGTGAGAAGAACAAGGACCACCTGGCCTGACGGGGATTTAGCCTTTTAGCCGTGCGCAAGTACTCCAGGTTCTTGTGATAGGTCAGAACGATGAATGGATGTTTAGAACCCTCCAGCCAGTGCCTCCATTCCTCAAAAGCTGCCTTCATGGCTAGTAACTCACGATCACCCACATCGTAATTCCTCTCCGCAGGACTGAGCTTTCTGGAGTAATAAGCACAGGGGTACAATTTGAGAGGCGAGCCTTGGCGCTGAGACAACACCGCACCCAGGCCGGTATTCGAGGCATCCACTTCAACTACAAAAGGTGACTCTGGGTCGGGGTGATGTAGGATGGGAGCTGTCGTAAAGGCCTGTTTGAGAAGGTTAAAAGCCAGAGTGGCCTCGTCACTCCAGGGGAGACGAGAGGTACCTTTGCGAACCAGCGCGGTCAGGGGGGCCGCCACCATGCTGAACCCTCTAATAAAGCGGCGATAAAAGTTGGCGAATCCCAGGAAACGCTGCAGTTCCTTCAATGTAGAGGGTTGGGACCAGTCCACCACAGCTTTTACTTTCCCCTCCTCCATCGCCACACCTCCCGGACTAATGATGTAGCCCAAGAACGAGATAGAGGTTTGGTGAAAGTCACACTTTTCGATCTTAGCGTAGAGCTGGTGCTGGATGAGCCTCTGAAGCACCGCACGGACGTGCTGGACATGAGCTTCTAAAGAATCTGAGTAAACCAGGATGTCGTCGATATAGACGATAACGTGGCACTGGAGCATGTCTCGAAACACGTCATTAATGAAGGATTGGAACACTGCTGGACTGTTGGAAAGCCCGAACGGCATGACCAAGTATTCGTAGTGCCCTGTACACGTTGAAAAGGCTGTCTTCCACTCATCCCCTTCGCGGATTCGGACCAGATTGTAAGCACTCCGCAGGTCCAGCTTGGTATAGTACCTTGCTTTGCGGAGTAGCTCCAGGGCAGCTGGTACCAGGGGCAGTGGGTAGCGAAACTTAATGGTACAATCATTCAGCGCTCTGTAATCAATACATGGCCGGAGTCCTCCATCCTTCTTCTGGACGAAGAAAAAGCCGGCGGATGCGGGAGATGTGGATGGTCGAATGAATCCCTTGGCGAGCTCCTCCTCAATATATTTCTGCATGGCTTCAGTCTCGGGCTGGGACAGAGGGAAGATACGCCCCTTGGGTGGCGTAGCGTCTGGTAGGAAGTCAATGGCGCAATCATAAGAGCGATGGGGTGGTAGCTTAGTGGCTTTAATTTTGCTGAAGGCCTCCGATAAGTCGTGGTACTCAGTGGGCAGGCGATTCAACCCGGTGTCATCAGGGAACTCCTGGTTGCTCCTTAAGGTAAGAGGTTGAACCGAGGACAGGCAGTTGGAAAAGCAGTTTCCTCCCCAGCTAATGATCTGACCGGAGGTCCATTGCAGGAGTCGATCATGTTTTCGGAGCCAGGGTAACCCCAAAATCACAGGAGTGTGAGGAGCTTGAAGGATATAGAACTGAATCAATTCGTTGTGTAGCAGCCCGGTGCGCATGTGCAGTTCCTGAGATAGGTGAGTCACGCGGCCGGTACCCAGCGGTCAACCATCAACAGCCTCAACAGAAAGGGGAGAAGCGCATGGAATTAATGTAATTTTGTGAAATTTAGCAAATTCCTGAGACATAAAATTCCCAGCAGCACCTAAATCCAACAGAGCAGACGTAGCAACAGATTTTCCATTGACAGATAATTCAATAGGAACTTCTACACATGATTTTGGATTTAAACAATCAGGAGATAAACTCACCGCAGCACTCTTTTTTTTAGTAGATCGATGAGGGCAGTTCAGACGAAAATGACCGGCCTCACCACAGTATAAGCAAAGCCTCCGGGATCGGCGACGTTCCTTCTCCTCTTCTGTTAAATGAAAAGAGTTAACTTGCATGGGTTCACTTGAATCCGTAGGCATGGGACTGAAGTACCGTGGCACAGGAAGTCCGTGAGAGGAAGTAACGGAGCTCATGCCAGCGCGACGTGAGCACATCAGATTATCAATCTGAATGGCGAGTTGAGCGAACTGGTTGAAATTCCTTACCTCATCGAACTTTGCTAAAAGTGAGTGTTTTCCCATAAATGAATTGGCAAAACAAATTCCTCCAACTATGCTCCCTTTCCACATGTCCTCTACAGGTTTCCGCTACCTAGGGGTTCATATCTCAAACTCATTCAAGTCATTGCACAAAGAAAATTTAACAAAATTAATGGACCGCATTAAAGTAGATCTTCAGCGTTGGAGCAATCTTCCACTTTCTTTAGTAGGTAGGATTGAATCAATTAAAATGAATATTCTACCGCGAATACTTTTTTTATTCCAGACTATTCCTATTTTTATTCCTAAATCTTTTTTTAGATCATTCGACACCATTATATCCTCATATATTTGGGCTGGTAAGCCTCCGCGTGTACAGAAGTCAACTCTTCAAAGAACCAAACAAGATGGGGGTCTCGCTCTTCCAAACTTTCTTTTCTATTATTGGGCAGCTAATATTCAGAAAATATATGCATGGTGTAATTCTCAGAATATTGATTGGTGTATGATAGAAGCTAACTCCTGCTTATCATCCTCGTTATCGGCATTCATTTTTGATCCAAATTTGAGACGCCCCTCTAAATACACCACTAACCCGATTGTGCTTTCAACGCTCAAAATTTGGAAACAGTTTCGTCATCATTTTAAATTAGACACACTGTCCACCTTAATGCCTATTTGCGGTAACCATCTTTTTGTGCCTTCTACTTTGGATTCAACTTTTGCACAGTTCACGGGTAAGGGCCTAGTACTGTTTCATGATTTGTTTCTTGATGATCATGTATTTGCGTCATTCAATGATTTGCTGAGTAGATTCAAAATTCCTCAATCCAATTTATTCCGCTATTTTCAATTGCGTGACTTTGCTAAAACACACTTTGATACTTTCCCTCATCAGCCAATGAAAACTTTAATTGAAGATATAATGTTACTCCCGAAATCACATAGCCATATCTCCTCAATTTATGGCCTGTTACGCTCTTCGCAGTTCCCTCCTCTTTCTGCACTCAAGGGAACCTGGGAGAGAGAGCTAGGACTGGAGATTGACGAGGAGCTGTGGAATAATGCTCTTGCTAAAATTAACTCTGTTTGCATCTGTGCTCGCTTGAATCTTATTCAGTTTAAAGTTGTTCACAGAATTCATTTCACCAAAGCAAAATTGAAGAAACTTTCTTTAACAGAAGATGATAGGTGCAATAGATGTTCGCTTTCCCCAGCAGATCATACTCATACATTTTATTACCTGTCCTAAATTGTACTCATTCTGGTCTTCTTTTTTTTGATACGCTGTCAAAGGCTCTCAGTGTCTCTGTGAAACCCTGCCCAATAATTGCAATTTTTGGAATAACACCTGTTGATGGCTTGTACAACAAGTGTCATCCTGATATTATTGCTTTTGCTTCATTGATAGCCAGAAGACGAATATTGTTGCATTGGAAATCCTCATGCCCCCCTTCTAATCTTTCTTGGCTGAAGGACTTAATGTCCTTTCTACACCTGGAAAAAATTAAACACACCATCAGAGACTCTGTTAATTCATTTTATAAAATGTGGAATCCTATCCTTTCCTTTGTTGAGACTATACCCTCATTGGAGATTTGATTTTTTTTTCTTTCTTTTTTTTTCTCTTTTTCTTTCTGTGGGATGTTTTGGGTTGGGTAGAGTAAAAAGTGTTCTCTATATATGTATATTTTTTCTTTATTCATTTCTATGGATGTAAAAAAGCAGGTTGTGATATTTTTCTTATATGCCATGCACATATTGTCTTTTAAAAATCTGTTCAATAAAAAAAAAAAAAAAGTTATCAGTCCAGGTAGTCTGCACGGCGAGAGTGCGAAATTCTAGAGCATACTCAGCGGCTGTATTGCTTCCTTGTGAAAGCTCTAGTAGCAGATCCTCCGCTCCCTTCCCGCCCTTGGAGTGTTCGAAGACGGCTCGGAATTCCTGAAGAAACTCGTCGTAAGAGCAGAAAGCGGATCCATCCGTTCTCCATACGGCCGTCATCCAGTCCAAAGCGCGGCCGGTCAGCAGGGAGGAGACGAAGGAGATCTTGTCTGTGTCCGACGGACGAGGTGAAGGCTGCTGGCTCAGAAACAGAGAACATTGAAGGATGAATCGCTTGCATTTATCTGGATTACCGTCAAACTTCTCAGGTAATGCGAGTCGAGGGCTCGCGGCGGTCGGAAGATGAGACATAGGCGCAGGAGACGGAGATGCTGACTTGGAGGCATCCGATGAGGCATATGATATAGTTGCTGGATCCTCATGTGGCGAAGTATTCTGTAACTGAAGGCAGATCCATTTGCAACAAGTTTAATAACAGAAAGAGCAGATAAAAGGAAACACAGGAATTCTTGTTGGGGTGCGCTGAAAGCGGAGTCGAACCAGATAGTAGGTAGAAGGCAGGCGGCGAGCGTGCAGAACCAGAGACAGGCTAAGTGTTCAGGGCAGGCAGCTAGCGTACAGAACCAGGGACAGGCTTGGACTTCAGGGCAGGCGGCTGGAATCAGAATCCGGATCAGGCTGAGGGTCGAGAGGCAGGCTGCAGACAATCAGAGAAGTGTTGAATAGCGAGGGTCAGTAACAAAGGTTAACTTGATAACAGAAACAGCTCGGACATGCACACATAGATAGGCAATACTTCGCACAGAACACTGAGTTAATGAGGCAGATAAAGGCTGAGCAATGATTAATACAGAACAGGTGATGGTAGTCACAACGCAAATGATGCATACTAATAAGTGAGTATGCCACACACTAGAACTCAGGAGAGGGCGCTCGTGGTTGAGAGATGGTGGACTCAGGGAGACTGGACGCCGTCACAATATTTAATAGGGTGCTTGTGTTGTTAAATTGAGCCTATAATTTCCACAGTCTTTGATCAAACTGATTATTTCTGTCGGTCATTTAAAACTTCTATCGAAAAAAACAGCTGTTTATTTTAGCTACTTGCATCTTATCTGGCACTGTATGATCGTTAACTGAAGTAAAGTGTCGCTTTGGGATTTGCGCTCGCGCTTCTGTGAACAAAAATCCCACTTGCTTTGATTGGTCTCAAGCATTTAGACATTGACGAGCGGGTGTTTGAGTGCTGAAGCAGCTCAGATGAGAAGGTCAGTTATCGTCACGATGGGCGAATCATTGCAGCACCAAATTAGAGTTAATATTAGGGAATTATTTCACAACATTCATTATATAGATTACACTTAAGAAAACAACCCTGACTGGGTGTTTTTAATTCACATGAGATTGGATTAGCTACTAAATGATGCACATCAGAGGGGATTTAGAAGTGAGTATATGCAATGCCGACTGAAAAAGAAGTGGGTATACGCCAGGGGTTCTCAAAGTCTATATTCAAAGGTCCAAATCAGAATTTTCGTCAATGTCAAAGGTCCGAAACTGTTTGGGCGGGGCTGGGGGGTGTATTGGATGGGGCATGAGTAGTATTGCCAACTTTTTTTTAAATATTTTTATAAGTTGCACAAAAATTTGTATAGCAAAGTAGGCTTAATCTATATACAAGACTTAACCACTCAGATATATAAAGGCTATCATGATCATTTTGCCAAAAATGAACCATGTATTTGTTTAGTTCATAATATGTTTTATTTTTAACTTAAACAAATACGTATTATACGGAACGGTTGGCAACCCATGAGGCACACAAGCACATTTGCGCACACACACGTAAGGTCGCTCTCTCCCTCTCTGCCGGTTTGGAGCTCGCGAGCTCTAGATTGCGGGAGATTTGAACTAATCTACTAGGATGCAAGTGTTACCGTCAGAGGGAGGTGGGTCTGTAGCTAAGTCCACTCGTAGTATTGTGGAACGGGCGGAGTTTGCCAGATGGTGTGGTCTCTTCGAGATGGCACAGTCCGTACATCCCTAAATTAATCTTCTCCCATCCCTTGCCATGCTGGGCCACCAGAAGCGTTCTAATATCAGTGAGAGGGAGCAGTTGGCCCCTGGGTGGCCAGTGCCCACTGAAGGGTGTAGAGAGTGAATGAGGCTGGTGCATGTGTCCTGGGAATATCGGTGCGGCCTGAAGGACAACCCGGCTCTTTAGATTTCTCCTCAGGAGCATTGAGATGTTAAAAGGCATCAGCTTTAGCATTTTTTGTGCCTGGACGATATGAAATGGAAAAGTTGAAGTGAGTGAAGAATAATGCCCATCTTGCCTGTCTGGGGTTGATTCTCTTTGCATCTCTGAGATTTTGACGGTTATTGTGATCAGTGAGAACAATGAATGGTTCCTTAGCACCCTTCAACCAATGCCCCCATTCCTCTCGAGCAAGCAGTTCTCTGTTGCCAATGTCATAGTTAACCTCCACCACCAGGGATAGTTTCTTGGAAAAGAAAAGAAGGCACATGGATGGATTTGGGCTAGATTCCCCTGCTGACACAGCACTGCTCCTACCCCCGCACTGCAGAGGTCCAACTTGGTGAATGTTCGGTCATACTCTGGGATTGCACTAGGATGTCGCCGATTTACTTAGCACAAATCGGTGTGATGAAGTCCTGGAGTAGCTCATGCATGAAGTCCTGTTCCACAAAGTTTTTCCAGGGCCGCTGGGACGAGGGGAAGTGGATACCTGAACTTGACAGTTATTTTGTTGAGAGCTCTGTAATCAATACAAGGCAGCAAGCCTCTGTCCTTTATTGCCACACAAAGTTGCAGGAGTTGTGGAAGGGTGGATGTAACCTTGCTGAAGAACTTCTTCAATGTACTCCTCCATGGCCTTCTCTTCTGGAATGGATAGTGTGTAAATTTAGCCATGGGGCAATGGCTCACCTGGAAGAAGGTCAATGACAGAGTCCCATGGCCAGTGTGGAGGAAACAACGACACTCTTTTGGGGCAGAACACATTACTGTAGCAGGCTGTAATATCCACTGATTGCTGTTCTACAGGGCTCTAAGTATAACTGGAAATGGTTATACTGGTCAAGGAAGATGAGGCAAACATCCTGGGAAACAGCTATTGCCCCACTTCAGGACTTCTCCAGTGGTCCAGGATAGGTCGGGCTCGTGTTGCACAAGCCACGGGTGCCCTAATACAATACCAGCGGTGGAATTCTCCAGAACCAGAAAGGGAATTGACTCGCTGTGAAAAAGTCTGACTTACAACTGGAGGGGTCCTACTGTATGTTTCACATGGTTTCTGCAGAGGGGTTTTCCGGTTATCAACTGGATTTGGTAATGGCGTTCGGTGGACCTCTTCTTGAGGTTAAGCTGGCAGCAGAAGCTCCCGGAGATTAGTTTCCGGCTGACCCAGAGTCGATGAGAGCAATATTGAAAGAGATATCAGAAGCAGTAAGGATAACTTCAGTGGTGTGTGGTTTCATATGACAGACACAGAGGGAATAACACTCACCGTTGTTCATAGAGGACGAATAGGACATGCAGATATGACATCCTCCAGCACCACAATATAAACAGGGAGCCTGGGTCAGCCTCCTCTGCCTCTTAGTAAACGTGAGACGAGTATTATCCAGCTGCATGGCTTCGGGGCCTGGTTCTGGAGAGCTGGTATTCTCTGGCTGGCGAGGAGACTAAGAGGATTGCTGGCCCTGTAAGTCTTCTAAACAGGGCTGGATGAATCTGGATGAACCTCTCGAGGACGATGGTGTTGTCGTATGCAGGAGTGTGCGGCTGGAGTTCAATCCCTGCCGATAGGTGGTGAGGAGCGAGCTCTCGTTACATCCACTGGCTACAGCGAGTGTTATAAACATGAGAGCATAGTCATTAACAGGCATTTTACCTGGACAAAGATGATATATTTGCTCACCAACAGATGATTCACCCTCAGGAACTCCAAACACTTCGAGGATATGAGTGGTGAAACAGTCCAGAGTCTGTGTGACAGGACCAGCTTGATTCCATATTGTTTGGGCCCATTGCAGTGCAAGCCCCGTCAGCAGGGATATGATGAAGGCAATCTTTTCTCGCTCTGTGGTGAAGCGGTGCGACTGCATCTCCAGGGCCAGCAAACATTGCAGGAGAAATACATTGCAATCCTCTGACGAGCCAGCTGGGTTGGCCACGGGACTGGCGACTGGACTGGTGATCGATGATACGATGATATGCTTGAGAGCTTGCTTGAGTGAATCCACGATCTCCTGGAATGGATCCTAGATGCTCATATTTAAACTGTGTTGGTCTGGTCTTCTTTTACAGAACAAAAAAAAATTGATAGTTGTTTCTTTATTGAACACAGAGGAACAAATAAGCAATGTAGGTGAGTATTGTCCACAGATATAGTAGTTTGTAGATGGATAATGCAATGATACTGACATTCTCTCCTTTTGCAGATGTAATTGAGATCGTGGATGGATAGAATGAAGGAGCAAACACCTCAATGGCTTGATCAGGTGAGTAACAACGGCACAGAAGACACTGGAAACACTGGGGAACAGGAAGAAGAGGGAAACTCGTTACATGGAGAGAACAGGTAAGTAGTCCATAGCAATTACGAGACCAGACAAAGTGGCTGTGTGAGTCGTGTGCTTATATGCAGAGGAAGATGAACTGTGAAAAAGTGTTCACATTTACAAAGAAAGCCTGGTGGCATTACCATGCTTCAGGGATTGGACTGAATTACTGGAAACTTGCAGGTGTGAGCAGGAAATTACCGCTCTTAAAGGGCACCTCTTATGGAATTTTGAAAGTTACCTTTCATGTAGTGTGTAACATAGATCTAAGTGAACGAAAACATCCTGCAAAGTTTTAAATATGACAGTTCACCGTATACAAAGTTATTGTCTCTCAAAAGTAAGAGTCGACTCTGAGTCGCTGAAATGAATCAATAGACGAACAATGCTTTTTCTCTAGCTATATGACGTCACCTCAACAAGTTATTTGAATAAGATACGCCCACTCATTGCGCGCGCCGCAGACACCAGTGAAACTTGACAACATCATGTCGACAAGACGCTGTTCTGAAGTGCGAATCAAAAGCGAACTTTTTTTTCACTGCCCAGGGAACAAGCATGTGAAGACTCAGTGGCTAGAGTTTATATTTACAACTGTACCCGAACCTTGGGTGTGTTCCCGTCATTTTAATGACGATTCCTTTACAAACATAAATGCTTTTAAGTGTGGATTTGCGAGCCGGCTGATACTGAAGGAAGGTTCAGTACCAAGTTTATTTGGATCAGCTTCCTCCTCCGAATCACAACCCGTAAGTACTATGTTGCTTTTATGGGTTTTGTAGCATGCTCAATAAGTATGTGTGTGTGTGTAAGTTACGCTCAGCGCAGCTTCTAGGTCTCCAATGTCATTTTTTTTTAAATATGTGAAATGTTTGTCGTTGTTATTGGAGTTGTCATAAAGAATAGAGCGTATTGTAGTACTGCAGTGTTTTATCAATATGTTTAAGCTTTGGGCTAACGCGAAAAATAACTGACTGGGTCATCTGACCAATCACTGCAGATTAGCGTCACGCAAAGGAGGGGTTTGAAAAATGACTCGTCGAACGAATTTATTTTTACCTGATTTGCTCACCGACTCTCATATGATTTATGAGAGTCGGTGAGCAAATCAGGTAAAAATAAATGCATATTATAAGACAACAAAAGTGTTTTTTGTCATTCCATGCTTGTAAAACTGTTGTTGGGGACTCCCAGAACAATATACTAGGAACATTTTAAATGCCATAATAGGTGCCCTTTAAGTAACTAAAACTGTTTCTCACTTCTATGAAATTAGAGTGATTCAACTAACATGTCATGACACATGATCAGCGCTGACTGTCATGTTTTGTGAGCTTGTCATGCTGTCCAGCAGATCCTTCCTAATGAAGAAGCCTGTGCGGTTCAAGTCCGCTGGTTTCCACTTCAGAGGCCAGGAACACACTGCAGGAGATCTTCACCTGAGCCGTCTGTGATCTGCTGTGTGCTGAGGAGAACGGGTCTGCTGTCAGCTGTCAGAAACAAAGCACTCGCATGAAAACAAGCCCGCTGGACTAATGTGTGTGTGTCTGAACAGCATTTAGTGCTCAGATGCCCCGAGATCAGACCTAACACATATCAAGCGCTGGTGTTATTCACACACAGCGGACGGAGAATCTCCCCTGCTATTTGAAAGCTCTACTCATATTCTTTTGAGAGATGTTTTGTGAGGAAAGAGGAACGATAGATCGTCATGTATGTTTAGTATATATATATATATACACTGATCAACAAACATATTAATGTATGAAAACCAATGAGATTTGTTATAGTGCACCACTCTACAGTTGAGCTTCTATGTTTACCATATTTGATGTGATCTACAGTATATATATGCCTTGATAAATGTCTATATGAATAACAGTCTAAATTAACGTCAGCATGAAACAGAAGTTGAGCTCCTCTTTCTATTGTGATTCATATCTAAGTGAAACGGCTTCTGGAACAAGAACAAATGTGGGCGGGGCTTGATTTTGTGTGGAATTGATTGGATGGTTGTGGTTTGCTATTAGTGGATCTCATGTGAGGGACAGGTTATAGCCCCGCCTTCATCATCAGAGAAGAGATGAGATGCTGCAAGAGCTGAGATGAGATGATGCTGGAAGTTATTCTGATTATAATAATAATGTGCAAAATATAATAAATACTGCAATTAATATTGCATACACAACAAGAATTGTCAGTTTTTATTTCATAGTGACTTTTAAAATCTGTTCAGAAGACTTGGATTAAACCGCTCGATTCATATCTTTTTATACTTTTTGAGGCAGTTTTTGGTTGCATGGACTTTCAATGGATAGAAAATTATAAGAAATCAGTGTTTATATATAAATCTAAAATGTCTAAATTATATCTGTTCATCATGTAAAGCGATTGTGTCTCTTCAGAAGACTGCAGAAAACCGCTGCATTCATACAGGTTACTTTCACACCGTCTTCATGCACTTTTTGAAGCCTCAAAGTCTTTGCTTTCATGGACTATTTCTATTTCTAAATTCTAAAAGAATAATAAAAATATATTTATTTGTGTTTAAAGGACATGAGCTTGAGTGTTTGATGACAGAATACTTGGCTGAACTAATGCTTTAAGATATTTAAAATTAAACCCAACCTAAGAAAAGAAAAAAAAAATGGTCGCAAAAGTACCTGTCCAAACAAACAAAATAATTCATCCATTTATCATTCAGTGTTCAAACTGGTGAAAAACTAAAAATGAATTCAGAAGTCATGAGGAGAGATAAATGGCAAACAGCTGTGTGAGTAAATGCTCTGGTTCACACTTGCTTCACACACTCTGAAACTGAGAAGAATGGATTAACTTGACCGCGAAGCAGATCTTCTGCATTAACCTTTACAGAGCAAGCCGGAGTGTGTGTGTGTGTGTGTGTGTGTGTGTGTGTGTGTGTGTGTGTGTGTGTGTGTGTGTGTGTGTGTGTGTGTGTGTGTGTGTGTGTGTGTGTGTGTGTGTGTGTGTGTGTGTGTGTGTGGTGTGTGGCAGCAGTCATATTTTTTCCAGATAACTGTCCGTAGAGAGTTAGAGATCACTGGTTGTTCAGGCTCTGAGCAGTTGCATGGGACCACACACAGACTGAGACACACAGACTGACACACACACACACAAACACACAGGCATGGTTAAATCCATTAAACTGGGATTACAGCAGTCAGTCACTGAGATATGGAGGAACCAGTGATGCTGAACATCACCCTTTAAATCTTCACACACACACACACAAAATAGTGAGTTTTATACTGTATTTGTATGTAATTAATATTGAAAGCATTATTTTTGGATTTATTGATTGATTTTTGTCAATCTTTGATTGATGTTTAGCTTTGGGGATATGCTTAATGTATTTGTAAATTAACACTTAATAATAAAACAAGGTTGGTTTAAAGCACTTCGTTAATGACATTTTCTAATATTCCATGACCTAATCTAAAGTAAGAATTTATAGTTAAGTTAATGTTAACAAAACATTATCTAACTCTTTATTATATGAGCTAATTAAACAATAATAGTTTGTTTATTAAAGTGACAATAGCCGCGTTTCCACTGCCGGGCTAGGGCCGGGCCAGGCCAGGGTTAACAGCGAGCCGAGCCGAGCCAGTGGCCTCGGGCCTCAAGCACCGGGCTTGCGTTTCCACTGCCGGGCCAGTAGCCCCACAGCACTGCCCTAAACCCCGCCCCTAACACGCCTTTCTGGATCACACGTCATACAACCCAACCTATTTCAGCGGGTATTATGAATTTACTTATTTTTTAAATTAGGAAAATAGCATGTAGATTAACTCACCGGCCGTAGCTACAATATGGTCCCGACTTGTCTCGCGAGTCGCCACTAACAGAGGGACGGTGACCCAGCACACCGATGGTGACCCAGCACACCGTCCATCAAGTCGAACCATGGAAAGTTCCTTCTCTGAGCTCCGCTTTGTCCATTGTGCGTTTTAATCGCCTTGTACAATACTGCACCCGCAACTTTTTACATTTTTCCTGAACTTGAAGCGTTGCTCATTGAATGGTTAGCTTGTTCAGCATCGATGTATTTTATAACGTCCTCATTTCTTCACACGCTGTCAAATTGACGTTATACCCTTTCTTCTGCCCAAATGCTCAGAGGAGCTTCGGTATCTTCGACAGACCAGTACAGGCGATTCTCCATTTCGAGCAGCGATTATTTTGCGCGATATAAAACAGTGAAATGTGCATCTTGCTTCAGATCATAACGTTTCATAACACCGATAAACTCCGCCTTTTACCTTGAGCACGCATCTAGCCCAAGCTGGCCCGCTTTGGCCCAAGGTATTCGACGGGCCAGAAATCCTGGCCGTTGGCCCCGAGTAAGCCTCGCTCAAGCCCCGGAAGTGACAGTTGAAACGCGACTGGCCCTGGCACGCACTAGCACGGCTCGGCCCTGGCCCGACAGTGGAAATGCGGCTAATGATTTAAGAACTCACTATTTGTATATAGGAATCCATTCCGGCATGCACGCGGGCTCCTTGAGGAGAAGACAAGTGGAACCCTGGATATCTCCAAAGAAGAACTGCAGGAGCACATCCACACTCACACTACACTACAATGACCCATCAATGAACAACCCCCTAGGTTCGCCAGGGTATGTGTCTAGACCCCCAGAACCATCAGCCCTGTTTGAAGCATCATCACCCAAGCTCAGTGAGGTAAGGCAGGTGATTCAGCGGGCAAGATCTGCTTCAGCACCAGGCCCGAACAGAATACCGTACAAGCTGTATAAGAACTGCCCAGGAGTGCTGAAGCTGCTATGGACCCTAATGAGAATCACCTGGAAGCAGACCATACCATCTGAGTGGCAGAGGGCAGTGGCAGTCTCTATTCCCAAACAACAGAACGCTAAGACTATTGAGCAGTTCAGGAGCATACAGGGGTCGGCAACAGGCGGCCCGCGGGCCAAAACTGGCCCGCGGGCCAAAACTGGCCCGCCAGCAATGTTTTCTGGCCCGCCGGATAATTTTGGAATTCCGTTTTTATTTTTTTTTATTTTTTTTTATCAGCCTATTTTTATTTTACAATAACGGTTTACAAACAGGCGCCATGTATCATTCGTTCAATAGTCTTTTTCAAAGTAAAAACAAAAATAAAAAAACGACTTGTTTGTCCATTATTTCCTGAACTAAAATGAAAAAAACGAATAACGACTCGTTTTCCGTTTTTCTGATTGTGCGCTCAGATCAAAAATAGAAAGAATGAATAACGGGTATAGACGAATTTTAATTTTGAATCTTTATTTAACACCTTATCAGACATATACGAATGAAATCATTTTAAACAGATCAAGTACTATTGTGGTAACAGATTAGCCTACAGCCATTTTAATAAGGGTGTGAATATAGCAATCATGCTCTCCTGTCTCATTCGCCTACAGTCCGACTTTTGAACTTTTTTCATTATTATTTATTCGGGTATAACACACTGATAAATAATATGTATTACCTGATAAAAAATATTTGCACTAAATGCTGCACAAAACTATTCCACTATAGCCTACTTGAGATCTGTATCGCGCGTATCTGACAATTTTGGGTTCAAACACTCAAGTGAGCGGCTGATCTGCAAACCACACACTTAACAGTGTTAAGTTTGAAAAATACTGTTTGATAGATGCTTTGTTGCGTTGTTTTACTGATGCTTTGTTACCACAGTTATCTGCGTACTTCCTCAGCGATGAAGTTCACATTTGCGGCTATCCAACAAGAAAATGCATGCACCAAGTCTTTCACAATATTTTCTTCAGATAACTCCAAATTTCTCCCACACACTGGACTTGATTTTTTGATGACTTTTGTCGACAACTTTACAATCCCCATGTTAAAGTTTGTAATGTGTGCCCTCATACTGCTCACGTGTGTCACGTGTATGTGATCTGCTATATACCATAAATGGGTATATGCTAATAAAAAAAGATGTTCCGGTCCAGCAGAATGCCGAGTGATGTCTGTGTGTTTTTCCTCCGTATAATTTACTAAGATAACCGGTTATAAATCACGAAAATGGCTGCGCCAACAGG
The DNA here is from genome assembly GCA_036326025.1 of Chrosomus eos. NCBI lineage: Eukaryota > Metazoa > Chordata > Actinopteri > Cypriniformes > Leuciscidae > Chrosomus > Chrosomus eos. The sequence continues at coordinate 42,991,136 of CM070826.1, read as the reverse complement.
TTATGGGCCCAGAAGAGAAGGTAACCGATGGAGATTGTATTTCGACGGAGATGAAAAGAGTTACGAACTTTGGGAGACAAAATTTCTAGGCCATCTGCGTTTGTTAGGCCTAAAGGACACCATTTTATCAGAGCCTCCCGCGAGTGGTGAAGAAGAGGATGATGACGATAAAAACGAGGAAGCATATGCTGAGCTTATTCAATACTTGGATGACAAAAGTTTGTCTCTTGTAATGAGAGATGCAGCGGACGACGGTAGGAAAGCTTTACAGATTTTGAGAGGTTATTATGCTGGCAAAGGAAAACCGCGAATAATCAGCCTGTACACAGAGTTAACGTCGCTGCAAAAAATGGCAAATGAGAGCGTTACGGATTACATTATTCGAGCAGAAACCGCAATCACAGCTCTGAGAAATGCCGAAGAGAGTCTCAGTGATGGACTGTTAATTGCGATGATTTTGAAAGGTTTGCCAGACTCGTTTAAACCGTTCGCCATCCATATCACACAAAGTGATGAAAACATAACGTTTGGAGAGTTCAAAACCAAGCTGAGAAGTTTTGAAAGTACAGAAAAGTTTCACACCAGCGCGAGTGATGATAACGTGATGAGAGCAAGTGCCTCAGCTCCGCAACAGAGGGGAAGAGAACGGCTAACGCCAGCAGACTCGGACTTTACGTGCTATAACTGCGGTCAAAAGGGACACAAAGCCCGTGCATGCCCGAACCAAAGTCACAAAAGACTGTGGTGCAATTACTGTAAAAGCTCGACGCACAAAGATGAAAATTGCAGACGCAAAAAGAGAGACAATGTTAAACAAGCCGCTGACAAAGAGGACAACGACGAACACACATTTGTCTTTAGAGCGAGTGACTGCCAATTCTACAGTGTGCAACGAAAGGGACTAATGGTTGACACTGGTGCAACATCGCACATTATTACAGACATTGAAAAATTCAAAAAGTTTGATGACAAATTCCAGCCGGAGAAACACTACATTGAGTTGGCTGACGGGACCAGAGCGAGTGGAGTGGCGCTGAAAAGAGGTGACGCGGAGGTGTGTCTGATTGACAACGAGGGACAACAGGTGAAGACGACGCTGAGGAGCGCGTTGTACATCCCATCGTACCCGCAGGACATCTTCTCTGTTAAAGCTGCAACGACGAATGGAGCCTCGATTAACTTTCAACAAGGACGTGATGAACTCATTCACAAGAGTGGTACGAAATTTCACATTCAAGAATACAACAGACTGTACTATCTGAACACTGCCAACGAGGACAATGATAGTTGTAACGGATGTTATGACATTCAAACCTGGCATCAGATCCTCGGTCACTGCAATTATGATGATGTTTCCAAATTGCAAGATGTCGTTGAGGGAATGAAGATCAAAGGAAAGAGTAAGATTGATAAATCTAACCTAAACTGTGAGGTTTGCACACAAGGTAAATTTGTTCAGGGTAGAAACAGGGAACCTGACACACGTGCTAAGGCTGCACTTGAACTAGTGCACACAGATCTAGCTGGTCCTGTTGACCCAGTAGCTAAAGACGGTTTCAAGTATGCACTTGCATTTACTGATGACTACTCAGGTTCAGTGTTTGTGTATTTTCTAAAAGCCAAGAGTGACACTGTGAAAGCTACTGAAAAATTTATCGCAGATACAGCCCCTTATGGGACTATAAAGTGTGTTAGATCAGACAACGGCACAGAATTTACGGCAAAAGAGTTTCAGTCTCTATTAAGTAAGAACTGTATTCGACATGAGACCTCAGCGCCTTACTCACCCCATCAAAATGGGACTGCTGAGAGAAATTGGAGAACGCTATTTGAAATGGCAAGATGTATGCTCTTAGAGAGCAATCTACCCAAGATGTTGTGGACGTATGCCGTAATGACTGCTGCAGTAATTCGCAACAGGTGCTACAATGGCAGAATACAGCAAACCCCATACTATGCACTGACAGGCAGAAAACCTGATCTTTCAAAAATGAGAGTTTTTGGTTCAGCATGTTATGCATACAAGCAGGACAAAAAGAAGTTAGATGCACGATGTGAAAAAGGGATCTTTGTAGGGTATGATAAAAACAGCCCTGCATACCTGGTCTATTATCCAGACACAGGAAAAGTTCTCAAGCACAGGCTTGTGAGATTTGTAACAAAGTGTGTTACTGAACACCAAACACAGACTGACATTTCAATGTCAGATGATGATTTCCATGGGGAAAGATATGTATCCTCCAGTCAAAAGAAAATGTGACTGATCGGATCCCAGAAGAGACTCATAAATCTCAAAATGAGACTAAAAATCAGCAATGCGTTCAGACAGAGGTAGTTGATCAAAGTATGCGTTATCCTCAGAGAAACAGGAGAGCTCCTCAATATTTGTCTGATTATGTTTCTGACGTGGAATGTGATGATCATATTCTGACTAATGTGGACTTCTGTTACAGAGTGTGTGGTGTACCACAAACATTCAAGGATGCTATGAGTTCAAATGAGTCACAGATGTGGGCTAGGGCCATGAAAGAGGAAATTAATTCCCTTGAGGAAAATGACACATTTATTCTAACTACGCTACCTGAAGGTAAACATGCAGTGGGGGGTAGATGGGTCTATGCCATCAAAAACAACGCAGATGAGACTGAGACATACAAGGCCAGATATGTTGCAAAAGGCTATAGTCAAGTGATGGGGGTAGATTATAAAGAGACTTTCTCACCAACAGCAAATATCACTTCAGTACGTGCCTTAATGCAAATGGCAGCACAATATGATCTTGAACTTCACCAGATGGATGTAAAAACGGCCTATTTGCATGCTCCAATTGACTGTGAGATTTACATGGAACAGCCAGAAGGATTTGAAGTGAAGTCAGATATAGGTGAGAAACTAGTCTGTAAACTGAACAAGTCACTGTATGGGTTAAAACAGTCAGGTAGAAATTGGAACAAAATATTACACGACTACCTCCATGAAAATGATTTTGTTCAGAATTCAGCTGACCACTGTGTGTACAGTAAACAAACTGGAAAAGAGAGAGTGATTGTTGTAATCTGGGTTGATGATCTGATCATTGCTGCTAGTAACAATGATTCACTGAATTGTGTGAAAAAGATGCTGACAGCGAGATTCAAAATGAAAGATCTGGGAAAACTAAAATATTTTCTAGGAATTGATTTTCATCAGGATGAAGGGTACGTGAAAATGAGTCAGAAAAGGTACATTTTAAAGGTACTAGAGAGATTCAATATGTCAGACTGTAAACCCAGGTCAACACCATGTGAGCAAAAACTTGACTTCAACAGTGATGATGATCCTGTTGATCCTAAAAGGTATCGTGAGGCAGTGGGTAGTTTGATCTATCTGATGACATGTACCAGACCTGATCTAAGTTGGATTGTCAGTAAATTGTCGCAATATCTGTCTGATCCAAATGAACAACACTGGTCTACAGTGAAACATGTGATGAGGTACTTAAAAGGTACAATTGATTATGAACTATGTTACAAGAAAAGAGAGGAAAATCTCAAACTTGTGGCATACAGTGATGCTGATTGGGCATCAGATCTAAATGACAGGCGGAGTACGACAGGATACTGTTTTAGTCTTACTCAAAATGGTCCTTTAATTTCCTGGAAGTCAAAGAAACAGTCCACAGTTGCTTTGTCTACATGTGAAGCTGAGTACATGGCACTGGCAGCAGCCACACAGGAAAGCATGTATCTTGTACAGTTGTTGAATGGCATGGAAAATGGTTGTCTGTTTGAGCCAGTACAAATCTTTGAAGATAATCAAGGTGCCATTGCTCTGTCAAAGAACCCAGTGTGTCGACAAAGATGCAAGCATGTAGATATAAAGTATCATTTCATTCGATCAGCACTCAGTGATGGTAAAGTGACAATTGAATATTGCCCCACTGAAGAAATGGTGGCTGATGTTATGACTAAACCAGTAACAAAGTTTAAACTTGAAAAGTTCAGAAGTCTTATGTTTGGCATGTAAATGCAGCACAAGAGAAATACAAGACTGTTCATGTGTTATGTTGTTATAATGGTAATCTACACAGTATGAGAACAAGTGGGGGTGTTAAAGTTTGTAATGTGTGCCCTCATACTGCTCACGTGTGTCACGTGTATGTGATCTGCTATATACCATAAATGGGTATATGCTAATAAAAAAAGATGTTCCGGTCCAGCAGAATGCCGAGTGATGTCTGTGTGTTTTTCCTCCGTATAATTTACTAAGATAACCGGTTATAAATCACGAAAATGGCTGCGCCAACACCCCACTAGCTATTCTTTTCTTCAACACCTCCGCATCCATCTCAACAACTGCAGATCGCGGCATCGCAGGCGCGGTGAGGAATTTTTAAAAGTGAAAGTAGTAACGTTATAGGTCCTGGGAGGGCGTGGCGCGTGGGCACAAATAAATGTGGATTTTTAATTATTTTATCAACTTGAAATACAGCCATATTTTTGTAGATGTGTTCCTAAAAATATGCATATTTTACATTTGCATGTGATTGTTTTAAACCTGCGTTACCCGTGTGTATGTTGCTTGACTCTTGAGGGATTTGAGTGATAGGCTTTGCCCTATTTAATTTATGTTATTTATATTTCATAATTTTTTTTTCTGTGCTGACATTTTTTTCCTCTGCTGACAGTAATAAATAATATTTGTATTGACACGAACACAATTTTTGTATAGTATTTATAATTGTTATAGGCTACTTAATCTCTCTCTTTCTGTTAGAGACATTTGAATAAGAGATTCTGGAAATGAGATCTAAATTTTGCGGACCCGTCAGGTCGGGATATAAAAAGCGGGTGAACACAGAGTGTATTTTAAGCGGTTTAATTTGTATCCATAGGCCTACTCCGTCTAGCTGGCCCGCCATCTTCTGGCTAAAAAAAATATTGGCCCACGGCCAAAGTTACTTGCCGACCCCTGCTCTACTGAATGTGGAGGAGAAAATCTTCTTCTCTGTGATAGCGAGAATAATGACCACCTACCTCACGAACAACTACATCAATACCAGCTGCTAGAAGGCCGGGATTCCAAGTTTCCCTGGCTGTGTAGAGCATGTTTCCATGATTTGAGAACAGATCTAGACCACTAAGAGGGAGAAGAAAGATCTGCACGTCATATGGCTAAACCTAGCCAATGCCTATGGGTCAGCCCAATTCTTCTACATCCCAGACAACATCAGAACCATGATCATGAACTACTTCCAGGACATGCACATGTGCTTTGCACTGAAGAAAGTCAACATTGGCTGGCAACAACTGGAAGCAGGGATCCCAATGGGATGCTCTATTTCCCCCATCCTCTTTGTGGCAGTGCTTGAAGAGCTATATGGACGACATCACCTGCCTGCTACGAACCGCGCCATGCACATCCAGGCTGCTTAAGAGGCTGGATGAGCTAATCACTTGGGTCAGAATGAAGTTCAAGCCGCAGAAGTCAAGGAGCCTCTCATTGCGAAAGTGGGAGAAAAATGACAGTCACCTTCACCATCAACGGGGAAGACATCCCCTGCATCGTGGATCAGCCCATCTGAAGCCTGGGAAGACTTTATCCATCGCGTCTCTCAGACAAGGATATGGGGAAAATCATCCTTCGGCAGCTGTCAGAAGGCCTGTCCAAGATCAACGCAAGCCAGCTACCTGGAAAGTACAAGGTGTGGTGTTATCACTTCACCCTGTACCCAAGGGTGATGTGGCCTCTGAAGCTGTGTGAAGTCACCTCATCCACCGTAGGCCGGATGGAGGCAAAAGCCAACTCCATCATCCGCAAATGGCTCGGCCTACCACGGTGCTTCTCAGCTGCTGGTCTGTATGGATGGATCTCACTCCTACTGTGAAGAGTTCTGGAAACTGCCACAGGCTCGGCTCGGTTTCCTCATTAGGGCAACATACGACACTCTCCCGAGCCCTAAAAAAATCCACCAATGGCTTGGAATAGAGCAATCCTGTGACCTCTGCGGGACCATCAATGCCTCACTCCAGCATGTTCTGTTGGGCTGCAAAACAGCACTGACACAGGGTCGGCTCAGATGGCGGCACGACCAAGTGCTCAGGAAGCTGGCTGAGGTGCTGGAGAAAAGTCGGCAGGAGGCAAACAACAAGAGTCCATCAGAGAGTCGATGCAGGATCCGCTTCCTCAGGCAGGGGCAACCCGCAATGCATACCAGCAAGAGACCACCCGCCAAGCTGTTATCACCAGAGGCAGTGTGGAAGATGGAAGTAGACCTGGGAAGGCAGCTCCAGTTCCCACAGGAGATATGCAGCACCACTTTAAGACCAGACGTGGTGCTGTGGTCTGCAGCTGTGAAGTCAGCAATACTGATCGAGCTGACAGTGCCATGGGAGGAGGGACTGGAAGCTGCCTACGAGAGAAAGAAGGCGAAGTAGCCTATGCAGACCAGGTCATGGAGTGCAGAGAAAGTGGATGGAGTGTGAGGCTGTACCCGGTGGAGGTAGGAGCCAGAGGCTTTGTGGGCAGATCAACATCACACCTGTTCAAGGACCTGGGACTGCGGGGAGCCACACAGAGTAGATCCACCAAAGAGCTCTCTGAGGAAGCTGAGAAAGCAAGCCGCTGGCTTAAACGGCGAGATAAGGCTTGGGAAGTAACATATACTTAGGTTTTGCTGCAGGGGGTATCAGGGAGACGTCCCTGTTCACTGCCCCGACATGAGGAGATGGGTTTTCTGGGTTAAGGGGAGAAACGTCAATGAGCGCAGGTCCCCAGCGGAAGACCCTGCAGCAAAACCTTACGGTATGCGGTCAGGCCTGGTATAGGGAAGAGGACGCCCCTGCCATGCACAGTCCACCGCAGGCACCGTTGGAGGAACGACAGGCCTAAGGTCCAGCAGAAAGACCACCTCGCTGTAATGAATAATAGTCTATTCATGAATTAACAACAGTTTATAATCATAATCATACATCTGCTCTCTGAAGGTCAACTATTTTCCCTGTATTGTGCTTTAAATATTATAAAACTATAATAATAATTGTTAAATCAGGTGGTGTTCTATCATGAGCGTGCCCCACCCTGATTAAAGTTCATTATACCCTGAATACTGGATTCTGATTGGCTGGAAGTGTGCAATAAAACCGTCAGTTTAATTAATCAGCATTCTGTATTAATGCACTGTTTTCACTGAAGCACACAGACGCACTTTAATCTCGTGCATCGTCTGAAATATAGATGATATTGTCGTCTACATCATTGATTGCATTATTGTCAGGGGTGCACATAACGTTTGGTCTGGTTCTCGCAGGAGGAGATGATGCTTGGACTCACACGCACTTATTCTACTTTCCTTCTGACTGCTCCCCTCACTGTCTTCTTTTCTCTCCAACATGGCAGATGATGATGATGATGTTTTTTTATTTTATCATCACTAATGACACAGACAACAGCAGGAATATGATGCTGCTGTCACTTTAAGACCGAATGCACGGACAGAATATACACACATCCGGTATCTTTCTCAACTGTTCATTTATGACATAACTGACGATACTTGTCGAGATGGGTTTTTGACATTATTTTGTGTGTACTTTCAAGCACAAGTAAATGAATCAATTCAGTCTTCTATAGCGATGTTTAAAACGCCTCTCTCTCTCTCTCTTCGGGTGTGTGCAAGCACAGATAACTGCATGCGAGTCACAATTTTCGCTTTTGTTTCAATAATTTGAATGTGTAAATTGTCCAGACAAAACACATCCAAATGACAAACTTTCACTAATGATGGTTAAACTCAGCAGTTAATCCGCGAATCACATGTGTGGGGCAGCTGGTCTGAACCCCTAATAATTAATGAACACACACTCATCGTCATGATTGCTATCTTACCAGAGATGAAGAAAATACTAATCCAATAAGTAAATGTGTCCCTGTGCCCAAAATCGCAAAAAATGCTGGTATCAGAAGCCGCGCGTCATTTGTTAACCACGCATGCGCACCTGCACACACCAGTTCCCATTCAGTCGGTCAACTCGGTACAACACATTACTATGGGATATCGCGCTCTAGCGCCATCTGCTGAAGACACCTTTATTCACGCCTGAAAGGCCAATGACGCATGACGACGTGGGCGGGGCTACCTGCCCACAGCATATAAATGCAGTCATATGCGTCATTCCCTTTGTTCTTCAGCTCTTCACCGTGCTGTTGGAACACCATCACGCCACATTTTCGCAAGAATAAAAGCCCACGGTGGTGATTCTTGTCGAAACTAAGGCAGAATGAGAAAACTTTTAGCACAAGTTCAGCTTTGCTGGCAAATGGCTAATAAGTTTTTCTCAAACAAAATGTTCAAACATGCCACATTCACAAGAAAACCCACGATGGTTACTATTGTTGAAGGAAAAGGCATAAAAGAAAAGTCTTTAGCTCGAGTTTAGCACGACTAACAAATGGCTAATACACTTTTTCATGAGACATATCTAAACATAAGTCATGTGGGTATTTATTGGGATAAAATGTAACTCACACCGGTGTATTTGGAATCTCTCCAACCCCAATGCATGTGTGCTGTGCACTACCGGCAGCTCTATCGTTGTGCAATGCGCACTCGAGCGGCGTGTAGCGCGTGCTCGGCGGGATACGAATCCAGATGCGGCGATCGCCGTTTTTGGAGGCCACGGAAAGTTGGCCGAGGAATGTCGGTGTAGTGTTCACGACTAGGTTCCTCTGGCTGCCTTAAGTCTGAATTCTGTCTCACTGGATGCGGGCGAGGAAAGCTCTAACGATATATACTGTATAAGTTATATTTTGAGCAGGGCAGATCACGGCTCCCCCGAGGAGGGTGGTGGAAGTGAAGTGATGGCCCTTGCATTGATCTGTATTCGAGAGCGGCAACTGTTGCTCGAGTGACCTGGCCTGATACAGAGAAACAGTGGATGAGAACTCGCCTGTAGATCTATACAGATTGGGTAAAAATAAGCCTGCAAGATAGCGGGTTCATTTTATTTTTTATGTTGTAAATAAAATAAATGTGTGTTCAGCACACAAAGCCTCATGTGCTTGTCAAAACAATAATAATGCATTGGAATCGCTAACCTCGTAGTCTGGCCGTGTGCCGACAGAGAAGGAAAATGTTGTGATATGCAATATAGCGTTACAGCGATGTTTGCAATTGGACGTGGGGTTCCCTAGGACTGGTGGTGCCTGGGAATCCTAGCTGTTTGCCTCGAGCCGCGGTGGCGCGCGCACGAACACATTGGCTTCTTCGCACGATTCCAGTAGGGCTGTCGGCTGCGGTCTCTCTCGCGCCCCCCTCTGTTTCGGTGGAGTAACTGCAACTTCGGTGTTCGAGAGGGCTTCCCCATTACTAAGAGGGAAAATCAGTGTTCTCTCCTCAAAAAAAAAAAAAAAAACGGGTTTTGCACCCTATCTTAGACTTACAGCAGATGGACACACTTTAATGTGTTACAAGTTCAGAAATGCTTGCAGCATGTCACTTGGTATGCCCTCTGCATCCTTAGGTATGGTGTATTTGCTGATGCATATTACCACAATCCACCCGGAGCGCAGAACATTTTCTGAGGTCTCCGCCGAGGGGATTGCCTACAAGTTTTAGGCCCCTATAGCACCGTGCATATCTGGAAGATGTGCAGAAGCGGTGGTTGTCCTGCTGTGCCAACAGAGCATAATATCGCTCACCTATTTGGACAAACTGGTCCTGGCTTAAGACTGCATAGAACAAGCAATGTTACAAACTCGTACATTTGTTTTACATTTACAAGCTCTGGGATTCCAGATAATCTCAAAAGGGGCTATTATATCTCGGCCTGTTAAATCTCGGTCTGGAGATAGATGCAGAACTGAACAGAGGGCAGATTATTTTCGCTGTCTGGCTAAGTTTTGGCTGGGGAGGCAAGCACGTTTTTTTTTTCTTACAGTATTAAGACTGCTGGGGCTCATGGCTTCGTACAGCTGGATTCTCCTTTTTGTATGTGCAATGCCGGCGCTGGCCGCTCGGTAGTTTGCTGTAGGCCATGCGAAATTTAAGCATATGTCGGTAGTGCCTTTGTGCGTTCAGGCTCCAATACCTACCACCCTGGGAAAACCTGAATCTGTTGACAGAGGAATTTCCCTGGGCAGAGTTACGTCATGTGTAGTAGTGATGACAAATGCATCACGACACAATCAAGGAACTCTGCAAGAGAGTGGTGAGACCTGTGCTGTAAGAGCGTCACATAAACTTTTTGGAGTAGTTCTCCTGATAATGAAACACTTGGCCCAACAGGGCAAACGTGTTATTTGGAATGAAAAAATATAAGCAGGCAAGGGGGTACTCCCTCACTGTCCCTGCTGCAAGCGGCACGGATGCTCTTGATACGGGGCAGACCAGAGTCTCCCCTGGAGTGGCGTGTGCATGCACACTTGAATTGTGGCACAGATCGGGATCGGTTTTGGCAAGGCCGATGTGGATCTTTTAACATTTGCAGAAAACACGGGCCACCCGCTGTTTTCGTGATTATAGACAGAAGTGCCCCGCTGGGGGTGAATGCCCTGTCACATACATAGCCCAAAGGGACTCTGGTGTACGGAGAAGGTCTGTCACTGATTTTGGTGACTTCTTGTGGCCAGCAAAGACATGGCACACAAGCATCAATGATGCTGCTGTTAAGGACACTGTGGTGTCTTTCCCTATGCAGGGACCTGGCGTCCCAGACAGGAGGCAGATTTTGCACCCTCGGCCAGCAGGCCAGCACTGTGGTCTCTAGGGGCCAACCAGTTGAGAGAGGGAGAATCTGATTGAAGCTACAAAACAGAGTGCTTGCATTTTGAAGTGCATTGTGTTGAAGTAGCGCGTATTTGAAGCTTAGTGCAGGCGAAGACCTGTATCGCCATATCAGTGCTCCATTGAGGGGATACTGATTTCTTCTCTGAAGGAGAAACACTCCCATTCCATGCTGGAACTTTATTGGACAGCCATTGCGGCTTGTCATGAGCACATTAATGGTTCCACGCCAAAGCACGCATCTTTGGTTCTTTAAAGGACCCGGGTATACTACATTTTGAGAGCATGAGCTTTTCAAAGTATACTCCTTTGGCCGTGTGGAAAGGAGAACATTTTCTGCGCATGTGCACTATCTAGTGTATTTGGTTTTCAAGTACTTTGGGTTTCAAGTACTCTCTCTCCTACCTATAGCTGGTGTGTGGTAAGCACACTGGCGCTGTTTTACTGCGGCTCCCGCCGCATCATCTAAGTAGATGCTGCATACTGGCGTTGGTTGAAGAGAGACCCCTGACATGATTGTGAAGTGCTTTGGTTGTACGGCAGTACATAAGAAACGCGCTATATAAATTCTTCATTCGTGTCACTCACACATGCGCTGTTGTGTGTACACCCTCCTCTGTCGCAGGAATTGGGCTGCACATGGACGGCGTGCGCAGACATCCACAGACTCTCCTGATGGTGAGTCACATGGTAATGGATAATTACATCACATGGACAGCGCACGGACGTTCATGGAACTCCAGAGTTTCGCTCCCTCTCACACACAGTTTGGAGTGCAAGCTTATCAGGGTATACTGTACTCCTTTGGCCATAAGGACAGAAAGGCATGTTTTGCTCATGCACTTGCAATGGAAATTTGTTTCCATTTTCCATATTACCCATGTGCACAGTTGAGGGTGCAAGCTTTTCAAAGTATACTACTTTGGCGGCAGTGAGCGCGGAAAAACAAATCCGGCGTGCACACTTGCTAGTGAACTTTGTTCCCGAGCGAGCAAGTGACTTGCGCAGTGTTGTATGTGCACAGTAGACCCTCCTGGTGTAAATTATGTCATGCAGACAGGTGTGCGTAACACGGATAGCCGAAGTATACGTTGGGCTTTATGGTCTGCGTTTTAGGCTTGTTACAAAATGTAATAGTATCATCATGACCTAATGGTAGATCTGGAGGCTATATGTTAACCTCGGTTTGAGCCTTTAGAATCCTTGAATATAAGGATGCTGCCCTGTCATTGGTAATCTTCATGCGCTATTGGTGCATTCCTTTTGCACCCGATTTGCGTTTGGTGATGTTGTGTCCGAACGCGGCGTGTATGCCTAAAGTCATGTCGGGAGTCCGCTCTCGTTCGAGCTGCCTGTCTTGTAAAATCTCTGACTCAGAGGAAGACAGGAGACTTGCTTTGTGCCCTGTGCAAGTTATGTGCGAGTTATATGCATGTACATTGAGCAGATACAGGCTAAATGCTTGTCTGACCAGCCTTTTGTCATGTTTTCCAACTCGGCTAGTAAGAAGCCGCTATCTAAGCGATGTCTTTCACATGGAATTGTAGAAAGCTGTCTATAGCAGATAAAGAGTTGGTTCGGCCTGGAGGGGTGTGTGAGCACTCTAGGGCATGGAAATGTCATGGGTTTGGGTTAAGATTTTGTGCGGATGCCAGTTATAGGCATCACTGCGCACGTTTGTCTGGTGTACCGGCAGATCTCACTGCGGCGATGGTAACTCAGGCTATGCTCACCGCAGGGATCCTTTAACCAGGGGCCGTCGCTCTTTTGAAAAAGGGTAATGTGGCGGTGCTGGTCCCTTACGTTTAGTTCAGCGACTTGGTGGGGCGTGAATATAGGTCCCATAGTAATGTGTTGTACCGAGTTGACCGACTGAATGGGAACGTTGAGTTATGCATATAACTACTGTTCCCAGAAGGAGGGAAACGAGGTACAACACCTCTGGCCCCGCACAGTCGGGATCCCGGTGAAGAGCTGGACTGAACAAAGGGAATGACGCATACGACTGCATTTATATGCTGTGGGCAGGTAGCCCCGCCCACATCGTCAAGCGTCATTGGTCTTTCAGGCGTGAATAAAGGTGTCTTCAGCAGATGGCGCTAGAGCGCGATATCCCATAGTAATGTGTTGTACCTCGTTTCCCTCCTTCTGGGAACAGTAGTTATATGCATAACTCAAAGTTTTACCATCTTATAGATTTCACCAATAGCAAGAGACATGCAGGGTTAAATAGTCAGATTGTAGAATAATTATTATAATATTAAACACACAAATTAATTTAAAAGAAAGTCTCTTTTAATAATGCAGATATCAAACATGTGACTTCAAATTCAAAACACAGTAAATGTGGTTAAATACAAACCATGGATAAGTAATCGCCGAAGCATGAGAAAACATGCAGTTTCTGACGGTCACAGATGAACTGCAATTACTCTCGTTCTATACAATTATTTCACTGTAAAAGATCATTGTAAACACTTAATAAAATACCTTGATCCCACTTACTCTGCATCCTACTCAATATTTCATAAAATGTCCTCGCAAATAAAAAGAGGACAGATAATACAAAAAACTCCCTTAATTAACCCAAAATCAGTGCTGAGATGAGGTGTGCCTGTCCAGCGCTAATATACATCTCCAATACATCTCGCTTTCATTAGTGCTGGGCAACCATTATACCATCACAAATAGTTTGTGTTTACATAATATTTATGTGTGTGTACTTAGTATAATTATTTTGTATATATAAAATACACACATATGCATGTATATTTAAGAAATACTTGCATGTATATACTATATATATATATATAATAAACACATTTTCCTGAAATATATACATGCACGTGTGAGTATTATATACAAAATAATTAATATATTTGTGTGTACTATGTAAACACAAACTTTTATTTTGGATGTGATTAATCCTTACCCAGCACTAATTTTAAGGCTTAGGTAATCAATGGAATGTCATTAAAAATCATTTTGCTTTTATTCTGAAGCCAAAACGGACGTTTAAATGAGTGATTTCTGTATGTGAGGATGTGTCTATCCGTCAGAACAGAGGAGATGTTTGGGTCTGGCAGGGAATGATCAGGTTATTTCGAGGAATCATCATATTAAAGTATTGTGATAAACTGAATATGGTGATGCTCTGACGCCCACTAGTGCTGGATGTGAGCCAGTGGACCTGCGGTGTACTGGGATATGTAACAGAGGAGAGATTCCCCTTATAATAATTCATATTACTCGTCTGGGTTCTGATGAATGAGATCCGATGGTGGTGTTTTGTCCAGATGTCTTGTCACAGAGGAACAGTAGGAAAATCATATTCTGTGATTGACTGTTTCGTCTCTCTGCATGTAATGTGTCTAATATTCAGTCTTTATATTGTCCATCTCACACCTGCTGTCATGAGCACACGCCTGCGCTTTGACCAATCACAGTCCGTTTGGCACTTCACTGCATCTCGGCACTGGTGCAGACAGTGTGTTCGCACACACACACACACACACACACACACACGGAGAAGCTGAACGCTGGATCTGTCGGTCCTCACACACACACACAGCTCCTCGGTGACGGATCGCTCGCTGCTTTTCCTGGTTTTCCTGTGTGTGTAGAGGATTCTCCTCAATCCTGATGAGTTTTTTCCTGACTGACTTTGTACTCGTACTGCAGGAAATACAGAAACACAAATCAATACACTGCACACAGTTTCAAGAGCAGCAGACGGGGGGAAAACAGGCCATTTCACAATTTAAACAGCTTCCAAAATTGGGTAACGCATCTAATCATTTACATTTGATATATTGCTTTGTAAAAAAAAAAAAAAAAAAAAAAAATTGTTAAGACTTATTAACCTTGCCTTGTATAAATGCATTACAAGTAACATGCATTATGTAATCAGATTACTTTTTTGATTTAATGAGTAAAGTAACTAAATGTACATTGTCATGATTCTGCCTTAGTGTCCTTGATTTTTCCTGGTCGTGAGGCAAGATCATGACAGAATCATGTTTTGTGTACAAGCGCATGGTCTGTTATTTGGGCCATGTGCTTGTGTTGTCTCATTACGTAACCCGCCCCCTTGTTATCCTCGTCTTGTCATTATTGTCTAGCCAGCTTCACCTGTCCTCGTCATTAGTGTTCCCTATTTAATCCCCTTGTGTTTGCTGTCTGGTGCCGGTTCATTGTTTGATATTGTGAGACTTTGCGTGATCCACTGTGAGTATTTGTCAATAGTATTGTCCAGAGAGAAGTTCTGATTCTATGTTTGCTGTTTTGTTTATCGTCTAGTGATTTGTCAAGTCTAAGTCTAGTTTTAGTCATTCCTGTTTTGCCCCCTCGTGGGTTTTGTTTTCCCTGTTTTTGTCAATTAATAAACGTTGTGTCACTGCATCCTGTCTGCGCCTGGGTTCTCCTTCCATCCGCATAACAGTACATATTAATAATTGAGTCACTTTTTAAAAAAGTGCACATTTCTTTTTTGTTTAATTAATTTGAGTCCACATTTTGAAACTACTGAATGCAAATTCTCTCTCTTCTCCATAACTCAGTCGCTGACACTCATGCGCTACAGCAAGCGAATAACCCATGATGTTAAAGATCTTTTGTTTGACACACATCGCTCTAGAAAACAGGAAATATTATAAGTGCTCAGAATATTAATATTCGGACCCCAGTTTGTAATGTTTTTTTCGAAGTCACGTTTTTTTAAAGTTACTTAAATATCCTAATTGAAACTAGGCCTAATCCTGGCTAAAACCCAACACCTGTTAGGCCTGAAGACATCAAGGGGAGAAACATGAACGCAACAGAAACATACTATTTATTTAAGTAAATTAATTAGTTATTTTTTTAGGGGAGTATAACATTACATAATATTGTGTAACATTACTTTTAAAAGAAACTTTCCACAACATAGTGTGCTTTTCTGCTCACCAAGACTGCATTTATTCCGTCCTTCGGATGAGACGTTAAACCGAGGCCCTGACTCTCTGCGGTCATTAAAAATCCCATGGCACTTCTCGTAAAGAGTAGGGGTGTAACCCCGGTGTCCTGGCCACATTCAACCCATTGGCCCCTGCCAATCATGGCCTCCTAATAATCCCCATCCACTGAATTGGCTCTATCACTCTCTCTCCTCTCCACTATAGCTGGTGTGTGGTGAGCGCACTGGCGCCGTTGTACTGTGGCTGCCGTCGCATCATCCAAGTGGATGCTGCACACTGGTGCTGGTTGAGGAGAGAACCCCTGATATGATTGTAAAGTGCTTTGGGTGTACAGAAGTACATATGAAAGCACTATATAAATAAAGGAAAATAAATAAATTTATATGATCATAAATACAGTAAAAACAGAGAAATATTATTAGCATTTAAATCAGCTGTTTTCTATGTGAATATATAGTAAAGTGTAATTTATTCCTGTGATCAAAGCTGAATTTATCATCATTACTCCAGTCTTCAGTGTCACATGATCCTTCAGAAATCACTATAATATGATGATCTGATGCTCAAGGAACATTTATGAATATTATTAATGTTGAAAACAAATGTGTCGCTTCATATTTCTGTGGAAATCAATATTTTTTATGAATACAAAGCATTTACTTGAAACAGAAATCTTTTGTAATATTTTGATGTGCATTTATGGTCTCGTTAGCTCAATGTAATGTGTCCAGTCTTTCCGAGCGCAGTGTTTAATCTCGATGACCAGACACACACACACACACACACACACAGCGGTCACAGCAGAGCAAGAGTTTACCAGACGAGCAGTCGTCCGATATTCCCACAGTGATCACTCCTGCGAAGAAGATACGGCAGCAGCGAGCGGAGTAGAGGATGTACAGAGGAGTGTATCTAACACCCACACAGACACACACTCAAAACACACACACAGAGAACAGAACAAAACAACACACACACACACACACAATCTCAAAATACTCGCTTACTCAAAGTACAATCACAACACAGGATTATAAGGTCTGGAAGCTGATAATAATCTAGTCCTCATGAATGATAAAGCCATAGAGTTTGCTCTCATCATAAACAGTGTTATGTCTGTTAGTTGTTATAGGAGTAGTTCACTTCAGAATTAAAATCTCCTGATAGTTTACTCTCCCGCACATCATCCAAGATGTTCATGTCTTAAAATAAATTCTCGTCTTGCACGTCCACAACTTCACACATTACGTAATCCGTTGAAAGGTCACGTGTGTTCTGGTTCAGTAATGTAGGGTTCCTCCTCCAACTTCAAAATCATCAGACCTCGTCGTTTATTTATTTATGTATTTGTAAATGGTGAACTCACATATAAACCTTCAACCCGTTGGACTCCATTGAAGTCACTATGTGGAGAAAATCCTGAAGTGTTTTCCTCAAAAACCTTCATTTCTTTTCCACTGAAGAAAGAAAGACATGCCATCTTGGATGACATGGGGGAGAGTAAATGATCAGGAAATTTAAAATCTAAAGTGAACTAATCCTTTAATGTAACTTGCAGAAAGAGCCACTGTAAAATCTGCCAGAAAGATTAATCTGATTGACTCAGAGTGACTGAAGTTGATGTTGAATGGAAGCACTCACTGAAAGACGCCGTTGTACACCAGCAGCTGCGTGGCGAGAGTGGCGAGTGTGGCGATGGCGACGCCGAGGCCGAATCCACTGCGCGAGCGGTCGAAGGTCCACCACAGGCCCACAGACAGCGCCGCCAGAGTCAGAGACAGCTGCACGTTATTCACGAAGTCCACCTTCTGCGGGACAGCGTTAAAGAAGACCACACACGAGCGCTAGCACAGCATACAACGCCTAAACCTGCAGTTCAGCATTTACAGCTCCAGCGCCCGGAAGTCAGTCCGCTGTTAAATATCAACCATATCAAGATATTAATTCACACTGTATTCTAAGACATAAACGACACAACAGTAAAACACAAGCGTTCACTTTAGGCGGCTGCTAACGGTCTGAACCCGGTGTAAACTCCTCTACTCACTCGTCCACTCTCACATCAGTGTGCAGCGTTTGTTTCAACTAAAACTTTTAGAGAAATGTTTTTTTAAAGATTGACTTTAAGCCTAAAGTTCCTTATTATGCTATTTTAAAATCTCCTGATTTAGTTTAGCAGGTTTAGATCCACTGCAGCATCAGCTCTTATCTCAGTGAAACAGTTAATGAAGGATACAGTCTCTTTAAACCCCTCCTCTCTGACAGCTTACTTCTGCATCTGACTGATTGGTCAGATGACCCAGTCTGTTGTGATTGGTCTACTCTGCTCTGATTGGTCAGATGACCCAGTCTGTTGTGATTGGTCTACTCTGCTCTGATTGGTCAGATGACCCAGTCTGTTGTGATTGGTCTACTCTACTCTGATTGGTCAGATGACCCAGTCTGTTGTGATTGGTCTACTCTGCTCTGATTGGTCAGATGACCCAGTCTGTGTGTTGGTCTCTGATGTTGGTCTGACGTCTACTCTGCTCTGATTGGTCAGATGACCCAGTCTGTTGTGATGGTCTACTCTGCTCTGATTGGTCAGATCACCCAGTCTGTTGTGATTGGTCTACTCTGCTCTGATTGGTCAGATGACCCAGTCTGTTGTGATTGGGCTACTCTGACATATGCTGGTTTTCTCCAATCATTATGTCATCCTAAACCCGCCCCTTTCTCACAAGCTCCATCAGCTGACAGCCTGAACCAAGTCCCGCCATCAGTTTTTTTCTTTTCCGATACTCCATTTCACTCGGATGTACGTCACAATACGGAAGAACCGATCTGTCGCTATTTGTGTTATATTTTGACTAAGCCAGACTGGACACCAGTTGAGCAGCGGACAGAAGGAGTGTGTAAGAGAGTGGGGTGTGAGGAGGAGAGAGGGTGAGGAGAGGAGTGTGTGAGAGGAGGAGAGAGGTGTGTGTGTGAGGAGGATACAGCACTGGCATGATTTATGCCCACGAACACGGCCACACAGCGCATGACGTTCGACCACTCCCTCTTGAGGTTATGGGGCTCCCCGAGACGCCGGTCCATACAGGGGTACAGCAAACCTATCAGCGCTGAACACACAAGAGGAACAGTCAACCCAACCGCTCACGTACACACACACACACACAACACACACACACACTGCAAACCTGACAGCAGTGAAACAGTTATGATTATTATCAGTGTTGAAAACAGTTGTGCTGCTTCATATTTCTGTGGAAACCTTGATACTGTGATTCTTGAAGAATAAAAAGTTCAAAAGAACAGCATTTATTTGAAACAGAAATCCTTTGTGTCTCATTCTGTACTCAGATTTCTAGGAAACAGAATCTTGGCATTATCAGGTCGAGTGATATACACAAAACACAGCCTGACGACAGACAGAGGCAGTTGAGAGTGTGTGTGTGCGTGTGAGATTGTGTGTGTGTAGGTGTGTGTGAGAGCGCTTGTGAGCGTGTGCACGCGGTGTTTTGTGTGTGTGTGTGTGAGAGCGCTTGTGAGCGTGTGCACGGTGTTTGTGTGTGTGAGCATGTGTTTGTGAGGGCGCGTGTGAGCGTGGTGTGAGAAAGAGTGAGTGTGTGTGAATGTGTGTGAGAGAGTATGTGAGAGAGAGTGTGTGTAAGAGCGTGTGTGAGAGCGTGTGTGGAGAGCGTTGTGTGAGCGTGTGTGTGAGAGCGTGTGTGTGAGAGCGTGTGTGTGTGAGAGCGTGTGTGTGAGAGCGTGTGTGTGAGAGCGTGTGTGTGAGAGCGTGTGTGTGAGAGCGTGTGTGTGAGAGCGTGTGTGTGAGAGCGTGTGTGTGAGAGCGTGTGTGTGAGAGCGTGTGTGTGAGAGAGCGTGTGTGAGGAGAGCGATGTTGTGAGCGAGGCGTGTGTGAGCGAGAGGTGTGTGAGAGAGCGTGTGTGAGCGAGAGCGTGTGTGAGAGAGCGTGTGTGTGAGAGCGTGTGTGTGAGAGCGTTGTGGGTGTGTGGAGCGTGTGTGTGAGAGCGTGTGTGTGAGAGCGTGTGTGTGAGCGGGAGCGTGTGTGAGAGCGCGTGTGTGAGCGAGAGCGTGTGGTGAGCGAGAGCGTGTGTGAGCGAGAGCGTGTGTGAGAGAGCGTGTGTGTGATGGTGTGTGGAGCGTGTGTAGTGAGGTGTGTGTGAGCGTGTGTGTGAGCGCGTGTGTGAGCGCGTGTGATGTGAGCGCGTGAGTGAGCGGTGAGTGACGAGTGAGTGTAGCGATGTGCGTGAGTAAGAGAGAGAAAGAGAGAGTGAGTGAGTGAGTGAGTGAGAGTGAGTGCGAGTGAGTGAGTGTGAGTGAGCGAGCGAGTGTGAGTGAGTGAGTGTGAGTGAGTGCGTGAGTGAGTGCGTGAGTGAGTGAATGAGTGAATGCGATGTGAGTGTGAGTGAGTGTGTGAGTGAGTGAGTGTGAGTGCGTGAGTGCGTGAGTGCTGAGTGAGAGAATGAGTGAGTGAGTGAGTGAGTGAGTGCGTGAGTGAGTGAGAGAGTGAGAGAGTGAGTGCGAGTGAGTGCGAGTGAGTGAGTAAGTGAGTAAGTGAGTGAGAGTGCGTGAGTGAGGAGTGAGTGAGAGAGTGAGTGAGAGTGTGAGTGAGTGAGTGGAGAGAGAGAGTGAGTGAGTGAGAGAGTGATGTGATGAGTGAGTGAGTGAGGAGGAGTGAGTGAGTGAGTGAGTGCGTGAGTGGAGTGAGAGATGTGAGTGAGTGAGTGAGTGAGAGAGTGAGTGATGAGTGAGTGGATGAGTGAGTGAGTGAGGTGAGGAGTGAGTGAGTGAGGTGAGAGTGAGTGAGGAGTGAGGAGGTGTGTGTTGAGTGAGTGAGTGAGTGAGTGTGTGAGTGAGTGACGAGTGAGTGAGTGAGTGTGAGTGAGTGAGAGTGTGTGTGAGTGAGTGAGTGTGTGAGTGAGCGTGGATGAGTGAGTGAGTAGTGAGTGTGAGTGATGTGTGAGTGAGTGTGAGTGAGTGAGGATGTGTGTGTGTGATGAGTGAGTGAGTGAGTGAGTGAGTGAGTGAGCGGTGAGTGAGTGAGTGAGGAGTGTGTGAGTGAGTGAGGAGTGAGTGAGTGGTGCGAGATAAGTGAGTGAGTAGAGAGTGGTGAATGATGGTGAGTGGTGAGAGTAGAGAGTGTGTTGTGAGTGAGTGTGTGAGTGAGTGAGTGGTGAGTGAGTGAGTGAGTGAGTGAGTGAGGAGTGTGTGTGTGAGTGAGTGATGTGAGTGTGTGAGTGATGTGTGAGTGAGTGTGTGAGTGAGTGTAGTGGTGAGTGTAGTGATGATGTGTGAGTGAGTTGTGAGTGGAGTGTGTGATGAGTGGTGTGTGAGTGTGTGTGTAGTGAGTGAGTGAGTGGTGAGTGGTGAGTGAGGTGAGTGAGTGTGGTGAGAGTGCGTGAGTGGTGAGTGAGAGATGGTGAGTGAGTGGGCGTGAGTGAGTGAGAGAGTGAGTGCGAGTGAGTGGGTGAGTGAGTAGTGAGAAGTGAGTGAGAGTGCTGGTGAGTGAGTGAGTGAGTGAGTGAGTGAGGAGTGTGAGTGAGTGCGTGAGTGAGAGAGTGAGAGAGTGAGTGAGTGAGTGAGTGAGAGAGATGAGTGAGTGAGTGTAGTGAGAGTGAGTGAGTGAGAGTGTGAGTGAGTGAGAGTGGTGTGAGTGTGTGAGTGAGTGTGTGTGTGAGTGAGTGAGCGAGTGAGTGAGTAAGTGTGAGTGAGTGAGAGTGTGTGTGAGTGAGTGAGTGTGTGAGTGAGCGAGGAATGAGTGAGTGAGTGAGTGTGAGTGAGTGTGTGAGTGGTGTGAGTGAGTGTGAGTGAGTGAGAGTGTGTGTGTGTGTGAGTGAGTGTGTGTGTGAGTGAGTGAGCGAGTGAGTGAGTGAGCGAGTGTGTGTGGTGAGTGAGTGAGAGTGTGAGAGTGAGTGTTTGAGTGAGTGGTGAGTGAGTGAGTGAGTGAGTGTGAGTGAGTGATGTGAGTGAGTGTGGTGTGAGTGAGTGTGTTGAGTGAGTGTGAGTGAGTTGTAGTGAGTGTGTGAGTGAGTGATGTGTGCTGAGTGATGTTGAGTGAGTGTGTGAGTGGTGATGATGTGTGTGTAGTGTGCGATGGTGAGTGTGGTGAGTGAGTGTGTGTGTGTGTGTGTGTGTGTGTGTGTGGTGGTGTGTGGTGTGTGTGTGTGTGTGTGTGCAGGGGCGCTGCTAAGGATTTTGGGCCCCATGAAAAGAATCTTGACAGGGCCCCCAACACAGCTGAGACTTTTTTCAAATTAATTGACATAAAAATCATGCACTTTTCTGGTAATTTGACTATCATTCTCATATATTTAAGTCAATCAGACACTTGTGAAATCTGTGGTGAGTGCTCCTCTGTCCCTCTTGGGGGGTTCGGGGGCATGCTCCCCCCAAAGAAAATTTTGTGCTTTTTAATGTTAAATGCATCTATCTGGTGCACTTTGAGAGTTCAAAATAAAGAGCTCCAACCATATTCAGTGTTCAAATTGAACAAAGAAAAACTCAAAACTCTTTTAGTTGTGATATAGTGTCTGTCTACATTATTTACACTACTATATAATAATAGTCAAAGGGGGAGGTGTTTGAAGATGTGATTGGACCAGCCCAGTGTCAATCAAGAAAATAACCAATGGGCCGCTGATCTACGCGTTTCATGCGCCGGTCTGTGAGAAAAAAAAAAAAAAACTTACGCTGACTTTTTTTGTCCGGCACAAATCTCAACGCCGCCAATTAAGCAAAAATAAACGCAATGGGCCGCCGATGTATGAGTTTTATGGGCCGTTCAGACAAAAAAAAAAAAAAAAAAAAAAGTATGAGATGTATCGGCCCATAAAGCGCTATCATAAGTCAAGCTGTTTGTGTTGCCTGGATACAATTTGGGCGGACTGAACCATTTTATGAAAATCGAGAGGGGCCCACGGACGTTTGTGTTTCCTAAACAAATAAAAAAAATTCACACCAGGAAACAGTAAATAGAATTAATTTAAACTTAATAATTTTTACTATCAAATATTTTTTTTAGCACCACAATTTTATTGGGGGCTTCTCTGGGCCCCCTCTTAGTCATGGGCCCCGAGAATCGTCATCGTTTACCCCCTCTTTACAGCGCCCCTGTGTGTGTGTGAGTGTGCGAGTGAGTGAGTGTGAGTGAGTGAGTGAGTGCGAGTGAGTGAGAGCATGTGTGTGTGAGCGTGTGCGTGTGTGTGAGCATGTGTGTGAGTGTGTGAGCATGTGTGCGCGTGTGTGTGAGCATGTGTGTGAGAGCAGGTGTGTGTGTGCTTGTTTTTGTGATATATGAGGACACAAATGTGTATAATGACATGGGTATTACACTGGTATTACAACTTACACGTGATATATGAGGACATTGCCTGAGTCCTCATATTTCAAACAGCTTAAAAAACATAAAAAACAATGTTTTTTTTAAAATGTTAAAATCCAGCATGTCTCCTGTGATGGGTAGGTTTAGGGATAGGGGCAGTGTAGGGGGACAGAATATATAGTTTGTCCAGTATAAAAACCATTACGCCTATGGAGAGTCCTCATAAGTCACAAAAACAAACAGTGTGTGTGTGTGTGTGTGTGTGTGTTTGTACCTGCAGCCGTCCCACAGCAGGGAGGAACCCACCAGGCGGAGGAGAAGATGCTGCTGATGACGTCAGGAGGGAAGAGTGTGACGTTGCGTTGCACCTGCAGCAGGTTCAGCACGAGCGCGAGAAACACTCCCACCGCGAACAGCAGCGCGGCACGCATCAGCAGGTTCAGCGCGCGGCCGGTGACGGCGCTAATGTACGGCCCGCGGGGCGGCACAGTCTCCGCCATGAGCACCGGGACTGAAGGACGAGCGCTACATCACATGCCTGTCAGAGAGAGAGAGATCATGATACACCACACACACACACACACACACACACAACACACACTACAGTCCCCAGCAGCAGCACAACTGCTTTCAACACGGATAATAATCAGATCATCATAGTGATTTCTGAAGGATCATGTGACACTGAAGACTGGAGTAATGATGCTGAAAATTCAGCTTTGATCACAGGAATAAATTATACATATATTTACATAAAAACAGCTGTTTAAAATTGTAATAATATTTCACAATATTACTGTTTTTACAGCCTTTGTACAGATACTGAAATTCCAGGACTTTTCAAGCACTACTTTTTGAGTTTTCAAGGACTACAATCAGAGATCTCACTAATCAAACAATATCTTTATCTTTCAAATTCTAAAAGAGGTACATAAGTAAATAAAAATAAACTAATAAAGCAAAATGGTACAAATTAAGTGCAGCAGATGCAATGCTGTGTGTGAATACTTTACCCATTGAAGGATACTATGACAAAGATATCGCTTCCTTATTCAAACTGATTTACCCCTCATTAATATATGATTGGCACAAAGAATAAAAGCTGTATCATATACTAGGATATTGATAGGAGTAATATTACGCTCATAGCCATGCAGAATGGCTGTATATATATCAGACAGGCTGCAGCGTTAATTATTAGGGGTGTCACGATTCTCCAAATCCTCGATTCGATTACATTTTCGATTCTAAGGTCACGGTTCGATTCGATTCTCGATTTTTACATGTATTTTTTTTAAGCACAGTTTGCGATGCCATTTTTAGACTAGACTTTTATGTAATGTAATATATGACCTTTGTTCGCAATGTACCACACTACATTGTCAAATTTAAAACATTTATTAACAAAATAATGTTACAATAACTTATATCTTCAGTCAATTAGAAACTTAAGCAAAATAACCTGCCATGTATTTTCTCTTTTGTAACTGCAGTCTTATTCACAGAAGATGACATTCAAGTTCACAACAAAACAAACACGGTTTAACAGATACATATGTTTTCCTTGCTTTACCTCGGTCTTAAAGTACAAACATGACTGTGAAAAATATTAGTATTTAATGTAGAATTTAATTAAATGCATTTATGATGAAATTACAACATTTTCGTGTCATGTTCATTTTGACCACGAACTGTGCGCTGTCGCTTTAACTTTTAGCGCGTGCAGCAGAAATAGACTCGGTGCGGAAATGAACGACACTTGTCTCATTCGTGGAGGTGGAGAATCAAGTTATTTGTGACATGCTAGATTTATTGTATAAAGATTTATACTGTTCTGAGTCTGCTGTTTTTGTCAATTTAAAGTTTTAATTTAAAAAGTGGAAGAATGGTACACGCACTGACGCACATACAGTAGCAGAGCTTGCCGCGAATGTGAACGTTGTCAACATAACTCACTGGAAATCAGAAATACTCCCACTGTCCCACACCGGCGACTTTAGTGAAAGAGGAGGTCAGAAGTCCTGTCGATGGGTCTCCTGCATCTGCAGCCATGCTATCTTTTGACTGGCTGTAACTGAGGTAGAGGACTCGCAGCACTTCAACGCTGTTTTTTCCGCTTTGCAAACCGACTGGACGTGACAGGGGGCGTGGCAGTATCGACGATTCCATTTTTGAATTCGATTATCGAGATTTTGACTTAATTTCGATCGATTTCGATTTAAAATCGAAATCGTGACACCCCTATTAATTATGTGAGAAAAGATTGTTTTATGGATATATAAACACTAATTTCACATACATTGTCTTTCAATAATTCAAGCACTTTTTATAAATATGGTTGTTTTCAAGGGTATTCAATTTCAAAAAGTTCTTCAAGCAACTAATACAAACCCTGTTTTTACTGTAATTTTACATACAGCCAGAAGAGATTTGAACCATTAAAACATTAAATTATTCCAGACTTTTGAGCAGTAGGGTCATTTCATAATGATAATTAATTACATAGTCAAAGCTGAACGTCCTAGAAATTGAGTTACTGGGAATATAATACCATTTGAGAAATATACACACTTAATATCTGCAACCAGAGTACTGTAAATCACACACACAGACAGACACACACACAGACACAGACACAGACACACACACACAGACAGACACACAGACAGACACACACACACGATGGGTCACTGCTGGTCATGTTAGTTCGCTATCTCTCACTGATCACAACACACACACACACACACACACACACACACACACACACACACACACACACACACACACACACACACACACACACACACACACACACGATGGGTCACTAATGGTCATGTTAGTTCGCTATCTCTCACTGATCACACACACACACACACACACACACACACACACACACACACACACACACACACACACACACACACACACACACTCTGGGTCACTGCTGGTCATGTTAGTTCGCTATCTCTCACTGATCACACACACACACACACACACACAAACACACACACACACACACACACACACACACACACACACACACACACAGACACACACACAGACACACACACACACAGACACACACACACACACACACACACACACACACACACACACACACAGACAGACAGACACACAGACACACACACACACACACACACACACGATGGGTCACTGCTGGTCATGTTAGTTCGCTATCTCTCACTGATCACACACACACACACACACACACACACACACACACACACACACACACACACACACACACACACACACACACACACACACAGACAGACAGACACCACACACACACAGACACACATAGACGATGGGTCACTGCTGGTCATGTTAGTTCGCTATCTCTCACTGATCACACACACACACACACACACACACACACACACACACACACACACACACACACACACACACACACACACACAGGGTCACTGCTGGTCCGCTATCTCTCACTGATCAAAGGCCACATTAGCAGAAGGCCTTCAGCTTCAGCTCTATTACTGTCTCTAATACACTCACATTACAGTTTACCTGCATAACGACCGATTATTATTCATCAACAAAGGCCACAGTGACAGTACTAGTAGGTTGAAGATTATGAATTCTCCAAAACATCATCACAACATTATAGCTAAACTCGTAGTCTCTGACCCAGTGAGAGGCAAAAAACGGTAGCTAACAACCTAAATTAGCTAACTTATTACAATATATATCTAATAACATGTCACAGATGACTCACCTTTGCGCAGTTTAAACAAACCTCCTCTCTGTCTCTGAGTCTGAACTGAGATATTAAAGTGCAAAGCGAAAGAAGATCGTGGATATTGAATAATGCTGAACTTCCGCCCCGCTGATGGCGTGGCTCCCTCCACAGCCAATCAGAAGGGGCTGATGACGTAATGAAAAACCGTTTGATACTGCATAACGTTTGTTTTTTTGCGTTTCCGGAGCAATCTGATTACGCTTAGGTTGTCACTCGTGCACATTTAATTCTCACAAAATTTGATCAAAAAATGTTAATATAAAAATAGTATTCTGAAATCCCGCGCAATCTCGCGTGAGTTTACGGACTTCTTCTCACCTCCCATTTCCGCTCTGAATTTTCACATTCCCGCCATCATCGGCTGCTCGTGTGACTCGCGCGCAGAAATCATCATCATCATACCCGGCGAAACTCACACACTGACAGAGAGAGTCTCACTGAGAGGATATATTCATTCCCCAGCGCTTTCTTTCAGGAATTACCCTCCCGCAGGTAACTCATATGTGCTTTATGTGCCGAATTCGCCCGGGGTTTTACTCAGAATGGTCAGTTAGCAGAACCAAGCCTGTCACTCGGCCCGGGGTGCTAATGCTAGTTAATTAGCCGCGTGTGGATGATGCGTGTGTCATTATTTCACACGCGACGCGCGAGGATACCACAAAATAAAGACCTGCTTGAGAGAAACACACGAGTGTTCCCTGATATTGAGGCGGGAAAGTGAACGCCCTCGAGGGGAAGCTTGGGTTAAAGCGCGCGAGATGTGTTGACGTCTGATGCGTTTGTTTACCTTTATCTCCACTCACTGTAACTCCTGTAAATATGCGGGACCCCGAGCTCTCGGGGGATAACCGCACACAGGACAGCTGACTCTACATGCCAGAAGTTTGCCATGATTTTAAAGCAACAATACTGTGGGTTTGTTTGGGGATTTCGTGTTTTATGTCACGTGTTTTTTTGTAAAGTTGTAGATGCAAGGAATTGTCCGCTTTAATGCAGAATTATACTGTGCTCTAGTTGTCTGAAAGGTAGCGATAGTTAGTTTCAGATGTCTGGGGTGTTGTTATTATTAAAGCAGGCAGATTGTTAAAGTTATAGTTACTTTAAATTGTCAGTTTCTCACCCTCATCTTGTTCATGTTGAGTTTCTTTCTTCTGCTGAACACAATAATAATATTTTGAAGGATGTTAGTAGTCAGACTGTTGATGGTAGCCATTGTTTGATTACTAACATTGCTCCAAATTGTCATAATTTGTGACGGGATAAATAAATAAATATCTTATGATGACAGAACTGACGTTATTCCTTTAAATGACATTACACTTGATGGGTTCACGCTGTGACACTGAGAAACTATGGCTTAGTTTATTATTTGGTTGTCAGATTCATTAAATTCATTAAAACACACAAGTTATGTGTTCAGTTTTCCTGTAATGCTTGTCTCAAGGTTCAAGTCCCCCTGTACTCAATCATTGTATCCCTTAGTTTTTTCCTATGAAAGAAATTCTTCATGCCTTATATCTTGAGTGTAACTCGACACTTTCCTCATTTAGTATTCGTAGTTCTATGAATATGCAAATGAGCCCCGCCTCCACTCACTCACTCACTCAGAGATCCACTGGTTGACGATCACACGTTGATCTGATTGGTTACAAGGTAGTTTGTGACGTCAGAAACACCAGCGATTTCAAACCGTGTTTTTGAGACTGTCTTTGGTTCACTGCAGTTTTAAGCAGAAAATACTCAGCAATGCTGTCGACTTATGAATTTAAACATGGGTTGTCTTAAAGCATTATTATTAAAAACACCACATAGACACATAAACAACATTAAAAGCTGGATTTTCACCGCAGGGGACTGGCTGTGTTTACACGCACATCTTCTGTTAACTGTGATTGATGAATCTGAGTGTAGTGTTTACATAAACGATAATCATGTGATCGGGTTGATGTGTGTGTGTTTATATGTCACAAGCTTCATCAAATCTGAATATATATTATGACATGCGCACACTGCACGACTATACAGAGTTTCCCGCTGTTCGCCCATAATAACTATTCTCATACATCGGTTCTTTATATGTTTTAAACAGCAGATTTAATATCCGTCTCTGGTCATAATTAGGAGACAATGAGCATATGAACTGTTGTGCGGCTGCTTATATTTATCATCACACAGTAAAAATGCCCAAAAGCAGTGGTCTGATGATGAGGAGGCGACACAGGAGTGGATTTTCAAACCTTTCCCGTCCCACTCCCACAAAAAAAATCCCGTCCCATCCCAATCCCATGAAAAAAACTGGGGGCAAATCCCGTCCCAATCCCAGAATAATGACTCCATTCCCTCTCACTCCCGGAATCTGTCAGTTACAGTAAAAAATACAGTAGATCACAGCATGCACACCTTAGTTGAATAAAAATCCTAAATGTAGTTTATTTTATTAAACTGAAAGCAGTCTTAAACAATGCATACACGCACACACACACACACACATTACGCCGTCTTTCTAAACTTGTACAATTTGTTAAGTAACTTCAGACCTGCCAGAAATGTCAGTGAGCAAAACTGAGGTATCAGTCTGACGCTTTGATTATGATTTTCGCGGCTACAAAGTGCAGGGTCCTCCTCCTCCTCCTCCTCTCTTATATATTATATATTATACACACTCTTACCGCCACCATCTGTCACGGGTGGAGCACGTCGTTCAGCTAACAGGAGAGCATAAGATGAAGAGCAACTACAATTGAGTTCAAAATTAAAATGGTTTATTTATTTATATGAAGGGCGTATTTGTGTAAAGCTGGGTATCATAGTGTTATTATGATTCCTGGCTCCGCCCACTCCCGCTAACATTTTTTCCCGTCCCGATCCCGTGATTTCGTTTCGCATCCCGTGGGATTCCCGAAAAAATGTCAGTCTACTGAGGATGAAACCAGCACTGGTTGGAGGATTATAGACACTCGTTTATACGACACTTTATTCACCAGGAGGAACAGCTCGTTCAGCGCATTATACGTCATTACGCTATTTCTATGTGTGTGTGTGAGGTGTTCATGCGTGTTCACGTATCTCCTGTCAGGGCTGGTGTCGGGTCACTGGCCTCTTCTGTGTGCCGGAGCTCGAGGAGGTCCTGATGGCCGTCTCCGGACCCAGACTGACCAGCGGCGGCCCGGTCCGCATCCGCATCCGCTGTGGAGAGCTGGGAACCACCAAATGGAGAGAGGGCGTCTTCGAGATCCACGAGCGAGACAGCAAGATAAACCTGCTGGTGAAGTTCAACAGCGGCGGAGCGCCCCGGATGTTTCAGGTGCAGAACCCCGTCTTTAACCTCTTAACCTTCGCCAGAGCGAGGGCGCTCTGAGCGTTTTTTTTTTTTAAATCGTTCAAAGTTACTATCAGATTCAATGTTAATACCTTGACAAACTATACATCATTAAAAAGATATAAGACTGAAGGTTTAGTATTTGACCACTATTGTATTCTGAGAATCTTATAGTGACAGTTATGTCTTAATTTGTGTCTGGAGTTATGTAATCAAAAAATGAGTCGATACCTTTGATATGAATTATGAGCGTCAGCCGCTTCCATTCAGAAAAAAACTCCAGTGAGATCGTCACGACAGAGCTTGACAAAACAACGTCCATCAGGGCTTTTAGCTCAACAGTGTACAGATTTGGAGAAATATTGATAGATTCTCACAGGTTTACATCAGATTTATATAGACAGGAATCATATTTATTGAATATCTACCCAAATGCGTCGATTTAATCATTATGAGCGCTGGAGACTCTGATGTACTGTGTTTTCAATACATACTGGCAGCCTGAGGGCGCCCTGTGCACATATGGACTCCATATATGGAACACGAAGAAGAATCATATCATGTGACATTTCAGGAAGTCCATCACGACGTAAACACTAACAGAGATCGCTGTAACATGCAGATAAAGATGTTTTGAAGACAATAAACATGATTGCAATGATATTTGGTTTACCCGTGTTCTTCGAGCCATGTCAGGTATTTTCATAATAATAGATTATATTTATAATGTAATGCTAATCGATATAGACTTTATCATGGTGAAGAATACTATAAAATACTATATTTTCTGTCCGATTTTTTATCTGAAGCCAAATCAGAGCACAGAAGGTTATTTAAAACACTCGACTTGTGCTATAAAGTAAGTTTTAGAGCACAAACATGGTTTTAATCTCATAAATTGTCGTGTATTGATGGTCTGCTAAGCTAACATGCTAGCTAGCCCTTGGTGCACCTGCTACCTAGCTGTTATATTTATGAATATTTCTAAATAGGACTGCTTGCTGAAATGTTTCTTTTTTCAAGAAGGTCATTTTATATAGTTTCAAATGTAAGGTGAGAACTTTGAGAACTTTCCCTAAAAGAGATTAGGGGTTGAAACAGTGTGAATAGCCAGTCGTTAGTAATTATAATGCAGACAAAAGAAAGCATATTTAGAGCCATAACCAGAGGCTGGAGAGGTGTGAATGTGTGCAGGGGAGACTGACACTGAATAGAGATCGTTTAGACCACAACACAACAGAGAAAATAGACTGAATAGATGCTTAGAAAATGACAATAAACATCAGTTTGCTTTTTAGAGTCTAATCAAAATAAAGTCGTTTGACATGATCTTGAAAAACATTTAACTAAATAAAGAGTTTTAGACATATCATCTTCAGATTTGAAATATAACATGGTCAGACATGTGGCTTTAGCTGCAGTGCATTTCTAGATTGCTACAGGGCCAACTTCAATTTTATTTTCATGAAAATATTTCATAAAAATACATTTCTAATAACTTGACAAAACTTTGAAGCTATTTATAACATTTATTTTTCATTATGACAATAATTAATTCTACATTTGCAATAAACTGCCAGATGTCAGCTTTCAAATGAGATCATACTTGTGCTTTTAGAACAAATGGTTCATGAACTGTATCTGTTTCAGTTTGGGTATGCCATTTCTGGGGATTTTTCAAAATTGGGGGTGAAGCTTAACAGGTTAACACATGTGGAACAGCTCAGAACATCGTAGGGGTTTTTATTTATTTAAACGTTATTGAACCTTTAGACCAAATCTAAAAAAAATGTGCAAATGTGTTTTTGAAGTATCATTTGAGGCATCAGTTTTTTTTATAACTCGTATAGTGAGAATATCGAGGTGAAAAACAGCTCAGTTTTATTCAGAAGCCAAAACTGAGCAGAAATATGCAGTTATGCATATAAATCATATAATAAGTTGACAACCATGATTAATGTAAAAAAAAAAATCTAAATTATATAAAACATTGTTTTAACATTATTTGTTAAAGTGTAAATTGCAGGTAAAAATTTTCACGAAGATAATGCAATGTGCTTACTAAATATAAAGATAAGAACCGCCCACCATTGTTTTTTTTTATATTTTTTATACCAAATGCTGAATATAATGAAAAGTTGGTTCGTTTTACAGTGGTTTTAACCACGCCCCCTCCTTCCACTAGGCTGTGCGTGATGTCATAACAGGGACTCCAAGCTTTTACGGTCTATGCAACAAGCCTAGAGTTACGTTATATTGGAGACCTAGCTAGCGAAAATGGTTAACTATTGTGCTTGTGCGGGATGTACGAATACATCAAAAACGGGGGAGAGGCTCCACAAGTTTCCCAAGGACAAACGGCTGATTCGTGCCTGTAAGTGTTCGCATAACTTACCCGAGGTAGAGCTTAGATCGGCCCATAACATCAAGCAAGACCCTAACGTTACCCGAGCCCGCTGTGTCCGAGTCCGGCCCGACACATAAACTGTAATTATGAGCCCAAGCCCGGTTTAAACCCGGCTATTTTTGAATACGTGTGTCGTTATAACTGACGTGCTCAACTACTTTCTTATATTACTTTCTCCCGACCGCAACATTCATGTTTTGTCCCGCTCCCGCCCGCAAAAATACTTTTTTTCTGTACCTCCAAATACTTTCAAGTTAGCCTACGTGTTAGCCCACCATACACATCAGCATACGTGCTCCTGATCAATTGTTTGTTATTAAAGCATTAACACACAAACCACTGTTATAACATAAAAGCAAGCGGGCTACTGCGTGCATGGTTTGGCATGACTGCGAGCAAAGTGCGATCCCATAATAATTCCTAAAGCTGACATCAGTTCACAGAGATCTCGCACATCTCTGTTATTATCACTGAAGCTTTCATAATATATAACGTTACACTATGTTTGTTATAAATAGAGGATTTGCCAGCATACAGAATTCAGTACTGAACAAAAAGTCTGTTTTGAGCGGTGAGGGGAATCTATCGTAAATGCTTCTGATGGGCTATTATTGCGTTCAAGAAATCAACACATATGGCTGTGATTGGCTACATCGCTCCTCGCTGCTGACATGTTAGAAATAGAAACTCTGCCTGTAAACCGTTTCTATTTTGTTTTAGATGTTCTTATTGATTTTCTGCAGCAGATGAATAAAAATGTATTAGTTTTTACGTTTTATTCAGATATTTCTAGTTTGCGGGAGTCCCGCAAATCGTTTTATTCTCCCTCAAACAGCACACACAGAGTGAGTGCATTACTGCCCGCAGCTCCCTGTTATGACATCATCACCCAGTTACGGTAAAAAACACGCTACCTTTGAAGAAACCCCAATAAATGCTATTTTAACGCATTTTAAGACAGAAATTTTTAAATATATCCATATTGTGCACTTTAATGTACACATTAATCGTTTGTGGTGGTTAACCTGCAATTTACACTTTAAACAAATTTACACAAACATGTTGTTCAGATGTGAAGATATAAACCAAAAACATCTAAAATATATTTTTATTTTTTAAGATTAAATTAATTATAAGGATAAATTGATAAAATAAAGATCATGATTGGCCTGTTTCAACCAATCACCAGTAAACGCTCCCCGTGACGTAAGCAGACCAACTCATCGATAATGACATTCGTTGACTACGATTTTCATAATCGATTTTATGGATTAGCTGTTGCAACCCTAGAAACCACTATAGAGACAGTCTAAAGGCTCGTACACACCGGGACGAATATCGGCTCGCGTTATTCGTCAGCGTTTTTCAACGCGTTTTTTGTGTTCACACCCAAGCGTTTTTCGCTGACGATGAGCTGAGTGAACATGCAAATTCATTCCCTGACATTAGATGGCGCCTAATGTACAGAAATACCCCGGTCCAGGTCCACAAAGTGCTTCTGACACTCGCTTGTCACTCAGAAGAAGAGAGCAAGTTTGTCGCGTTTGTCACACAGTTCTTTATTCTCATTGGTGTCTCTTTATATAGACACCAACAAGACCGGCAGCTCTACATTCATCTGGCCTTGCATCTTCCTCGTCTTATTTCTTCCCGGCAGAGTGTAGTAGACGGACGCTCTTCTTCTTCGCCATTACGTATGTGTGCTCGCCAAGACCGTTTTGTGTTTGAGCGCCCCCAAGTTGTGTTTTACTGTAACTTCAGAAGCTCCAGACACGTGAGCAAAAGCGCCAATCTCATTGGTCGGATACGAACCCGAGGCGTTTTTTTAAAAATGACGCTTTTACGCGTGGCGTTTTACGCGTCGGTGTGAACACTCACATTGGCGCCCTTTGTTTAGTCACGAGGCGTTAAACGTCGGCGAATAACGCGCACGAAATTCGTCCCGGTGTGAACAGGCCTTAAGACATGAGTATAAGTGTGTTTTTCTGAATGCTGTTTAATCTCATGTTGTTTGTTTTGTTTCAGCTGAATCACAATGTGAAGCAGGTCTCGTGGTACCAAACGCACGGCCCAAGCCGACTGACGTTGACTCTGAAAGACTCCAGTGTTGTCATGATGGAGAAACTCACCATGTTGGTTGCAAAAAAAACGAAGGAATACCTTGAAAAGGTCCGGCTCGGTAAACCAGCAGGTGTGTGTGTGTCTACGATACATCTGTCAATTATGGGTTTATAATTATTTTGTATCTATAAAAACACACACACACACACACGCATGTATATATTTAAGAAATATTTGTATATATATATATTTTATATATAAATTACACATTTTTCTTAAATGTATGCATGCAAGTGTGTGTATTTATATACACAGTACACACACACATATTATGTAAACAACTTTTATTTAGGATGTGATTAATCGTTGCACAGCTCTACTGTCAATTCTTTCTCGCACGTCATGCTAATGTTTGTTTTGTCGTTTTCAACCTTTATTTAGTATTAAAGACGAACCAGGGAAGTGCTAGCTTTGGATTGGTCCTGGGGAATCGCGCAGCGCAGAACGACTCTGGGCTTTCTCCATCAGATAAACAGGTAGCGCAGCATCACAAGCCCACCCATACTCTTCAGCTCTTCTGTATACTTCACGTGACTTGAGCTGTTTCTTCCAGACCCCCCCGAGGCGGGCCAGTCTGGACAGCAGAGAGGACGGCACACCCCGAAAGCCCCTGGCGAGCCCCAGCCGGGTCACAGCCACGCCGGGCCGGAGCGGGCTCTCCGAGAACAGGTGCGCACGTTCACCCCCGCCATGCCTCGAGGTTCGGGACCGTGTGTCTGCCCTCCATTAAACACCCGTCTATGGGGCCACTATAGTGTAGTGCTGACAGCAGAGGAATGTAACCGCGATATTCACATGTTTTCTTTTTTCTTAAGCCACAATATCCCAAAATGTCCAAGGAACGCAAAATATTTCCCGCGGGAAAAAAAGTCAGCGAGTCACGCTGGTAAATGCATTGAATCAGTGCCATTGGTCTCTATCAAGCTTCAGCGTTACAGATGTGACACATTTCTGGCCAGCTGAGCCCTGAAAAGTGGAGCTCAAAGTTAAAAATAATTAACACCTTGTTTACATCTATCTTTTAATGAATCAGCGTTCATGTAAAATTACCGCAAGGGAAATTCCTTCACACGACAGCCCTCTAGTCGACCAACGCCCCGTTTACACGAGGGGAAGACGCAGATTTTTACCTGGACTTTTTGGACTCTAACTTACAAAAAAAACAGTTTTTAATCACAGAAAACGATTATTTCTAAAAACTCCGGCCAAAGCGGAGATTTCTGATAACGCCGGTTATGTGTTGCCGTGTCGACTGGGAGAAACGGGGTTTTAGGTTCTTAAACGTAACGACAGGGTATCCGCGGGGTCTTGAAAAGTATTAAAAGGTGATAAATCAATTTTGGGAAAATTAAGACCCTTAAAAAGTATTAAGTCTTATCACAGGTTTATAAAGTCTTGAATTTTGAAAGTATTTTTTCTGAATTAGCTGTCCAACAGTTTGAGTCCCAAAAACATCGTTAAAGTGTGTGAATTTAGTCATTTCTATTAAAAAAACCAACAGGTACATAAAAAACTAGGCCATTTTGGGTGCGTTCGTAAATTGCCTCTATCATGTCAATCACTGTACTGATTGCCTACACCAAACACTGATTCCTAAACCTACCCATCACTGTAACCTAAACCAATGAAATCGGTTGCAGGGCGGGATTTTCCCAGGGCGGGAAAAAAAAAATCACGTGTATTACAACGCGCTGAAATGTTTTAAGAGAAGGTTGGTGATTTACTATCCCAGCCTATTTGATTTTTTTGTATCAGAGTGGTCTATAGTCTTTATCACAAACTAAAACTGTTATGTTAAAAGTATCACTGATGTAAATGGTTACAGCTTGAAGTTGCGGTGAGGTATTAAAAAATATTGAGAAGGTCTTGAAAAAGTCTTGAAAAGGTATTAAAATTAACTTCAAGATTCCTGCATATACCCTGGACGAAATGCGCCAGAAAATGCTGAACGTCATGTGAGTTTGGCACAGTTATGATGGCGCTCGACGGCGTATTTATGCGGGTTGATGTAATGACAACTTTTTGAAAACGATGTTATTATTGAAAACAGAGGGGGTGAAATATTAGTTTTTCTAAATACCCGGCTGTGTGTAAATGTGGCCTAATAGTCGTTAATTAAAGCTTTAGTCGACTAATCGCACGTTTATATTAACAAGCCATAAATCATAATAATGTTCCTGTAATTGCCTATATAAAATGCGTATAGCCTAATCAGCGCACAAATTCAAACACAACGCTTGCCACAGCGCACCGGTTAAAGTTATGATTATGAATGTGTCGTGATAAAAAACAGAATGAGGCTACCAATGCGTTTATTTCACTAAAGGTTTAGACAATATTTTCTGTTTTCGGCTACAGGTGTGCACATTCACCCTGCCAATGCTTTTAGATTTGGGTACAGTCTCTCTAGAAAGTGTTTCACTTTTTCAATTAAATTCACATTTATTTGTATAGCGCTCTTCACACAATACACATCGTTTCAAAGCAGCTTTACAGAAAATGCATGAGTCCACATTACAATTTAGAGTGATCTGTTATCAGAGGAACTGTCCAAGTCATGCGTTTCAGAAATGTACATATCATATCTCACAGTTAGCTTAAAATGTATTAATTTAATAAAGGCAGAAACAATGAGCTCACTGAAGTAATGAATACTTGTTTGTAAACCTGATTATGACGTTTAGAACATATTTGCGTTGGTGCATGTTGATTCAGAGTTCACTTTAGGTTTTGTTATTGTGAAAAGCACATTGATAGCCTTGAGCTCCGCTAACAGAAGTGCTGTCCTGTAGGAGTGAGAAGAGGAAGAGGCTGATGAACTCTGATGGAGATCTGGCCGAGGACTATCCCAAAGAGAACGACTCTTCCAGGTGCGTGCGTGTGTGTGTGTGTAAACTTCAGTCATTTTGACACGACTGTGCAGACGTTCAGGGGTTCGTGAAGCCGGTCAGATTGTGAGATCGTCTTCTCTCAAATCTCAAACATGCACACGCTACAAGATTTGATAATCGTAGCACATCACACACTGCAAGATAGTATTAAAGCAGTGGTTCCCAAACTACCCTAGTGTGCAAAAGACTGAGTCTTGTCTAGGGCTGGGAATCCTTGTTTTAAAATAAACTTTGATTCCTCTGAGCATTTCAATATGATTTTAAACAATTAAAGCGTGAGACGACTGTTTTGTGTGGTGCTCACACAGAAAAAATGATAATATTCCTTCATCCGTCTCTATTATAACACTAATCACACAACAGAAGACAGAAAACTCACTCGCTCTTCACTGAGTAAATTTAACTATATTTGAAATTATATTTTATTTATAAAGTGCAGTGTAATTTTACATTTGATTACAGTTTCTCTCCCTGAATACCTGAAAATTTTAAAACACTGTTTGTTTCAGTCGTATATTTGTTCAGTTGTATATTTGTTGCAATTGCTAATTTTTGATATGTTCGTTTTTATTTGGAGTGTTTACTTGTCTTTAATAATGCTTGAAGTTTTTGATCAAATGCAGACTTGGTGAACGTGAGACTTTTTTTCCTAAGCATTAAAAAACGTTTGTACTTAAATGAGAATAAACTTTATTTCTCTGTTTTTCAGCAACAACAAGGCCATCACAGACGCATCCAGAAAGTTCCTGCTAAGCTGCAAAGAGAAACTGAAGCAGTCCGAGGAGAACCGAGTGTCGGGTTAGTGCCTCACTCTCAGGGTTAATCTGCTGTGACGTCTCCTCGACCGCATTCATCACACACAACCCTTGCTTTATTTCCTCAGCTCCACACACTCCTGCTCCTCTTCAGCCAACATCCTTCTATGGGAGCCGATCAGGAAGTAAAGACTACACACAGACCCATTCGTTTCTGGACAGGTAAAGAGCCGTGACTCAGTGTTGTGACTGTGCACTAGGGCTGTCAAAATGGCTGAAAAGATTCATTTGAATTTCTTTCTTAAAGGAACACGCCGCTTTTTGGGTCTTTATCTTATTCACCATATCCCCCAGAGTTAAATAAGTCCACACATACCCTTTTCATTTCCCTGCGTCCCGTGACTCTGTCTGACGAACACACCGCTAGCCTAGCTTAGCACAAAGACTGGAAGTAAATGGTTCCAGCTAGCATACTGCTCCCAATTAGTGACAAAAATAACGCCAACATTTTCCTATTTATATGTTGTGATTTTTATAGTCACAGTGTCTACAAATAACAAGGTCATATAAGACACATCCATCTTTTAACCGTATACACACTGGGAACTATATTATCAGAAGGCAAAGCACTGCTACTTGTGCTTAGTGATTTATTGGGAGCAGTATGCTAGCTGAAGCCATTTACTTCCAGTCTTTGTGCTAAGCTAGGCTAGCGGTGGGTGCGTCAGACAGAGTTACGGGAAGAAAAGGGTGTGTATGGACTTATCTAACTCTGGGGATACGGTGAATAAGCTAAAGTCCCAAAAAGTCTGAGTTCCTTAAAAATAAGCAACATTTAAAATATATTCGAATACTTAAGCCAAGTTCACACTACATGATAGTTTAAGCCCGATTTGCAAATCGTTGAGCTCGCCGACAGGTCAGGTGTTATCGCGTGCAAATCGCGGGTGATTAGCGACGATAAACGCTCGCCAATCTGTTAGTATGAAAGAGCCAACAACGCATCAAAGACGCTCGCAGACACATCGCAGAGCGTCGCCGAGCCCAGAAAAATATCTAGCGTGCTAGATATCCAGAGCTGTCGCGTGACTCAATCTCAGTGATGTCATGAGCTAGAGCCAATCAGAGCAAGGCATGGGTTGAGGTCACCGGGTAAATACCGGTAAATACGCGAAATGCGCGATTTTCAAACAAACACGACCAAGACGAGTTTACAGAAAGATGAGCAACATGTCATCAAGAAAGCAATGGACTCAACAGCAAATTTTAGGAGCAAAATTTAATCGAACTGTGGCAGGAGCATGAATGCCTTTATGATGTTGGACATGAGATGTACCACAACCGCTTTGAGAAAGAGAAAAGGTGGACGGAAATTACAAACGCCCTCAAACACCCAGGTGAGCAAAATGATATAGGTTGAAATGACCTACATTAAATCTTACTGTAATTCTGTTTGTCATTTCCGGTTCGTTTTATCGCGTGATTTTTCGTGACAAAACGTGGTGTGTAGACGAGATATAGAATCGTTGGGTGACAGAGTTGTTGTCAACTCCTGTAGTGCGTTACCTCCTGTTGCGGATCAATCAAGATGTGTCGTTTGGTGTGAACAGCTCAACAACTTGAACACTCCTGATTTCACAGAGAGCAAGTCATGTAGTGTGAACCGCACAGTTCAGCCCAACGTTTTAAAATCATGTAGTGTGAACAAGGCTTTAAAGCTGCAGTCTGTATCTTTTGGCGCTCTAGCGGTTAATGAACAGAACCGCATGCGTCTTACACAAGAACATTGTAGCCAGAGCTGCTTCTCTGTTTACGCTTCAACACAGCGTAATGAACTACACGAACACAAGATAGCAAACTGCCATTCAGAAACACTCACTCCTGCTCACTACATCTACATATTCATCAAAAACACCAGACGCTCAGCTTGATCTCAGTGAGTGCTGAGCGCTTTCTGTTGAGTGTTTCCAGCTGAAGAAAACACACACACACACACACACACACACACACACACACACACACACACACACACACACACACACACACAGCTCTGACCGATGTGCAGGTTTGGTCAAGTGTCATTGCACGATTTTTGCCTCCACTTGAGTGTGTTTTCGTCGGTATAGCCTTTTCCTGCCATTTTTAAATGATCATCGCAGCCGCACTGCTATTATAAACACCTTGAGTCCAACAGAAATTTCCCCTTTGGGGACAATAAAGTGTATTTCATTTCATTCATTCATTAAAAAAACCGCGTCCGCTACGTCATCATATCTCGCGCGCCTCTTGTCACACAAATTCGAATGCACAGTTTTTGCATTTACGAATATTCAAATTTGTATTTGACAGCCCTACTGTGCTCTTTCTAAAGCGGGCACTGATCTACAGCATCACAGCTGTGACATCAGTTGATCAAAGCTCATACAGAACAGTGGTTCCCAAACCTGTCCTGGCGCCCCCTCAACACTGCACTGCACGGTCTCCCCAATCAAACACACCTGATTCAACTCATCAGCTCATTAACCCATGTGATTATGAGCTGATGAGTTGAATCAGGAGATTGTCCATTGATTGATTGATTGTTTGATTGTCAGGGCGCCAGGTTTGGGAACCACTGATGTAGAATAACTAGTGCAGGCCAGTTCACAAACACCAGCCCATATGGCGTTACAGTATATTGAGTCCTGTGCTGAATTCATCAGAGCGGTTACTGATCACTGAGACTCAAATTAGTGCATGACTTGCTGAATGTAATGAGATCTGACCCTGTGCTCCTAAATCCTCATTTTCAGGCCCAGCGGTACAGGCCAATGTCCATCTGCCAAAAGAAGCCTAATGTTACCCAATCACTCGACTCCCTTTAAAAAGGTGCGGCCAACTCTGGACTACGGTGGCTGGAACAAGCCAAGACCATCGGCTCTGGCTCAGCCTCAGCCGCCACTGCAGGGGTGAGCGTCACACACACACACACACACACCTGACACATACTACTCAAAATCTGTTTTCAGTTTAATTTTCCCAAAAATATTTTAACAAATGTCTTTTTTATTAAAGCATATGATTTAACATACAATTCAAATGTACATTCTGAGAGTTTTTTTATAACAAAAAAAATAATAAAAAAAATAATAAAATAAAATAATAAAAAAAATAAAAATAAAAAACAGTAAAGTTAAAGTGATACAACATTAAAACAAGACAAAGCAAAGCAAGACAAGTAATGACAATACAAAAAACAAAAACGATGACAAGAACATCCCCAGGCTGACCACGACCCCCCACACTATCCCCACCCCCTATCCGCCCACCTAACCCCTTCCTATGCATCTCCACCCCATCTACCCTTCCTCTTCCCAAAAATATTTAATTGCATGTGATTTTTGCTGAGATTCCAGTGGATCACAATATCAATGTACATGTTAAAGTTTACAAATGTACGTGTAACGCCATTTTACCTGCGTGTTCTGTGGAGAGCCGCCCATCACATTCCTGTCGTTGTCTCCTGTAGATTCTCCAATCTCGGGAACACCTGCTATATGAACGCCATCCTGCAGTCCCTGTTCAGCCTGCCCTCGTTCTCCAGCGACCTGTTGAAGCAGGGCATCCCGTGGAAGAGGGTCCCCGTCAACGCCCTCCTCAAGTACGTCAGGCCAGTTAACTCCTTTTACACGATCCTAAAAATAGGGTTGCACGATTAATCGCACTGAAGCCGCACGCGATTTAGCAAAGGCTGGGATTATTTTATGCGCAGCTTGTCAGTGCAGCGGCTGATCGGTAGTAACGCTCCATCTGAACACCACACACACACACACACACACACACACACACACACACGCTACATAAGCCCCGCAGAAGTAGATAACACACATCATTCCAGGAAATCCCTATGGCATCTTGATTAAACATGATTAATAAACAGACGAGTGTCAGAAGCACATGATCTCTGTGTAAGCTCAGCTAATGTTATGAAGTAAGTTTGAGGTAAAGCATGTTATTAAATGTAGTCTTTTGTTGGACTAGAGGCTCATAAATGCTTCACATGTTTGACGCTTGCTGCTTTTTCAAATGCACGTAATAAGCGACTCAAAAGAGTGCGTTCAGAGACGATCATCAGTGACGAGCTGTGAATAATCGTGCGGCCCTACTAATCTGAACAGCGGTTATACACTGTAACGGGTTGTTGATGATTTGCTGCTGTTCCCCATGAAGGCGTTTTGCTCATCTGCTGGCCAAGAAAGACGTCTCTCCTCCAGACGTGAAGAAGGATCTCCTCCGGCGAGTGAAGAGTGCCATCAGCTCCACAGCCGAGCGCTTCTCGGGCTACATGCAGAATGTAAGACACGTCACATCTTCACTTGTTCTGACCGCTCACACCAAGGACGATATGTCTTCCTAAATATAACTATAATAATAACAACATAAAGGAATAATATTCAGTTTTTCCCACAGGATTTTGTGAGACTTTTTTTTTATAAATGAAGAGCTCCAGTCCATGTTCTGTGTGAAAATTAAAAGGCAGTGAATTGAGCCTGAGCTTTAAAGTGGACTCAACCCCTTTTTTGTTGTTGTGACAGTGTCTCGTCTACATTACATTGACACTGGTGTTTTAACAACACACACACACACTCTCCGCTCTGAAAATGCTCGTTGCACGATTTTTCCCATGAACGGTGTTTTCATCAGTATAGCCTTTTCCCACCGTTTTTCACATCAGCAAACGCAGCCGCACATCGCTG
Organism: Chrosomus eos; assembly: GCA_036326025.1. Lineage (NCBI taxonomy): Eukaryota > Metazoa > Chordata > Actinopteri > Cypriniformes > Leuciscidae > Chrosomus > Chrosomus eos. The sequence continues at coordinate 42,948,079 of CM070826.1, read as the reverse complement.
TACTGGATAAACTAGCAAAAACATACCGCGTCCGTTACGCCATCATGTCTCGAGCGCCTCGACACACCAAAAATGCATTTAGCATTCGAATGTGCTTTTTTAAAACAAATTTTTTTTTTACGAATATTAATTTTTATTGTACAGCCCTAGTGTGGCTGTTAATAAAGTTCTCGTTCTCGTGTGAACGGATACGTAATGTTCATATGCCGTAAGTGCCAATCGTGTGTGTGTGTGTTTCCCAGGATGCCCATGAGTTCCTGAGCCAGTGTCTGGACCAGCTGAAGGAGGACGTGGAGAAGGTCAACAAGAGCTGCAAGAGCGAGCCGTGGGACGAGCCTCAGAGCGCGCGGCTGGCGGAGGAGGCGGACCCCGCGCGCGTCTACACCTGCCCCGTCACCGTCAACATGGAGTTCGAGGTGCAGCACACCATCACATGCAAGAGGTGAGCTAACAGCGAGGGGAGATGGGTATCGGCTCAGATGTTCAGATTCGCAAGCTCACTCTTCCAAAGTTAATGAATGTCAAATTCCTCCCTCAGATATCAGACCTATTAATAATCAGTATATATTGGATAAGTGGCCAGAGGAGTGGGACACGTGCAAGAATAATACGCTGTATGAAATTCATTGTTTTAATCACTCTTAAAACTAGATAATTTTCTTTCTTTATTTTATATAGTGCCTTTAAAAGTAGCATCTCAAAGCACTTTACATAAAAATAATGAGATTAAAAGACACATAACAGTCCAGGCAGTAAACCCTAAACAAGCAATACAAATAAAAAGCCAATATAATAACAAACAAAATAATCATATTGATCACATAAAAGCTACCCTAAAAAAGTAAGTTTTATGGGACGATTTAAAAGCAGGGATTCTGCATAGATCTGGTCATGTGGCCTTCATCAGATGGCGTATAGGCACACAAGTTTGACTCTTTTTGCTTAAAAGTGAAGACCCAACTTTATCATGATTTGTAAATTCCTCTCTCTGTAAAACACATTTTATTGGACTGTCCTGGGTTTGATACAAGTAGAGTGCTCTTTTATGAAATTATTTCACTTATTTAGTAAGATTATGCCTGAAAGGGTTTTGGATTTTTTTATCATGTTAATAAAAAATAAAAAAAGTATAATGACTTGTTTACTTGATTTTATTGTATTTATATGATATTTGTATTTTTGGAATTGCATTTTTGCCATGAAAATAGCCTTAGATGTTGACATGGCATTAAATAAAACTATCCATCTCTCAATCCGTTTTTCGACTCCATGAATATAGATTCAATACAAATCCTATATTTTTAAAAAACAACAGTGAACATAAGTTAACAAGTGGTTAATTAATAAGAAATGAAGAGCCACAGACCTGTATATTAAACTCTTTTTATTTTAGGTACACTTGGGTACATAAAACAGAACCCAACTCTATATCTCAAATGCATACAATGAAAAGACAGGATTTTAATGCAAGATAAAAAATGTATGCTGAAAATTGGAGAGAACAGTCTCATGCCTTAATATAAAAATAACCTGATCCTGTTTGATCAAGATAAAACACACACAAAATCTCCCAGCATTAGCTGTAACATGCAAGCCTATAATCTGTGTATGAAAACTAATACTGGTTTTTGGGTGGTGGATAAATAAATATGGAAAACATTTTTTTTGAATTGACCACAAATAAAAAAAAGAAACGATGAGTCGAAAAAGCAATTTTTTTGCCCATCTCTAGCCGCAATCAGCCACGAGAGGACAGCCGTTTCTCTGGATTTATAATAAAAGCCCTTACACACCGAGTCTGAAATTCACGTCGGAACTTTTCATACGTTAAAAAATAAATACGACCTCACGTTATGTCAATCATGCTTGCACACCGCCTCTCAAACTTTCGTCCGTCAAAAAACAAATCGGATCGGGTTAGATTTTCTGTGTTTTTCGCATCCGTAGCAAGCAGTCTGAATGGTGTTTTGAAGATTCAGAGCCACGACTCATGAATATGAAGAAACGCATACGAGATTGTCGGACTCAGTCGGTGTGCAAGGGCCTTTACTCTGTCCTCGAAAGGGGAAGAGAATCCGCTTTGTGATTGTGTAAGACTGTCATGAGTGTAAAACATATTTTAATAGAATGTCCTTTTTTATATATATTAGACGTTTTTATTCAGAAAATATATTAATGAACATTTTTAAAAAAGTTTCTCCTGGAATTATTTTTTGAGAATTTCTGACATTTTTAAATAGAAAGATTCTATGTAAATGTTGTTATTATTACTGTTATTACTATTGGTATATGTCAGATTTTTGTATATTGATTGTTTTTAAGAAAATTGTTAAATGATTGTAAACGATGTTTTGAATTGGGTGTAATTATTTTTAGAAACGCAGTTGATTGGCATGAATCTAGCCATCGCTGCTGGTGTGGTGTTGAATCCTGGGTAAATGACTAACTCTGTCTTGCGCAGCTGTGGAGAAGTGGTGACGAAGCGGGAGCAGTTCAACGATCTGTCCATCGACCTCCCTCGACGCAAGAAAACACTCCCGATGAGGTCCATACAGGACTCTCTGGACCTCTTCTTCAGGGTGAGCCACTGCATCCCACCCGCTGTCACATGCAAACGACCCAAACAGTATAGGCTTGACCAATCAGTGGTGTGCTTTTGGTCACGTGCGCAGAACTGTCCAATCATGCTGATTTGATTCCTAAATTCTTCTTGTTTCATGGACAAGAAACGCGCCAGACTACACGTTGCTTTCCGACCAATCATCTCTTGCCGTCTTTAATGATGTGCATGATGCTATCGTTCGTCTTTTTCGGCTCTGTTATGATTGCGTCAGTGTAAGGAAGAGCGTCTGCTCCTGTGTCATGTGACTGAGCCCGTTGTGGAGAAATTAGGCATGCTGGTCCGGGACGTTGTGAAGCGCTACAGATACGCCGTCTGTCGTCACTACACAAGATCAAATGATCGATTCTTGTGTCTCGACACTCATGTCGTTTAAGAATCACCACAACACCCTGTGATAATGCCTGACTCGGGCTCATATCATGAGTCTGACCCAACACAGTTTAGCAGAGAAGAACCCAGCACTGGCTCTCTTGTCTCTGTGCTCTTGTACTCTGTGTTGTTTAATAAACATAGCCATGAATAAAAAATATATAATCTTTTTGAAAGCATGTAAATACTGTTTGCCCTTTTGTGTGTGTGTGTGTGTGTAACAAACAAAGTTGCACAGTGCTATTTTGTGTACCAGGGCAGGGCTCGCAAAATTTGAAAATCGCTGGTAGCCCTTCGGGCAGGCACTCTTCTGATTTTGGTAGCCCGAAATGGATTTTACTAGCCCGAATAAAAAGACAATTTTTAATGTAGAAAATTAGTTAGGAGTCAAACATCAATCAAAAACTTTTTCAAAACACAAATATCAACAATTGGATATAAAAAAATCAAATTAGAATCATCAACACAAATATGCATCTGGTTCTAACTGAACTGAAATGTGTGTGACCAGTGTGGAACATGAATCAGTCTGTGCTCAGCCTCCAATGAGGGCACAGCTGTCAACATTGAACATTGAAAATAAGGGAGATTTCTACACAATTCTTACCCACAAACTTTAAAAATAAAGCACTAATAATTAAAAGTCTAGAGTTTATAACTACATATGTGTGAGAGAGAAAGAGACAGTGTGTGTGTGTTAGAGAGAAAGAGACCGAGACAACAAAGCCTTGTTTACAAAAAGCCATGTTTATATCGCGCGTCCGCACGAGCGCGGCAAAAATGACGAGTTGGGTGCGCAAGACCGGCAAGACCTCATTTCGCTTGGCTGTGTGCACAGTTTTTTTTGTAACAGCGCGCGGCGCCGCATCCGAGGATGAACGACTTCAAGCCGAATCTGTCCGAGCTTGAAGGTCGTCTCACACAATCAGGCCGTAAAAATCCGGGATATTTTACGGGAAAATACTAAAACGGGAAGACAGCGGGAAAAGAGCTAAAATACGTGAGAAACCCGGAAAAAACGGGAGGGTTGACAGCTATGAATGAGGGTATTACCTAGTTATATGCCGGTTCTCAATATTAACTAGTTTCATTAACATGCAGATGGCAGGGTTTTATAATTACTGAGGTCCCGGATCTACATATCCCAAAAAAATTGGATGACAATAACTTTAAAAACATGTCATGCAGCTGATTATTTTCCTTATGTCAGTGAAGAAAGTAAACATAGGGTGAACTGATCGGTTGATTTATGAATAATTTTCTCAGAAGCGTTCATTACTGAAAGCTACTAGGAAAGCTAGGTAGCCTAACTAAGTTTATTAAATTAATTCACAATATATACACATTCATTATTAATCTTGTGCCCAACATGATGCAAACGGCTTTGTTAATGTTTCTTGTCACCTCACAATGACAGTAAACTAATACATTACATACATAAGCCTATTTTCAGTATATTAGCTTGCCTGATTATTTTTGTCATTCGTTTAACATTTATGACCTAAAAAAACTGTCAAATATGAAATGTTTAGTTTAGCTACTTACATTTTATCTCGCACTTGACCATAAACTAAAGCGTCACTCAGTCACTCTGCTATAATTCGCGCTCAGCAGCGTCTGTGAACATAAAGCCCGCCTACTTTGATTTGATTGGTAATCTCAAATATTCTGATATTGACGAGCAGTAACAGACCAATGAGGCTCAGATGAACACACACACACACACACACACACACACACACACACACACCCTGTCCTCTGTTTCTGACGTGCTCTCTAGAGAGCTCGCGCGCCGCTGCGGATTGAAGATGAACGCGCTGAATCTGATTATAACAAGACTGAAGCAAACACGAATTTGTGTAGCTTACACTTAATCACACATTTTTAGTGGGGCGAGGCAGAAGTTTAGGGGGATTTGATTACAATATTTCAGATAGCCGTCGGGCAGGCCGGTTTATGCATTTTGGTAGCCCGACTTGAAAACACAAAAGCCCCGGGATGTCGGGCAGGCGATTTTGCGAGCCCTGCAGGGTAACTTACTGCTGGACTATTTTTCTTTTCTTTTTCTCTCTTTTTGTAAATGCGGCCTACTGACAGAAAGACCATTAGCATTTTTATTTCTGTCTGACCGTCAAATCTACTGCAAGAATCTGACCAAACATTCCTGACTCTAAACAACTGTTTAGTCCAACTCATTTAACACTTTTTTTTGTCACTTCTACTGAATGTTTTTCCTGAAATCTTCTCTGGCTTTATAAAACAGTTTTGAGGTTTTATTTTTCCCGGATGCTTTAACGCCTGTACAAGCAATGCATGTGACTGACAATCAGTGTGAGTTTAATTTCTGTGTGGATATTGAGTTCTATTTCACTATATGGTACTTTTGACTTTGTGTTTTCTAGATGGAGGAGATCGAGTATTCCTGTGAAAAATGCAGTGGAAAAACAGCGACCGTCTCTCACAAATTTAGCCGGCTTCCCAGGTTGGGATTAACACACATGCAACAAACAGATACAACTGAACAAAGATACGATTTAAATAGTGTTTTAATGTTTTCAGGTATTCATGGAGAGAAACTGTAATCAAATGTAATGTAAAGATATTGTTTGATTAGTGAGATCTCTGATTGTATTCCTTGAAAACCCCAAAAGTAGTGCTTGAAAAGCCTAGTTTTCCCGCATCTGTACGAACCCTGGTTTGACTGAGTGTGTGTCTGCAGGGTGCTGATTCTCCACCTCAAACGCTACAGCTACAACACTCAGCTGTCTTTAAACAGCAAGCTGGGCCAGCAGGTGCTGATCCCCAAACACCTGACGCTGCTGTCCCACTGCACAGACGCCACGCGCCCCCCCCTCAGCCTCGGCTGGAGCGCACAGGCCGCCCTGTAAGCACACACCTCACTCATGATGATGATGATGATAATAATGCCTTTCAAGGCACTCAAGGGCTCAGTACAACACACAGACCTGCAAACTTGTCGCTTTTCGGCGAAAATCGCCGTTTTCTTGGGCAATTGGATCATTTACGTGAATCGCGTAGAACCGGAGAGTTTTTTATTGGGGGAGGGGGGGGGGGTGTATGCTGCATGCTGCATGCTGCCCGCCCTTCATCTGCATGCCATGCAGGCTAGAATTGAGAAACATTATTGGATAATTCTTATATTTGACATTTCTCAGGGCCATCGGGATCTTAGCACTTTTTCTCTTGGCCAATCGGAATCTTAGCACTTGCGTCAGAATCTTGATTCTTGAAGCACACAGCCTCAACCACGCGAGTCTGCCGGGCCGCCTGGGTGAAAACCAGGAATCCTGAAAAAAAAAACACGCGAGTCTGATAGAAACTCATAACGTGTAGGAATCTTATGTGAAATTCGAGGTAAGTCAAGCATTTTGGAGCAAAAACAAAAGCTATTTGTTTGCTTGATTCAATTAACGTTAGCTACCGCTTTTTATGCGATATCATTTTTTTATGCGTACAGGCGTCACGGTTCGGTGCACGAATTTGCACTGAGAATACACGACATAAAAATAAATAAAACTCTAGATAGCGATAAATTTAGCTCTATTCACGTTTGGTGTGAACGCAGCATAATGAACAGGCTGCGATGTCGAGAGAGAGAGAGAGAGAGAGAGAGAGAGAGAGAGAGAGAGAGAGAGAGAGAGAGAGAGGCGCGATCACGATCAAACAGTGGAAACAAAAACATACTCCATCATTTGGTTCATACAGGACAATGACATCCTTCAAAATGCAAAGTGTTTACTTATTTGTGTACACTCGCAATCAAATACAACATTGTGCTTTTGTCACACTTTAAACTCTTATCAAACTGTAACCTACAACTGTCACACACACACACACACATTTTTAAAAAAAACATTGTTTTTTATGTTTTTTAAGCTGTTTGAAATATGAGGACGCATGCAATGTCCTCATATTTCACGTGTTAGTTGTAATACCAGTGTAATATGCATGTCATTATACACATTTGTGTCCTCATATATCACAAAAACAAGCACACACACCCACACACACACACACACACACACACACACACACACACACACACACACACACACACACACACACACAGTTTTTAAAGCAAAACATATTTATCCAACCCCATTTAAAAACAGTCTGTGGGTTCCATCTTTTGGACATTCATCATATCTCATTGGTTTTCATTTTTTGTCCTCGGTGTAGGAGCACTAATCTGTTTATTTTTAAGTTACACATTCTACATTGCTTAAAAAAGAAAATCAAATGTGTTTTTTAATGGTAGTATTATTTTATACGGAAATCAATTATTTATAATTCAGATGAGAATAAAGTTAGGGTTAATTAAAATGAAGGAAAACAAATATATTGATATATATGAAATATAGCAAATTAATTTTAAATTCATTTAGGTACAATTACCAAACATATCTCAAGGTCTTTTTGTCTTTTTATTAATTTTTATTAATAAACTAATTTTATAAAACTATTGTCAGTGCACTACAAATAAACTGGTTCTAAGCCTTTATTAATAAAACTCATTTAAAAAATACAAGGCTTAAGACAATGAAAAAAATGCTATCTATATTTTTGTTTTGCTTTTCACTCAATTGTACCGAAACCGAACCGTGACTTCTGTGTACCCACCCCTAGTATTGTCGTCATACCTATAAATTACGTTAAGCTATGCTAAAAATGGTATGAATGGTTTCCTAAACGGTAAAAAACTATTGTTTTACTCGAGGGGAGGTGGAAAATGAGCTTAATTCCCCAAATGGTGGAATATCCCTGTAACGTTAGCTAGGCTTATCGTTAACCGGGTATCCAATCATCTCCCCCAAGGCGACACTGTCACCTTTTTTACTATGAGGAGTTTGCAGGTCTGAACACAAGTAAATCAGTAGGGGTGTAACGATACCCTCATGTCACAATGATACACCATAGATCAGTGCCATATCTAACAATATTAGAGTTTTCTTTTTTTAATATATTATATATAGGGGTGTCACGATTTCGATTTTAAATCGAAATCGATCGAAATTAAGTCACAATCTCGATAATCGAATTCAAAAATGGAATCGTCGATACTGCCACGCCCCCATGTCACGTCCAGTCGCTATATGCAAAGCGGAAAAAAACAGCGTTGAAGTGCTGCGAGTCCTCTACCTCAGTTACAGCCAGTCAAAAAATAGCATGGCTACAGCAGGAGACCCATCGACAGGACTTCTGACCTCCTCTTTCACTAAAGTCGCCGGTGTGGGACAGTGGGAGTATTTCTGATTTCCAGTGAGTTATGTTGACAACGTTCACATTCGCGTTCAAAGTCCGCGCTTCAAAAAAGCCACACTTTGCAAGCTCTGCTACTGTATGTGCGTCAGTGCGTGTACCATATTCTTCCACTTTTTAAATTAAAACTTTAAATTGACAAAAACAGCAGACTCAGAACAGTATAAATCTTTATACAATAAATCTAGCATGTCACAAATAACTTAATTCTCCACCTCCTCCACGAATGAGACAAGTGTCGTTCATTTCCGCACCTAGTCTATTTTTGCTGCACTCGCCGAGTTAAAGCGACAGCGCACAGTTCGTGGTCAAAATGAACATGACATGAAAATGTTGTAATTTTTATCATAAATGCATTTAATTAAATTCTACATTAAATACTCATATTTTTCACATTCATGTTTGTACTTTAAGACCGAGGTAAAGCAAGGAAAACATAGATGTATCTGTTAAACCTTGTTTGTTTTGTTGTGAACTTGAATGTCATCTTCTGTGAATAAGACTGCAGTTACAAAAGAGAAACTACATGGCAGGTTATTTTGCTTAAGTTTCTAATTGACTGAAGATATAAGTTATTGTAACATTATTTTGTTAATAAATGTTTTAAATTTGACAATGTAGTGTGGTACATTGCGAACAAAGGTCATATATTACATTACATAAAAGTCTAGTCTAAAAATGGCATCGCAAACTGTGCTTAAAAAAAATACATGTAAAAATCGAGAATCGAATCGAACCGTGACCTTAGAATCGAAAATGTAATCGAATCGAGGATTTGGAGAATCGTGACACCCCTAATTATTTAACAGTATTATGTTGGATTTTATTAGGGGTGTAACGATACCCTCATGTCACGATTCGATACGCATCACAAAACTGAACTCACAATATGATATTGCAATACTCCAAGACTTTAGATGATAAACAAAAAATGTACTGTTGATTTAAAATGCTAAATTTGGTATTACATTGGGTTTCCAGCACAAGTCCAAGCCTATTCATTTACACACAAAGCACAGGACAATTGAGACACCAGAATAACACTATTCATGATTCTGAAGCTAAAAATTCTTAATTATTTTAGATGAATATGCTTGTACTCTGACACTCTGACAAAAGTGGCCTACATAAATATATGGCATTATTAGGACCCACAAATATTCCCACATTACATTATTATACGTTATGTCCAGCATTATATATAGTAGTTTAATGTAGTACTGACACACAAACTATGTAAACTTTTTAATTTTAATTTTGGGTGAACTATCCACGATACATATTTTTGCATTTTTGTATTGCAATATATTGTTACACCCCTATAAATCAGTAAAATACAAAGCTATGCAAAAAAACACAGATATACAGATCAAACATACAATCAACAAATCAATCAAATTGCTAAAAGCTATTCTAAACGGATAAGTTTTAATCTGAGCTTTAAAAAAAAGCTATAATTTACTGTTTAGCCTGGCGCCCACACACTCGCTAACGGCTCGTTTCGTTTCAGCTCCAGGACTCTGAAGACGTCACAGTCCGTCAACTCCTCGACACTACGGTGAGAACGTCCCTCTGCTGGTGATGTGCATGCTGGGGTTATATTCAGTCTTGATAAGGGCTGCAGCTACAGATTATTTTAGTAATCGGGTAATCTGACGGTTATTTTGGTAATCGAGTATTCTGCCGGTTATTTTGGTAATCGAGTATTCTGCCGGTTATTTTGGTAATCGAGTATTCTGCCGGTTATTTTGGTAATCGAGTATTCTGCCGACTACTTTGGTAATCGAGTATTCTGCCGGTTATTTTGGTAATCGAGTATTCTGACGACTATTTTGGTAATCGAGTATTCTGACGGTTATTTTGGTAATCGAGTATTCTGACGGTTATTTTGGTAATCGAGTATTCTGCCGGTTATTTTGGTAATCGAGTATTCTGACGGTTATTTTGGTAATCGAGTATTCTGACGGTTATTTTGGTAATCGAGTATTCTGCGGTTACTTTGGTAATCGAGTATTCTGCCGGTTATTTTGGTAATCGAGTATTCTGACGACTATTTTGGTAATCGAGTATTCTGACGGTTATTTTGGTAATCGAGTATTCTGACGGTTATTTTGGTAATCGAGTATTCTGCCGGTTACTTTGGTAATCGAGTATTCTGCCGGTTATTTTGGTAATCGAGTATTCTGACGGTTATTTTGGTAATCGAGTATTCTGCCGGTTATTTTGGTAATCGAGTATTCTGACGGTTATTTTGGTAATCGAGTATTCTGCCGGTTATTTTGGTAATCGAGTATTCTGCCGGTTACTTTGGTAATCGAGTATTCTGCCGGTTACTTTGGTAATCGAGTATTCTGCCGGTTATTTTGGTAATCGAGTATTCTGACGGTTACTTTGGTAATCGAGTATTCTGACGGTTATTTTGGTAATCGAGTATTCTGACGGTTATTTTGGTAATCGAGTATTCTTGCCGGTTATTTTGGTAATCGAGTATTCTGACGGTTATTTTGGTAATCGAGTATTCTGACGGTTATTTTGGTAATCGAGTATTCTGCGGTTACTTTGGTAATCGAGTATTCTGCCGGTTATTTTGGTAATCGAGTATTCTGACGGTTATTTTGGTAATCGAGTATTCTGACGGTTATTTTGGTAATCGAGTATTCTGACGGTTATTTTGGTAATCGAGTATTCTGCCGACTACTACTTTGGTAATCGAGTATTCTGCCGGTTACTTTGGTAATCGAGTATTCTGCCGACTATTTTGGTAATCGAGTATTCTGACGACTATTTTGGTAATCGAGTATTCTGACGACTATTTTGGTAATCGAGTATTCTGACGACTATTTTGGTAATCGACTATTTTGGTAATCGAGTATTCTGACGACTATTTTGGTAATCGAGTATTCTGACGACTATTTTGGTAATCGAGTATTCTGACGACTTTTTTGGTAATCGAGTATTCTGACAACTATTTTGGTAATCGAGTATTCTGACGGTTACTTTGGTAATCGAGTATTCTGCCGGTTATTTTGGTAATCGAGTATTCTGACGGTTACTTTGGTAATCGAGTATTCTGACGGTTATTTTGGTAATCGAGTATTCTGACGACTATTTTGGTAATCGAGTATTCTGACGACTATTTTGGTAATCGAGTATTCTGACGACTATTTTGGTAATCGAGTATTCTGACAACTACTTTGGTAATCGAGTATTCTGACGACTATTTTGGTAATCGAGTATTCTGACAACTATTTTGGTAATCGAGTATTTGACAACTATTTTGGTAATCGAGTATTCTGCCGATTATTTTAGTAATCGAGTATTCTGCTGACTACTTTGGTTATCGAGTATTCTGCCGACTACTTTGGTAATAGAGTATTCTGCCGACTATTTTGGTAATCGAGTATTCTACCAACTATTTTGGTAATCAAGTACTCTGCCGATTATTTCATCGATTAATCATATAAGAAAATGTGCTAATAAAAATAGATCCATGTGAACAACAACCTTTAAAATGACTTAAAATACAAATATATAAAAAGCAATATTTATTTGCTTCAGATAAAGTATCAAAGTAATCATATTGGGTTCTTGAACTGAATCGCCTTTGTGATTTTCCCAATAGCACTGCTATATTATGATTTTAAATGGTTTATATATATATATCACTTAGCCTTAGTAAAGGGTGTTATAATGCAGTTCGTGGATTTTTGTCACTTCCGGTATTTTGCCTTTTACTCGACTTAAATTGCAAATTTGAGAATTTTTTTTTTTAAATCAAGTACTTGACTTTAATCGAGGAATCATGACAGCCCTGGTCTTGATGCATTCGCACTCATGTGCTGTGAATATGTGCTGTGAATGTGTGTTTTACAGGAAAGGTTCCCTAAAGCCAGAGAGCTCGGGGAGTGTGTTGTGCGACTCTGATAGTGAGGAGGAGCTCGTCAGGAAGGGCAGTCGCAGACATCATTCAGAGGACGACAGGACAGAAGAGGTGAGAGGAAAACTGGTGGAGTCTTTTGCTGGAATCAGTCCACATGGTGTTTGCAAATTAAACATTTATGCAACCAACTACAACCCACAAAGCTGTCATGTCACGAGGAGGGTTGAATATCGTTTCAATTTTAACTATTCCTATTTCGATTCTGCTGATCTTTTCACCGCTGTTGAAATGAAATATTCTCCTAAATGAATCAGCCCAACTCTCCCCTCAGGTGCAGCACAGTGAGCAGTCTGAGTTTACCGGCATCAATGATGAGGAGATGCTGGCCGCAGTGCTGGAGTTGAGTCGGCACGACACCAGTCTCCCCGCGGGCCCCGAGGACGGGCCGAGCAGCAGCCCTGACACGGGCTTCGGGGACGCGGAAGTACACGACCCCACGCAGCACCTGGACCCGCTGGAGGCAGAGAAACAGCCGGCCGGTAACCCAGCCGCAACTACACATCACGCTCATTCACACTAGAGCATTGATCCGCCTTATTTGACACCATGATATGAGAACATGAGCTAAAACATCATGTTTTTTCCAGCGTGGCTATATATATATGTATATAAATGAACTAAATAATTTTTTTACAACAAAAATGAACCATCACTGAACTTACTTAAAGGGCATATTGCAGGTTACAGTACCCAGTGAGCCAATGTATGGAACAATAATGTAGGAACTAGATTTAAATATAAATATATATTTATAAAACGCTATTTAGGCTTCTGGAGTAATTTTTGTGAGCAAATTTTATTTCTGCATCTGAAAACCGCCAAACCGGAAGTGACGTAATGGGAGGAAGTGCGGTCAAAGTAAACGATAGGATCGCAATGACAGATCGGATGCAGAGGAAATTGTGGCCTAAATGTTTCCTCATATACATATAATTATGCCACAATTCCTCAGCCATATAATTATGAGTCTGCTTTGCAGGAGAGCAGGACAGGACTAGACAGAGCAACGGTCACACACACTGAGCTGTGGTGTGAGGAGACCAGGGGTCTCGGTGCGAGAGCAGTGTTAGCTTGTAGATATATATACATGTTAGCGACGATAGCCTATGTAGAACACTTTGCTCAGATCACAATATCGTACAGATTATTATCGTGTATCGGGCAATAGCAAAGCTAGTATTGGAGCCTTACCTGCGTGTGTGTGTGTGTGTCAGCCATTAGGAGACGTTCCCAGAGGAAGAGGGACTTTATAAAGACTTTGGTCCCATTTTAGAGACACTGAATAAAAAAATAATTACCATCACAACTGTATAAAAACAAAAAACGAGTGTTTTTCAACACGGTCAAGGAAACTGTCACGTTTTCTATTTAGTTTGTGCCCTTGTGTCCTGCAAATACAAGGTTATATATTAATAAATAAATAAAAACTGCAATATGCCCTTTAAGCTGGACTATGACACTATTTTCTTCTGGAAACAAACTGTTATAAACTCTGTATAAATAAAGGTGACTTGACATGCCATTAGACATCATGACCACATGAAGTATTGTGCATACTCTGAGAGGTGTGTGTGTGTGTGGTGTGTGTGTGTGTGTGTGTGTGTGTGTGTGTTGTGTGTTGTGTAGATGCTCTGGAGTCTCTGGATCTGACCATGGATGAGAACAAGGAGAACGAGACGCCCGAGGGAGCTGCGGGAGAGCTGGACTGGGTGCAGCAGTTTAGCCTAGAGCAGGAGCGCGAGGAGCAGGAGCTACAGCAGGCGCTCGCACAGAGCCTACAGGAACACGTGAGACACACACACACACACACACACACCACACACACACACACACACACACACACACACACACACACACACACACAACACACAACACACAACACACACACACACACACACACACACACACACACACACACTAGAGCAGGAGCGCGAGGAGCAGAAGCTACAGCAGGCCCCAGTCGCACAGAAGCCCCCCTAACAGGAAGCACGAGAGAGGACACACTACAGACCACAGAACACACACACACACACACACACACACACACACACACACACACACACACACACTAGAGCAGGAGCGCGAGGAGCAGAAAGCTACAGCAGGCGCTCGCACAGAGCCTACAGGAACACGTGAGACACACACACACACACACACACACACACACACACACACACACTAGAGCAGGAGCGCGAGGAGCAGGAGCTACAGCAGGCGCTCGCACAGAGCCTACAGGAACACGTGAGACACACACACACACACACACACACACACACACACACACAACACCACAACTAGAGCAGGAGCGCGAGGAGCAGAAGCTACAGCAGGCGCTCGCACAGAGCCTACAGGAACACGTGAGACACACACACACACCACACACACACACACACACACACACACACCACTAGAGCAGGAGCGCGAGGAGCAGGAGCTACAGCAGGCGCTCGCACAGAGCCTACAGGAACACGTGAGACACACACACACACACCACACACACACACACACACACACACACACCAAAGAGCAGGAGCGCGAGGAGCAGGAGCTACAGCAGGCGCTCGCACAGAGCCTACAGGAACACGTGAGACACACACACACACACACACACACACACACACACAACACAACACTAGAGCAGGAGCGCGAGGAGCAGGAGCTACAGCAGGCGCTCGCACAGAGCCTACAGGAAACACATGAGGACCACACACAACCACACAAAACACACACACACACACACACACACACTAGAGCAGGAGCGCGAGGAGCAGGAGCTACAGCAGGCGCTCGCACAGAGCCTACAGGAACACGTGAGACACACACACACACACACACACACACACACACACACACTAGAGCAGGAGCGCGAGGAGCAGGAGCTACAGCAGGCGCTCGCACAGAGCCTACAGGAACACGTGGAACACACACAACACACACACACACACACACACTAGAGCAGGAGCGCGAGGAGCAGGAGCTACAGCAGGCGCTCGCACAGAGCCTACAGGAACACGTGAGGACACACACACACACACACACACCTAGAGCAGGAGCGCGAGGAGCAGGAGCTACAGCAGGCGCTGCACAGAGCCTACAGGAACACGTGAGGACACACACACACACACACACACACACACACACACACACACACTAGAGCAGGAGCGCGAGGAGCAGGAGCTACAGCAGGCGCTCGCACAGAGCCTACAGGAACACGTGAGGACACACACACACACACACACACACACACACACACACACACACACACACACACACACTCACTTGACCAAACCTGCACATCTGTCAGAACTATGTCATAGCACGAATTTTGCCTCCAACTGAGAGGGTTTTCGTCAGTATAGCCTTTTTCCCGCCATTTTTCAAATTGGCAACGCAGGGTTAAACCGAGCGCACATCATCGCTGTACTGGATAAACTAACAAAAACACACCACGTCCGTTACGCCATCATGTCTCGCCCACCAAAAATTTTAATGTGCAGGTTTTTTTTTTATTCGTTTAATATTCAAAATTCAGATGACCCAGTCTGTTGTGATTGGTCTACTCTGCTCTGATTGGTCACATGAAAACCTCTTCAGTCTCAGATAAACTACAGTGTTTGAGGGTCAAAGTAGACGCTGTTCACCAGCAGCCAATAAAGGTCATAGACTGGCATTATGCAAATGTGTTACAGACATACCCAGATTCAGCAGGAAGAGAGACTGGGTTACTGATGACTTGTTTCAGTTCAGAATCCCTTTCTTTTGGGACACAGACTCCATTTATCTGCACTTTGCAGACCTTTTACATTCATAACCCGCTCTATTACACATGTCTGAAAAAGAATAATAGGGGCACTTAATTTTTTTTTTTTAGATGTTTGGTTTTCCTCCATTTTGTTTTTGGGTTAAATGGCACAGTGATTTAGTTGTATTTTTTCAGCTCAATCTTCTCACCAGCTGTAACTGATCATGACTGTTGTGTGTTGATCAGGAGGCGAGAGAGATGCGGGAAGATGACGATCTGAAGAGAGCCACTGAGCTCAGCTTGCAAGGTCAGTATGACGTGATGTTCTGTCACATGACTTCAGTTTACTGTGAGTGTTTGCGTGTGAACGTGTGTTTCTGTTGCAGAGTTCAATAACTCTCTGCCCGAGCTGCTGTGCTCCGACGAGGACTCGGGCAACGAAGACGGCCTGGACATGGAGTACAGCGAGGCTGAGGCGGAGGAGCTCAAGAGGAACGCTGAGGTGCGTCTGTGTTTGACACTTTAAAGAGTCTTGAAAAGGAGATTTATGTGGTTTGTCTCTGTTTGGGTATTCAGAGGCTCTGATTGAGTCATGTTTTTATCATCATTGAAAAAACTTTTGCTGATAATTTATTCACCCCCATGTCATCCAAGATTAGGGCTGGGTATTGGCAAGGGCCTCACGATACGATACATATCACAATACATGTGTCACGATACGATATATCACGATACGATACATATTGCGATATATTGCAATAATTTAAAATTTAATTTATTCGCAAAGGTATATGCGTTGTACAGTCACTGAACAGTGAACACACAAGTGCAGATCACTAAAAACTAAAAATGTAGATGCCACAAAAATTACATAAAAATAAAGTGCATCAAGTACATCATTACTGCCAGACTTACTTTAAAACCAAAGTGCTTCCACTCGTCGGCTCTGAAAGCTGCAGCTTTCTGAGCCGGTTCGTAATCACGGTTCGGTACGTACCTCGGTTTTAAAGTCACGGTTCGGTACGTTTTCGATACAGCAAAAAGAAAGAAATGCCAGAGAAATTTCCTATTTATTAAAAGAAAAAATATTTTTTATATAAGTGTGAGTTTTCCTACATCTTGAAACTCAGGTTTAAATGGGGGGAATTTTTGAAGGATGAATAAATAATGTTTTGGTCATCACATTAAAAATGACATTTAAATATATATTTATTTATATAATATTTATATAATATTTGAGTTTTGAAGTGCTGGCAAAAGATGTGTGAAGTACTTGAAAGCATTTCACTATTCCAGCCAAACTGGTTACAATTAGTGTTACTATGGTGAATGTTGCTGGTCTGTGGACGTAAAGTATTACTAGTTCATTCACGGCACAATGTTTCTCCTGGTTTCCACGTCAGCGCTGTTTGATCTAATAGAGATCTACGGTTAATAACGGAGAAATGTGAATGCTTCTCTAGATCTCGCAGCGATGTTATTACTTCAGTGGCGAATTCAAATGCTTTCTTTACTGGATCTCTGAGCGCTGTGTAGTAACAGTGTCGCTTGAGTGTCGTAGAGCTCGCGCTGCACAGATCTATGTTGCTGGTCCCGAACTGATAAACGAGAAGCACAATATAACGAGTAGCGCAGTTTCGTTCCGCTTTCATTACGTTTGCCATGTGATGTTGCGCAACGTTTTGGTTGTCGCGCTCGCGCCAGCGCGGATTTTGTCGGCAGGAAAAATGGTCCAAGGAATCGTTCAGTTTGTGTGCGTACCGAAACGGAAGCCTCGAACCGAAACGGTTCAATACGAATACATGTACCGTTACACCCCTAGCACACGCACCGCACACACACACACACACACACACACCTAAACCCACCCACCCACATAGCACTGATGAGTGCCGGCGCGCGAGAAAGACCGGTGTCTGCGCGTGAGAGAGATCTATCGGCTAAAAGCCATTAGCACGCACACACACACACACACACACACACACACACACACACACACACACACACACACACACACACACACACACAGCACTGATGACCGGTGTCTGCGTGCAACATCTACAGGAACGGAGGTTGTAGTTCACCAGGTCACACCCCGTTTGAAACGTGATTTAAATTATTATTTTTTTTTTTTACATCGATTTTTTTTTTTAGCTGGAAATCGATGTTGTATATCACGAATATAAAAATCGCGATATATTGCTGTATCGATTTTTTAGCACACCCCTATCCAAGATGTCCATGTCTTTCTTTCGAAAAGAAACTAAGGTTTTTGATGAAAACATTCCAGGATTTTTCTCCATATAATGGACTTCAATGGGACCCAAACGGTTCAAGGTCCAAATGACAGTTTCAGTGCAGCTTCAAAGGGCTTTAAACGACACCAGACGATGAATAAGGGTCTTATCTAGCCAAACCATCGCTCATTTAAAAGTTTTATAAGCACAAATGCTCGTCTTGCTCTGTTCTGTGAGACCTTTACAATGTAATTGCGTATCACGTGACGTCACGAATGCACAGAACAGAGCAAGGCGAGCATTTGTGCTTATAAAACTTTGAAATGAGCGATGGTTTGGCTAGATAAGACCCTTATTCATCGTCTGGTGTCGTTTAAAGCCCTTTGAAGCTGCACTGAAACTGTCATTTGGACCTTGAACCGTTTGGGTCCCATTGAAGTCCATTATATGGAGAAAATCCTGGAATGTTTTCATCAAAAACCTTAATTTCTTTTCGACTGAAGAAAGAAAGACATGGACATCTTGGATGACATGGGGGTGAGTAAATCATCAGCAAAAGTTTTTAAAGTAACACTAAGTAACAATTTTCAACCTTCATAATATATTTCCAAGACCCTTGTGATGGTACATCGACTTAAAATAAGTTAAATGACACGTCTGCCATCGCCTGACGGGGTCTGTATCGCTTTTACTGGCACTATGTAACTTCAGGTTTCGGGTAGGAACCCGTGCGCACAAAAAGAACTACAAAACTCGACTGCTTTACGTCAAGCGCTACAATAGTCATTATTTCGTTTTTCTTTGTTTCTGATGTCGCAATACATCATCCTTTCATGAAATCATGTAACATACTCTACCTTGTCTGTGGACATCGTTCATTCTAAAGCCGGTGCTGGGTAAACAGCGAGCGTGCGTGCGACGGTAGGCTAAATTATTTACGACAGCGGCAATGGACAATTTTGTTTCCAACCAGTAGGGCGACCGAAGAGGAAAAATCCATAGTGTTACTTTAAAGTGAACTAATCCTTAAAAGTATAGCTTTAACAAAAACTAGTCTAGTGGGACTTTTAGACTTCTGCTCACATCTGTGAACCTAAGTCAGCTACACTCAAAGAAACACATTGAACATATATTTCAAGTGATAATACTGATAAACACAAACTATATGAGTTCTTCAGATATGATTGACGAATCAGAGGCCTTACAACCCAATCACCCATTTAAGATCCAGTATGAATGCCGAAATTGTAAAACCTTCGACTCATCACCCTAAACAGCCGAGAAAGCAGCTAAAAATAACTATTGTCCTTAAATATTTTAATAACTTTTGAAACGCTAAGTCAATCAGTGTGCTTTTAAAAGTCTTGTAATAGGAGATTCACGGCTTTTGATCTTCATAGTGAACGTGATTGCATCAAGTTTTGATCAGCATTGATTCGTCAAAGAAACCCATGTGGTTTGTTCCTCTGAGCCGAACGGAACGATTCTTGATGCTTAGTCCCACACCCAGACTGGTTAAAACTATCATCTTTTGCTCCACCAATTAGCATCTTTCTTTGGAAATTGGAACTGACGCACAGTGAAAGTAGTTGTAAAACAAACCCAAAATAACAGATTTGCATGAGCACTCTGACACAGCATAACACATCTAAAACAAGTATAAAACTGCTTTACACATCGGATGAGGCACTGACATTTGTTTTAAAACGAGTCGCTACACGATGTTCAAGTGGAAATGCGTTTCGTATATTTAATACTAAAATAATAAGTGAATAATAAAATATATATATATATATTAAACTTGAAAAAGTTTAAGTTTTTCACTAAAAAGTGCCTAAAATAATTGTAATAAATATTGTAATAAATGGCTATAAACTTGCTTAGGAGTTTTTACATGTAGACATTTCATCTGGAAATCTAGAATATCCAAGAATAACTTCTAAAGGAAAACATCCAAACTTCAGGAGGGTCTGTTTGAGTTTGAGAGAAAAAAAAAAATCCATTCCCAGACAAAATAAATGATAGATTGGGGATTTAAATGAGCTAGATTGAAACTTTAAAATGATATATGGCACTTGATGCTGACTGCTATAATGGGTTAGAAAAACGAAAGTACAGGTGAGTGAGATGACCCAGGTGTGTGTGTGTGTGTGTTGTCCCGGCCGGCTGTACTGACTGTGATCTGCTCTGTAGACTGGAGATCTGCCTAACTCGTTCCGGCTCATCAGTGTGGTCAGCCACATCGGCAGCAGCTCCTCCTCAGGTACGGCCGCTTCTCCTCGCGTCCTGCACTGCGGCTGTGTGTGCGCTGCGTCTCACTGTGTGTGTGTGTGTGTGCAGGGCATTACATCAGTGACGTGTACGACATGAAGAAGCAGTCGTGGCTCACCTACAACGACCTGGACGTCTCGCGCACGCAGGAGTCCGCCGTTCAGAGGGACCGCGACCGCAGCGGATACATCTTCTTCTACATGCACAGGTCAGTGTCTGCAGTCACACACACCGTCATGAACACACTCGTCACACAGTGTCATGAACACACTCGCCACACAGTGTCATGAACACACTCGCCACACACCGTCATGAACACACTCGCCACACACACAGTGTCATGAACACACTCGCCACACACAGTGTCATGAACACACTCGCCACACACTGTCATGAACACACTCGCCACACAGTGTCATGAACACACTCGCCACACACCGTCATGAACACACTCGCCACACATGTCATGAACACACTCGTCCACACAGTGTCATGAACACACGTCACACAGTGTCATGAACACACTCGCCACACAGTGTCATGAACACACTCGCCACACACTGTCATGAACACACTCGCCACACACTGTCATGAACACACTCGCCCACACACGTCATGAACACACTCGCCACACACGTCATGAACACACTCGCCACACACTGTCATGAACACACTCTCACACACGTCATGAACACACTCGCCACACACTGTCATGAACACACTCGCCACACACTGTCATGAACACACTCGCACACTCACACTGTCATGAACACACTCGCCACACACGTCATGAACACACTCGCACACACGTCATGAACACACTCGCCACACATGTCATGAACACACTCGCCACACACGTCATGAACACACTCGCACACACCGTCATGAACACACTCGCACACACATGTCATGAACACACTCGCCACACACTGTCATGAACACACTCGCCACACATGTCATGAACACACTCGCCACACACACGTCATGAACACACTCGCCACACACTGTCATGAACACACTCGCCACACACGTGTCATGAACACACTCGCCACACACTGTCATGAAACCACATCATCACTCGCCACACAGTGTCATGAACACACTCGCCACACACACTGTCATGAACACACTCGCCACAACACTGTCATGAACACACTCGCCACACAGTGTCATGAACACACTCGCCACACAGGTCATGAACACACTCGCCACACACGTGTCATGAACACACTCGCCACACACTGTCATGAACACACTCGCCACACACTGTCATGAACACACTCGCCACACACTGTCATGAACACACTCGCCACACATCGTCATGAACACACTCGCCACACACTGTCATGAACACACTCGCACACACACTGTCATGAACACACTCGCACACATGTCATGAACACACTCGCCACACACTGTCATGAACACACTCATGACCACTCGCACACACTGTCATGAACACACTCGCCACACACTGTCATACATGAACACACGTCATGAACACACTCGCCACACATGTGTCATGAACACACTCGCCACACACGTCATGAACACACCCCACTGTCTGACACACACTCGCACACGTCATGAACACACTCGCCACACACTGTCATGAACACACTCGCCACACACTGTCATGAACACACTCGCCACACACGGTCATGAACACACTCGCCACACACTGTCATGAACACACTCGCCACACACGTCATGAACACACTCGCACACACGTCATGAACACACTCGCCACACACCTGTCATGAACAACTGCACACGTCATGACACACTCGCCACACACTGTCATGAACACACTCGCCACACACCGTCATGAACACACTCGCCACACACTGTCATGAACACACTCGCCACACACTGTCATGAACACACTCGCCACACACTGTCATGAACACACTCGCCACACATGTCATGAACACACTCGCCACACACGTCATGAACACACTCGCCACACATGTCATGAACACACTCGCACTCAACACACTGTCTGAACACACTGTCAACACTGTCATGAACACACTCGCCACACACTGTCATGAACACACTCGCAACACCGTCATGACACACTCGCCACACGATGACATGAACACACTCGCCACACACTGTCATGAACACACTCGCCACACACGTCATGAACACACTCGCCACACACGTCATGAACACACTCGCCACACACTGTCATGAACACACTCGCCACACACGTCATGAACACACTCGCCACACACTGTCATGAACACACTCGCCACACACTGTCATGAACACACTCGCCACACACTGTCATGAACACACTCGCCACACACTGTCATGAACACACTCGCACACACGTCATGAACACACTCGCCCCACTGCATGAACACACTCGCACACACTGTCATGAACACACTCGCCACACACTGTCATGAACACACTCGCCACACACTGTCATGAACACACTCGCCACACACTGTCTGACACATCGCAACATCTGAACACATCGCCACACACTGTCATGAAAACACACACCTCGCCACACACGTCATGAACACACTCGCCACACACGTCATGACAACTCGCACACACGTCGAACCACACAAGTGTCATGATACCACTCGTTATACACGTCATGGAACACACTCGCAAAGGCATGAAAACCATAGCAACACTGCATGATACAACTCGCCCCACGTCATGAAACACGCGCCTCACATGTCATGAACACACTCGCACCTTGTGTAACGACGTCAACAGCACCATGTCTTGAAACACTCGTCTACTCTGCCATAAACACTCGCTTCCGGCACACGTCATGAACACAACTCGTGGAAATTTACATTCTTGTGCATGAACAATGCCACACACGTTACACACTGTCCACAAGTCATTGACACTCGCGTACAACAGTTGTTAGGACACACTCGCCACACACGTCATGAACACTAACTCGCCGCACATCATGCACTGTAGATACCACTGCCACACTGGTCTAACGTGTCATGACTCACGGCCACAGGCCCGTCATGACCATGTAACATGTCATGAAAACGTACATGTCTGACGACCAGCATAAAGTGAGATATTTCCTGTGCTTGCACGATATTAGCCAATTGTTGTTGGCTAAGTGACGAGACTCTGTAGTTAGTGCTTGTCGACATTGCTTCCTAAACGTGTCACCACATAGGCTTACCGATCTGTCAAGTCTGTCTGTGATTGTTTCGCACTAGCCATGTGTTACACTCGGAGTAACCACTCGCATTCGCATTACTACAACTCACCACAATTCTGACACAGATACCATGGGGAAAACTGACAGCAGCCTAATATATATAATTATAATATACTTATTTCCAATTACGAGATTACGGCACTTTAAGACCTTACGCACAGATCTAATGTACTGACACACATGGTTTCTTTCTGGAGTGTGTTTGAGTGTTCAAGCCTGATAACCAGTGAAAAACAAGCATTTAAATATAAATCTGGCTGCGATTGATCGGTGAGAATGGCTCTATGGGGATTTATTGTTTCGGTTCAAGAGCGTCTCCGACCCAGAAGCCTCGCTGATATCGCCTTCCATTGAAAAACTTATTTATACTGTAACTTCTCTTTTTGGAGTGTATTTACAGCGAGTGCACGCAGTGGCGAAGTGAATAACACTCGTATCGTCCGACCCATTCAAACACACCTTTTGCTCAACTCGTTCTCATACCTTTTCACATCGCATGTCAGATTGGAAAGGCATTTATTTAATAAATATGAAGAAAATATGTGGAATTAAAGTGCCTAAGGGTTATTTAATAGTGTTTATCTGCATTTATTTCATAAATATATCATTTACACTGTTGTTATTGCGTACGTAAGCAATAAGGTACTGGAGGCTGTGCTGTATGGTGAATAAGTCACGGCTGAAGGACGTTAGGCACGAAGCGGAGTAACCCATTCAGCCGTGACTTATTCACCATACAGCACAGCCTCCAGTACCTTATTGCTTTTATAAAACGGTTACCACACAAAAAAAATATTAAAGCTGAAAAATATGTATCTATGCAACTTTCATGAAGTAAAATCACTAAAAGCCTTCCCTCCGCTGGAAAAAATAGTCCCTGTCCGTAAACAGCAACCGAAGTTACACACATTATTTGGCCAATAGATGGAGACAAACACTGTCTTTATGAGTGAGTCAGTCAGTAGAGGAGACTTTTACAGTGAAGGATTAAAACTTGTGATCACGGAGAAGAATGACAGATGAGATGATGACTATAGGAGCGGAAAACCTCATAACTGTTAAAAAGACAAGATATCGCAGCGGACATTAAAACATATTTTTGTTTTATGAATATAGGAAAATGCAGGAACACTCGCTTACTCGATCTCTCACGATACTCTACTCTAGCTGGACAATATCACTGAGATCAGACTAGTGTTTGAGTTGCTGAAGGTGTTGTGTAGTGATGCATAGCACCGTTGGGTAAAGCGGTCTTGGCTGTATTTATCGTGAATAAAACACAGCTATTGACCAATCAGAATCAAGGATTGGAACTAACGGTTTTATAATGTGCTAAAATACTGAGGGGCAAATACAGTAGTCAACATTTGAAGTGAATTTTGAACAATACCATTTTTGATTTGGACAACTTTGAGCTTTTTTTAAAGACAAAAACGGGTATTGTTAAATTCATGTATTCAAAAATTCAGTTCAAATGTTGACTACTGTACTATCTAACTACTATTTACACTTATAATACTGCTATTTTACATAGAACATTTCACACTTCACTTCTGGTGCGTTCAAGTCATGTCGTAAAGATCGTATTGTGAGAAACATGGCGGAATAACTCAATACTTAAAGGTATTTTACAGCAGAGTAAGCCAATTGCCTATACCGAATATAATATCATTAATCTATGAATATAATACATATAACACACACTTCCCGTCTCGTAAACGCATCATTAGTCTAAATAACCGCTGCCTAATATCATAGCGTTGTACAATAGTGCCTGGGTTAAGTACTATTCTATGATTAGTTTATTTTTAATTTTTTTAAGAAAAGCCTTTCTAGGGAGCCAAGATGCAAATGAGCTTATGCTCTTGATGTGCAAAACATATTTCCCAGTGTTTGATTTTGTGCTAAATAAAATAAAGTGTGAAAGGCATACATTTTCCCTGTGCGCATGGAGTGACTGAGGACGGTGTGTGTATCTGACGTGTGTGTGTGTGTGTGTGTGTGCAGAGAGGTGTTCGAGGAGCTGTCGGAGCTGGAGAAGGCCGGAGGGAACGGTGACGCCGCACGCACAGTCCTGCAGCCGCTCTAACATCCCATAATGCCCTGCTCTGAGCCAGGGTCCAGCCCTCATCAGCGCTACTGAAGACCCCCCCCCCACACACACACACCCCTACTGAGGGCACTTCTCTCTGTGAATGCTGTAGACTCGCGGTTAGATGGATACGTGTTCTAGAAACTCAGAGAGCAAAATGTTTATGAGGAGAAGCAAAGAATAATAAATATATGAATATAGAAAGTGTTTGAGTTTCTGGAAAGGTGCAACTTCAGGATGGAAGGAGTTCCTGCTTAATTTCCTCTTTTGTTTGCCTTTAAATGAGGAGTCCCTGTGGTAAACTTCTCACGCATTAAATATTGGAAGTGTGTTTCTCTATGAAATCTTTCTTCTTCTTCTGCAGATTTTTAGAGTGCCGTCCTGGTCTATTGCATACAAAACTTTATTCTTGTATCTGTGTGTGTGGAGTGTTGAACACGGGGTGTGTGTGTTTCTCGTTTGATATGCGGCTGAAGATGTGGTGCAATATTTGCTTTGGCCAGCCGGCTTTTATAAGACGCCCTGCAGCGACGAGAGGGGCTGGGTTATATTGGAGGCTGGGTTATATTGGAGGCTTCACTGATGACTGTTGTTTTATTCTCGTTTTATAAGCGGTATCTACAAGCTCAATGGTGTTGTTGATCAGCTTGTGTTTTTTTTAAAGATGGCCTCTCCCACAGACCTTTAGTTTTCTTCTGTAGTCGTGTAGAAGTGTGTGTGTGTTCGGACAAGCTCAAGTGAGACGTTCACACACTTTACTGGATATAGAGAGCATCCCATGTGACTGTCAGCTGATGTTATTTATTTTAGGATGTCTGTAAGTCTTGTTTTCATGTTTCCTCATGTCTTCAGTTGTGGTGGTGTAAGGAGAGTGTGTTTCTGAGCGGAGCGCTCATTCAGTCTCTGGAGTCCTTACACACTTTTAATAAAACTGATTTAGAAAGCCGAGGACTGGTGTGTGTTTCTTAGTGCCCGTGTCTGTGCATGTGCGTGTGTCAGTGCGTGTGTGTCGTGTGCGTATCTGTGTGTGAGCGGCTGGAGCCGGCTGCCCGTGTGTGTGTCAGTGCGTGTGTGTGTCGTGTGCACATCTGTGTGTGAGCGGCTGGAGCCGGCTGTGTGTGTGTGTGTGTGTGAGCGGCTGGAGCCAGCTGTGTGTGTGTGTGTGTGTGTGTGTGAGCGGCTGGAGCCGGCTGTGTGTGTGTGTGTGTGAGAGCGGCTGGAGCCGGCTGTGTGTGTGTGTGTATGTCAGTGAGTGTGTCGTGTGCACATCTGTGTGTGAGCGGCTGGAGCCGGCTGCCCGTGTGTGTGTGTCAGTGCGTGTGTGTGTGTCGTTGTGCGCATCTGTGTGTGAGCGGCTGGAGCCGGCTGCCCGTGTGTGTGTGTGTGTGTCAGTGAGTGTGTGTGTCGTGTGCACATCTGTGTGTGAGCGGCTGGAGCCGGCTGCCGTGTGTGTGTGTCAGTAAGTGTGTGTCGTGTGCGCATCTGTGTGTGAGCGGCTGGAGCCGGCTGTGTGTGTGTGTGTGTGTGTGTGTGTGTGTGTCAGTGAGTGTGTGTGTCGTGTTCACATCTGTGTGTGTGAGCGGCTGGAGCCGGCTGGGTGTGTCAGTGCGTGTGTGTCGTGTGCGCATCTGTGTGTGAGCGGCTGGAGCCGGCTGTGTGTGTGTGTGTGTCAGTGAGTGTGTGTGTCGTGTGCACATCTGTGTGTGAGCGGCTGGAGCTGGCTGTGTTGTGTGTGTGTCAGTGGTGTGTGTGTGTCGTGTGCGCATCTGTGTGTGAGCGGCTGGAGCCGCTGTGTGTGGTTGTGTCAGTGAGTGTGTGTGTCGTGTGCACATCTGTGTGTGAGCGGCTGGAGCCGGCTGGTGTGTGTGTGTGTGTTCAGTGAGTGTGTGTGTCGTGTGCGCATCTGTGTGTGAGCGGCTGGAGCCGGCTGTGTGTGTGTGTGTCAGTGAGTGTGTGTGTCGTGTGCACATCTGTGTGTGAGCGGCTGGAGCCGGCTGTGTGTGTGTGTGTGTCAGTGGTGTGTGTGTCGTGTGCCATCTGTGTGTGAGCGGCTGGAGCCGGCTGCCCGTGTGTGTGTGTCAGTGAGTGTGTGTGTCGTGTGCACATCTGTGTGTGAGCGGCTGGAGCCGGCTGTGTGTTGGGGTGTGTCAGTGAGTGTGTGTGTCGTGTGCCATCTGTGTGTGAGCGGCTGGAGCCGGCTGCCGTGTGTGTGTGTCGTGAGTGTGTGTTCGTGGCATCTGTGTTGTGAGCGGCGTGGAGCGGCTGTGTGTGTGTGTGTGTGTGTTCGTGTGTCGTGAGTTGTGTGTGTGGGGCTGATGTGTCGGAGCGCTGAGCGGCTGTGTGTGTGTGTCAGTGAGTGTGTGTGTGTCGTGTGCACATCTGTGTGTGAGCGGCTGGAGCCGGCTGTGGTGTGTGTGGTGTGTCAGTGGTGTGTGTGTGTGTGCATCTGTGGTGAGCGGCTGGAGCCGGCTGTGTGTGTGTGTGTTGTCAGTGAGTGTGTGTGTCGTTGTGCACATCTGTGTGTGAGCGGTGAGCGGCTGGGCCGTGCTGTGTGTGTGTGTGTGTGTCAGTGAGTGTGTGTGTCGTGTGCACATCTGTGTGTGAGCGGCTGGAGCGCTGCTTGTGTGTGTGTGGTGTGTCAGTGAGTGTGTGTGTCGTGTGCACATCTGTGTGTGAGCGGCTGGAGCCGGCTGTGTGTGTGTGTGTGTGTCAGTGTTGTGTGTCGTGTGCGCATCTGTGTGTGAGCGCTGAGCGGTGTGTGTGTGTGTCAGTGAGTGTGTGTGTCGTGTGCGCATCTTGTTGTAGCGGCTGAGCCGGCTGTGTGTGTGTGTCAGTGAGTGTGTGTGTCGTGTGCCATCTGTGTGTGAGCGGCTGGAGCCGGCTGGTGTGTGTGTGTGTCAGTGAGTGTGTGTGTGTCGTGTGCACATCTGTGTGTGAGCGGCTGGAGCGGCTGTGTGTGTGTGTGTGTGGTGTCAGTGGTGTGTGTGTCGTGTGCCATCTGTGTGTGAGCGGCTGGAGCCGGCTGTGTGTGTGTGTGTCAGTGGTGTGTGTGTCGTGTGCACATCTGTGTGTGAGCCTGACGCTGTGTGGTGTGTGTCTCAGTCGTGTGTGTGTCGTGTGCACATCTTGTGTGAGCGCTGGAGCCGCTGTGTGTGTGTGTCAGTTGGTTGTGTCGTGTGCCATCGTGTGACGCTGAGCCGCTGGTGTGTTGTAGTGTGTGGTTGATGTGTGTGCTAGCTGACATTGTGTGTGTGAGTGGTCTGTGCCCTGGGCCTGGGGTGATGTGGTTGTCGTGTGCGATCTGTGTGTGAGCGCTGAGCCCTTGTGTGTATGTGTCAGTGAGTGTGTGTGTCGTGTGCACATCTGTGTGTGAGCGGCTGGAGCCGGTGCTGTGTGTCAGTGATGTGTGTGTCGTGTGGCATCTGTGTGTGAGCGGCTGGAGCCGGCGTGTGTGTGTGTCAGTGAGTGTGTGTGTCGTGTGCCATCTGTGTGTGAGCGCTGGAGCCGCTGTGGCATTGTGTGTGTCAGTGAGTGTGTGTGTCGTGTGCACATCTGTGTGTGAGCGGCTGGAGCCGTGTCGTGTGTGTGTCGTGTGGCGCATCTGTGTGTGAGCGGCTGGAGCGCTGTGTGTGTGTGTCGTGGTGTTGTCGTGCATCTGTGTGTGAGCGGCTGGAGCCGGCTTGTGTGGTGGTCAGTGGTGTGTGTGTCGTGTGCACATCTGTGTGTGAGCGCTGAGCCTGCCGTTGTGTTGTGTGGTCAGTGGTTGCGTGTGTTGTGTGAGCGGCTGGAGCCGGCTGTGTGTGTGTGTGTGTCAGTGAGTGTGTGTGTCGTGTGCACATCTGTGTGTGAGCGGCTGGAGCCGCTTGTGTGTGTGTCAGTGAGTGTGTGTGTCGTGTGCCATCTGTGTGTGAGCGGCTGGAGCCGCTGTGTGTGTCATGGTTGTGTCGTGTGCACATCTTGTGTGAGCGCTGGAGCGCTTTGTGTGTGTGTGTGTCAGTGGTGTGTGTGTCGTGTGCGCATCTGTGTGTGAGCGCTGGAGCCGCTGTGTGTTGTGTCAGTGATGGTGTGTCGTGTGCCATCTTGTGTGAGCGGCTGGAGCCGGGTGTGTGTGTGTTCAGTGAGTGTGTGTGTCGTGTGCAATCTGTGTGAGCGGCTGGAGCGCTGTGTGTGTGTGTCAGTGGTGTGTGTGTCGTGTGCACATCTGTGTGTGAGCGGCTGGAGCGCTGTGTGTGTGTGTCAGTGAGTGTGTGTGTCGTGTGCATTGTGTGTGACGGTGAGCCGCTGTGTGTGGTGTGGTCATGCGTGTGTGTGTGGCATCTGGTGTGAGCGGCTGGACCGCTGTGAGTCTGTTGAACTCGCTGAGGATGTACGTCTCCTTCTGCTGCATCTGTGACACACAGAACACACTGTTCAACATCATCACTGCGTAACAGACACTCGGTCACATTAATAAAAACAGAAGTGTGTATTGCCAGAAAAGGGCCAGTCGCACACAGCAGTTCCCCAGTGGAGTGAGTGACACTGACAGTAAATAACCTTTACACCGTTCTCAAGGTCTCCGGCTCCTTTAGCCTGAAGGGAGACCCGTGCTTACCTACTTTCTGTTCATCTTAAGACCATCTCAAAGTCAGTAATGGGTCAAAGGTCATGTCCCATATGTTCCTAAAAGTGTCACACCAGCCACTTCCCATGATACCCACATGCATCAGTTCACACACACAGTGCCCTCCACAATTATTGGCCCCTGTTTAAGATGTGCTCGACGGCTTCTAAAAATAACATAGAACCCAAATGCAAAAAAAGAGAAAAATCCAACCTTTTATCTAAGTGCATAACTTGGATGGCAAAAAAAAAATCACACATTTAAAAAAACAAACAAACTTGAAATCACGTGTCCCACAATTATTGGCACCCCTGACAATTCCGCTGAAAAATGTAATTGATTTTTTTTAAATATATTTTTCTGTAGTTGCTGAAGTTGGTCAGGGTATCTAGGATTTTTTAATGAGTAATTCATGACTTCCTGTTTCCCTGGAGTATAAATATGACGTGACACAGAGGCCTAATTCTCTTACCCATCAGTCAACATGGCAAAGACAAGAGAACACACCCTTGGCGTAAGGCAGATGTGTGTGGACCTTCATAAGTCAGGCCATGGCTACAGGAGAATAGCCACTCGCCTTCACCTGCCCGTATCTACAGTCAGAGGAATCATCAAGAAGTGTAAAACTACTGCAACAGTGACACACCAGGCTGGAAGACGTGCCAGGTTTATCTTGACCCAGCGCACAGTGAGGAGGATGGTAAGAGAATGCTGATTATGCAAAAGTCTTGTTTAACTTTTGTTTTGTAGTATCTTTATGTAACCCAAGTAGAAATACTGCATAAAATGTATTGAAAAATTGTATACAAAAAGCAACACCAATTACTATGATAATATGCATGTTTACTTAACCATATAGAAAGAGTACAAATGTTTTACTAATATATGTATATTAAGATGAAAATATATTAAAGGAGAACTCCGGCGCAAAATGAACCTTTGGTCTAATTACACATTGGTACCGAGTCAACCGTTCTCTGAGATTTGTTTTCCATATGAGTATATGGGGCATAGAGTAATGAAGATAGAAATCACTAGTTAATACCACTAACAAGGGTCAAAATAGCCCAATGCTAACACTAGCATAATGAGGGTCCCTACATGCAAACTGAACTGGTGAGATGTGAACGACGAGCCAGAACTTGGATCGGCGTTCGATTGCTCGAGACTGTTCTCTTTCATAGGTTCTCTCAACGCTGCGGAAAGCGCAGTGGGATATTCTCTGAATGTGCCGATTGTCTGAAGCCTTATAGAATCACGCCAATTCATTGGCTGATGGCGTCCGCGCAATATGGCTCCGCCCCGACGCTCTTACGTCGCATCATACGTATTCGCGCGCGCGCCATCTGCTCCTCAGATTTCTCTGCCTTCAGAACGAAGCGGTCACGTTTGCCCTTCGCTCGTGATTTTTCTGAGCTACAATTACATCTAGGATTATTCTCGGCGCTTCTGCGACTGTTCAAGCGGAACTCTGTTTCTCCTTACGGTGAAGCTGCCATGGATTACAGACGCTGTACTCCGCCATGTGCTCGTTACATCGCTAACGACGACCCACACAGTAAGTGCGTTAAATGTTTGGGTTTTTCACATGCGCGTGAGGCAGTTATAGGATCGTCTAAATGCAAATTCTGTGAAAATTTGTTGCTCAAAACCCTCAAATTGCGAAACATAAACTGCCTGAGTTAAGGGCCGTTTTTCTGGCTCTGCTTCATTTCCTCCCTCTTCTGGAGGGTCACCATGTCATTGTCAGAACGGACAATATGGCAGTGGTGTCTCATGTGAACCGGCAGGGAGGTTCTCGGTCGCGCACCCTAGACAGGCATGCGCGTCACCTTCTCCTGTGGTCTCAGAGCAGATTCCTATCTCTAAGAGCGGTTCATGTCCCAGGGGTTCTGAACCTCGCAGCAGATTTTCTGTCGAGACAGAAACTCCGATCGGGAGAATGGATGTTGAACCGCCAGACGATGGCTCTAATCTGGAAGGTTTTTGGAGAGGCGGAGGTGGACCTCTTTGCATCTCAAGAGTCATCCCAATGCCCTCTTTGGTTCTCCCTGAGTCCCCCGGCCCCATTGGGGATAGATGCGTTCGCTTACCCTTGGCCAACGCAGAAACTCTATGCCTTCGCGCCCATCAAACTGATCCCGGCGGTCTTGGCCAGAGTGAGAGAGAGCGGAGTCCGCCTCCTCCTGGTAGCTCCGTTCTGGCCATCTCAGCCATGGTTTTCGGAGCTAGTTCCTCTACTGGAGTCTCCCCCTGGAGGATCCCGGTCAGGGAAGATCTGCTGTCCCAGCTACAGGGCAGGATATGGCATCCTCGCCCAGACATGTGGAAGCTGTATGTTTGGCCGATCAGAGGCCGTTAGCATTAAGCTCTGGTCTCCCAACTGACGTTCAGGAGACTATTGCGAGTGCTAGAGCTCCTTCTACAAGGAGATTATATTCTTCCAAATGGAAGGTTTTTGAGACTTGGTGTTTAGCACATGATAAGAGCCCAGTTAACTGCCCTGCTGGTTCAGTACTGGAATTCCTGCAGGAGAAGTTTGCGGCTGGAGCAGCCGCTACCACTCTCAGAGTTTATGTCGCGGCTATTGCAGCGCATAGGGAATCGGATGAGATTCCCCTAGGCAAGTTAAGGTTAGTTTCTGCCTTTATGCGTGGGGTGAAGCGCCTGAAACCGGCTCGCTCCCCTAGAGTCCCCTCATGGGATCTTTCTGTTGTCCTAGAGGGTTTGACGAAAGCCCCCTTTGAGCCCTTGGAGTCAGCTCCGGATAGGATTCTGACTCTTAAGGTTTCTCTTTTGTTAGCTTTGTCCTCATTAAAGCGGGTGGGAGACTTACAAGCTCTTTCTGTTAGCGAGTCCTGCTTGGACTTTGCCCCTGGCCTGGTCAAAGTTTCCTTGAGGCCGAGACCAGGGTATGTCCCCAAGGTTCTTTCCTCAAGTTTCCGCTCTCAGGTAGTTAACCTTAATGCTTTCCACCCTCCTCCATTTTCATCTGAGGAAGATAGGGAGCTTAACTTGCTCTGCCCAGTTCGTTCTCTTAAGATATATGTAGACCGCTCAGGCGGTTGGAGGAAATCTAACCAGCTTCTGGTTTGTTTCGGTGCTAGCCGCCGTGGGCTTGCTGCATCGAAGCAGAGGATTTCTCACTGGGTCACAGAGGCTATCTCGTTGGCTTATGGGGTGCGTGGCTTGCCTTCACCTCTTAACATTAGAGCACATTCCACCAGAAGTGTAGCATCTTCTCAAGCTCTTTTTAGAGGAGCACTTTTGGAGGATATTTGTGTTGCGGCAGGCTGGTCCTCTCCGCATACTTTTGTAAGGTTCTATAGCTTGGATCTTGACATGACCCCGGGTTCCCAGGTTCTTTCTGTTTGAACTCGTTTCGGTCGTTGTCTCTTTTATCTACCAGTCATAAAAGCGCTCTAGCTTGGCGAGTTTGGTAGTCCGTTCCCACTGCGCTTTCCGCAGCGTTGAGAGAACCTATGAAAGAGAACGTCTCTGGTTACTTACGTAACCTATGTTCTCTGAATAGGGAACGAGACGCTGCGTTAGCGGCCAAGCTCCTCGCGCTGCTGACAGTTTCTTTTCGGCAGAGAAATCTGAGGAGCAGATGGCGCGCGCGCGAATACGTATGATGCGACGTAAGAGCGTCGGGGCGGAGCCATATTGCGCGGACGCCATCAGCCAATGAATTGGCGTGATTCTATAAGGCTTCAGACAATCGGCACATTCAGAGAATATCCCACTGCGCTTTCCGCAGCGTCTCGTTCCCTATTCAGAGAACATAGGTTACGTAAGTAACCAGAGACGTTTTCCAAAGATGTCTCCGGTCTGTTTTTGTGAAGTGGACTATCTTTATAAAATATCTTCTTATTAAACTGTCTGTACACTTACAACGTTCTCAATGCTTGGGTTTGTATGTAGGGACCCTGATTATGCTACCGTGTTAGTGTTGGGCTATTTTGAGCCTTGTTAGTGGTATTAACTAGCGATTTCTATTTGTCATTACTCTATGCCCTATTTACTAGCGTTATACTAGCGTTATACTAGCGTTATACTAGCGTTATAAGCTAAACTGTTTTTAGAGATAAAACTCTTTACATTTAATAATCATGAAAACAAATCTCAGATAACGGTTGACTAGGTAACAATGTGTAATTAGACCAAAGGTTCATTTTGCGCCGGAGTTCTCCTTTAATTAACTTAGAGTAGAGAGCATTTATGTATTAGATAATACTTTTAAATAAAAATGTAAAGCTGTAGATAAGGTATATTTTACAGATGAGGAGAAGGATGAAGAGGAAAAGGGCCAAGAAGAGAGCTGGCAGGCTACGACGGAAACACCTTATAAGGGTCACGGGTCATATAAGGGTCGTGGGTCATATAAGGGTCGTGGGTCATATAAGGGTCGTGGGTCATATAAGGGTCATGGGTCATATAAGGGTCATGGGAGATTTGTCAGCTCTCCAGATGATGACAGCAGAAGAGAGTCTGGCTTTGGCAGTGAACTGTTTGAGTATAGAAGACTGATCTCTCGCCGCCAGAAACCCAGCTGATTGCACCTTTGATTTAGACTTGGCAAAGAAGTAAAAAAAAGCCCTACGCTCACTGTCACAGAATTGCATCATCGAGTGTCATCATCTTGGGGTCACAAAGTCTCCAAAACAACCATCAGACTGGATGGAAACCTGTGTGGCGAGCGCATACGAGAGGACACCGGATGATCTAGAACGAGTGTGCGAAGGAGAATGGTCAAAGATCTCTCTCTCTCTCTCTCTCTCTCTCTCTCTCTCTCTCTCTCTCTCTCTCTCTCTCTGTTCTCCAGTCTTTAGGAGGAGAGTAAGTGCTGTCTTGTTGGGTTGTACACAGTATTAACATCAGGGGTGCCAGTAATTGTGGGACACATGATTTCAAGGGGGTTTTTCTTCTAAATGTGTGATTTTATTTTTTACCACCAAAGTAATGTACTTAAGTAAAAGGTTGGATTTTTCTCTTTTTTTGCATTTGGGTTATATGTTGTTTAAAAAACAGAACATTTTTAGAAGTCCTCGACCACATCCTAAACAGGGAGGGCACTGTATGTGCTCTTATATAATTAATGTTTCTACAACCAGACTGATCTCATGAAATAGCGTATGTATGACAGTGCTATCAACACGCATAATCGCTTCTCAGCGTGTTTATGAACGCCGTTGACTTAACGTTACATTACTGTATATATAAATATATGACCTGCCCCAACCCCGTCCCTAAACCTACCCGTCACTGGGGTTAATACCATTAATAAGTGTTCCCCTACCATCCTAGGACAAAAAATATCGCTCGCCAGATGTAGATCTAGGTCTTTCTTCGTTTCACTCGGACATT
Source organism: Chrosomus eos (assembly GCA_036326025.1). Taxonomy (NCBI): domain Eukaryota; kingdom Metazoa; phylum Chordata; class Actinopteri; order Cypriniformes; family Leuciscidae; genus Chrosomus; species Chrosomus eos. The sequence goes on along the minus strand of CM070826.1, from coordinate 42,912,338 downwards.
TAACGGCGTCGATATACACGCATACACGCGGATAGCTCAAAATGCGTATAGATAATACGCCACTTGACTTGAAAGTGGCGCGTATGTTTACACAAAGTCATGATGTCATGTTTCTACAACACTCACGCACAGGAACATTACCCTGGAGCACTTTCAAACACTACTGTAGTTTTTTAAGGACACAATCAGAGATATCACTTATCAAACAATATCTTTAGGATTTTTTTAAAACTTAGATTACAGAAATCTGAAAAGCAGCATATGTCGCACGGGTATAATTGTTCAACAATACATCGCATGGGGAAAATTATCCATTTTTCTTTTATGCCAAAAATCATTAAGACATTAAGATCATGTTCCATGAAGATATGTTGTACATTTCCTGCCATAAATACAGCTGAACCTCGAGAAATTACAATATCGGGCAAGTTCGTGTGTTTCAGTCATTCAAATTAAAAGGTGAAACTAATATTATATATAATTATATACATATGCATGATTATACTTTTCAGAAGGCCGACATTTGTGTATTTAAAATCCTTTTTTTTTAATATTCTAATTGTCTGAGATTTATAATTTGGGTTTTTTATAAGATGTCAGCCATAATCACCAAAATTATAACTTGTGCAGGATATCGTAATGTTTTGAGTTTGACGTGTGTGTGAAAGAGTTATTTATGAGAGAATGCAGGACAAGTTTAAAGGAGATTTCCTCAATGTTTCCTCAGACTCAGAGAGTGGTGTATCAGTCCTTTCCTAACAATACATCAATGATTATTTATCCAGCTTTCAGACGATCTATAAATCTCTCTTATTTTTTTAAAGACCCATTTGACTGGTTTTATGAATCAATTTAAAAAAATAATAATAATAATTTATAAAATGTTTATAAATGTTACAGGTAGTCACTGTATGAAGAATTATTGGGTATAATATGTCAGTTTACTTTATTTTGCTCTCCTCACTTACATGCATTTCCCCTTCACACACACACACACACACACACACACACACACACACAGTATGTTGTACCTCATTCCAGTCCTCTTCAGTTTCATGTCTGTATCCCAGCAAGTGGCAGATCCCATGAGCCATGACCACCTGCACACACACACACGTTTAGAGAGAGAGCAAACCTTTACAGTGTCCGTCAGTGTGTGTGTGTGTGTGTGTGGCGTTATCAGTAAGTGTGTGTCTTACAGTGAGAGTCTGGTGCAGGTCCTGCGAGGTGTCTCTGCACTGCTGCATCACACACTCCACCCCGAGGAAGATGTCCCCGAGATTATACTCGTCTCTCTGCAGGACACACGGCAGCTTCCCCGGCCTCAGATCCTACACACACACACACACACACACACACACACACACACACACACACACACACACACACATCAATCCCAGATCCTTAACACACACACCACACACACACACAACACACACACACACACAACACACATCAGTCCCAGATCCTGAACACACACACACACACACATCAGTCCCAGATCCTGAACACACACACACACACACACACACACACACACACACACACACACACACACACACACATCAGCCTCAGATCCGACCTACACACAGACACACTACATCAGTCTCACAATTTTGAGTCCAAATTTTAAGATACAAATTTAAAGGTTCATCAGACTTTAAAAAGTCAGAATTGTAATAAGTCGCAATCACATTTTTTTCTTAGAATCGAGATATAAACTCTAAACTATTGCGATACATGTCAGAATTTCAATGTCAACATGTTCAATCTTAAGTTATAAACTCTGGAGAATATGAGCGTTCAGAAATCTGTGAGGTGTGCGTGTGTGTGTGTGTGTGCGGCTGCACCTCATGGAAGGGGAAGGCCAGCACGTCGGTGGGCCGGTCCCGGCGCCGGTAGACCCGGTTGATGCGCTGGATGCGGCGGTTGTCCACGCAGATGATGCCCATGTCGAAGCGCTGCACGCCGAAGATGTGCCTCAGGATCTCCACGTCTCTGCGCATGCGCGCGCGCCTCAGGGGCACCACCGTCTGCAGGTTCCGCAGGACGAGCCCCATCATTCACAAACTACTGTCGACAACACGATATATATGAGTGTGTCAGACGTATATACGTGTATACCCTACTGCGTACGGACTGGACATATGCGCTTCTAAAGTAAACGTATATAAAAAGACACCGGTCATTTCATACAACTGCCATGGTCCCGACTTTACTCTCTGTCATTGATTTAGAAACTGAAAGTGCGCATGCGCCATTCGACCGATCATACATGTCAAAATAGAAGTATCCGTTGGATATTTTTTTTCTTCCTCTGAGTATATAATAAATATTTTAATATGAAATTAATGTAATAACAAGTTAGAGTTTTATATATATTTATATGTGCGTGTGTGTAAAAATATATGCTTATCTTTTTCTTAATATTTATTTCGCTTTGTACTGTGACTTTTACTGTTCTCCGGAAGTGGAAACTAGGAACATCCGACACTGCTTGCGCGTTCGTGTTGGAGGTCACTTTGATTTGAAAGGTAAGTTATGCTGCTATTTAACACACAACAACATTATTTACACCGATGTATTGTCATTTTTAAATTTAACACTGGATAATGTATGTATGTGTTGCTGAAAACAGCACTAGAGTCGGTGTTTGTTTTGCTAACGTTAGCTGTCATTATAGCTGCTTCGCTTGTGTTGTTTCTGTGTGTATCTGAACACCTCAGTCACTGTTAACACGACTGAACAGCTAATTACAACTTAACCGCTCAGTTGCAATCACAAAATATGAATTTAACACATAGCCGTACACACAGGCTTTATTCTAAATTTTAACCACACGTTTTTGAATATTTCTTTGATGTTATACACTTGATTCGACTCGTGAGTGAGTGATTCGGGTGAGTCGTTTCACTCGAACTGGTTCTTTTAGATTAGTGACTCACTTAAATATGCTAAATAAGAGTGAGAGACTCTGCTTTGCTGCTTTATTTCTGCACACTGATAACTGTGAGGTGTCTTCAGTATGGGTGGGGATCATGGACACGGGAAACTGTCGATGCCGGACTACCGGGTGTGGAAGATTGAAGGGACGCCGCTGGAAATGACCCAGCAGAGGCTGGCCCGCAGAGGACTCCGGGACCCCTGGGCTCGGTGAGCGCACACACACACCACACACACACACACACACACACACACACACACACACACACACACACACACACACACACACACACACACACACACACACACACCTGGCACTGAGTCGGCTATTACATAGAAATAAATTCTGAGTTTAATAACTGATTTTTAATCATGCCAATGTGCTCAGCTTTCTTTCTGTTTGTAAAGTATAAGAAAAGTATATGCTCATCTCATCTCATGGATGAAAACAGGCAACTCACAACATAAAACTCATTTAAAGAGTTAGTTTACCCAAAAATGTAAATTCTGTCATCATTTACTCATCCTGATGTCGTTCCTAACCCGTAAGACTTTTCTTTATCTTCCGAACACACATGAAGATATTTATGATGAAATCTGACATTTCTGATCCCTTCATAGGCAGCAACGTCATTTCAACTTTCAAGGGCCAGAAAGGTAGTAAAGACATCATAGAAATACTACTTTGAGCAAAAAAAATCCCAAAATAACGATTTTATTCAACAACCTCTTGTCTTCTGTGTCAGTATCTGATGCTGTTCACATAGTAAACACACTGCAGATCTTCCAGGCTCTACGACAGAACGCCGGCTCACTATTGGCCGTCTCAAGTGACCAGCGTCAGCCAATAGTGAGCCGGCGTTCTGATGAAGCGCTGTGTTTACTATGTGAGCAGGGAGGATGAATGAAGGTCTTGCGGGTCTGGAACGACACGAGAGTCAGTAATTAATGACTGAAGTTTCATTTTTGTGTGAACTATCCCTTTAACACCGCTGTTATTTTGTTTTATTCCTAACCACAAATGTTCATTGTTCTAGATCTGACATTGTGGTCTTGCAAAATACAATGAAATCCATATGTCCACAACTAAACGTGTATGATCTAGTTGATACACTACCGTTCAAAAGATTGGGGTCATTTTTAAGAAATGAATACTTTTCTTCAGAAAGGACACATTAAATTGATCAAAAGTGACAGTATTGAATAGAGATTCTCTAAAAGTGACTTCTGTTTCAGTGTGTTTAGTCTGATCGTGTCAGTTTTCTGGATCCTGCATGCTCAGAAGTGTTCATGTGTGTGTGTGTGTGTGTGTGTGTGTGTGTGTGTGTGTGTGTGTGTGTGTGTGTGTGTGTGTGTGTGTGTGTGTGTGTGTGTGTGTGTTGGTGTGTGTGCAGGAACGAGGCGTGGAGGTTCACGGGCAGCTTCGGGGTGCCGGTGACCTTCAGAGACGTGCTCATGCGGGGCTTCAAGACGGGCTTCGCAGCGTTCGCTCTCGCTCTGGCAGTGGAGTACGCCTTCTTCCCGCCCAAGAAGAGCCAGCACTGATCGTGTGCGTGCGTGTGTGTGTGTGTGTGTGCGTGTGTGTGCTGAAGACTTCAGCCAGTGCTCATTCTTCTGTGTGTTTCTCTTGACCAGTCTGTACAATAAATATAACTTCATTGATTCGGGCTGAGCCTGATTTTTTTTTTTATTATTGTTGGATTTTGTAGTCAAACCTTTAGAGCCACAGGGTTTGTACAAGGTGCTTGAAATGCTTGAATTTGACTTTTTGAAATTGAAGTCCTGGAAAACAGACATATTTATGAAAAGATACTTGAAAAGTCCTTGAATTATTGAAAGACAATAGATGTGAAATTGGTGTTTAATTTAATTGATGAAACAATATTTTCATGCAAAATGAACATCGCAACCCATCTGATAGAGGTATAGAGTATATCTATTTACCTTTTTTAAAATTTTAAATATGATAATATTGTTTGATAAGTGAGATCTCTGATTGTAGTCCTGAAAACCAAAAAGAGTAGTGCTTAAAGTCCTTGAAAATCCTGAAATTTAATTTTAAAGTGAATCCTGGAGCCATTGAAATCTAACTTGAAATATGAATGAGCACTCAGATATGATTATCTATAGTAAGTATGAATGCCAGTGTCAGCATATAGATGAAGAAGGCCGGTTTCTAACCCTAATCTAATTTCCCTTCCCAGAAAAACCCATTCATACTAGTGACAAAACGACTATAGACATAAAGAGGAACTGAAACACATGACACTACTACATAATTGTGGAATGTGGAAGTGAAACTATCATGCGTGAGAAATACTGAATGATACAACAGACCGGCTACTCTATTATATGATTAAACTAGAATGCTTTTATTAAAGGCTCCTCGTGTTTTGTTTTGGAGTCTCTTACCACATCTTTAAATGCATCCCAGGTTAAAAAAGAATGACTTTAATAGTCTCATAATCTCTATGTCAGCATCAGCTCTTTCCCACAGTGCCTGAAACACTTGCTCTGTTGTGATTGGTCACTCAGGCTGTTCAGGGTCACTTCTTTCTTTTAGGAGACTCCTTTTATCTGCACTTTACAGATCTTTTACATCCACAAACAGCTCTATTACACACTACAGGAAAGGTAATATCCCATATTATTTGAGTCACATGGATGCAAATCTTATATAAATCGGTATATTGTGGTATTGTTCAGAATGCTGGCGATAGGGAAAGCTAATATTTAGTTTAATGTAGAAGTGTGTTTGAAATGCTATGAGAATCACAACTGATGTCATTTTTAATCTTCTTTTAATGTCTCCTTGACAGCTGAACAAGACTAAACTGCATTTAATACGAACAAAGTTCCAATACTCAATATATTTGGAACCAAATGCAAATACAGCAATACAAGTATCACAACTATTAACTTGGTTTAGATCTAAAGGTATTATTTTGCATGTTCTTGCCAGTAAAGAGAGATATATAGACCCCACAGGGATCCAACACAGTGGTCAGATAATAACGACTGTGCAGGTACTTTCCCCAACGTATCTCATTAAAAGGCAAATTTCAACAAGAGAGATATATTTCTCCCTAGGGTTTTAAACAAATAGGCGAGATCATTTATATTTAGCAAACGTCAATGACGCAAGTTCGTCGTATCTTTCCATTCCGGAACAATGGTTTTTCACACTGACGGAACTGATACTACACCACATCATTTCCTCTTTCCATCTCTTTATTAACGCTAAAATCATGTGCAGAGGCTTCAGTTCAGCCAAAAGAACAGCTCTCGAGGTAAGCTTTATGTTTGATCCTTTTTTTTATCACAGAGTAGTGTAAGTTATTTACTCAATCTCCACATAAACACGGAAGTGTTTAGGCGCGCGGTCATTCATAAGCTTTACCACTGGAAACCGTTACAACATCCACTGCAATAGCAGCAGCACTTATCACTGTTAGTTTTGAGCTAAAAGTGTGACTAAAGTTATTGTTAATATAGTAAAACAGACTGTCATCAAAAAGAATTAAGCCTTTAGTGATAGGAATCTTGAAGATATTAATTTAATTGGCGGAAAGTAATATTATTAACGTAGACGAACTGTTTTATGATAGTCATGTTGATTGATGGCATTTGAAGATAAATGTAAAATAAATATCCCAATATTTATTACCCTAGTCAAAAAAGTTGATGAAATATGCTCTTAATATCATGATATTATCCTGCAAAAAAATAAAACCAGCCTAGGTTAGCAGCTGGTCTTAGCTGGTTTAAGCTAGTCTCCCAGCTTGACTAGACCAGCCTGGTCAGCTAAAACTGAATTTACTTAAACTGGACTATGACACTATTTTCTTCTAGAAACAAGCTTTTTTGCATTAGTTTCCACTGTAAAGCTGCTTTGAAACAATATGTATTGTAAAAAGCCATATTTAAATAAAGGTGACGACAAAAAAAAAAGTGTCCAAAACCCCTCTAAATCCAGCCTGGTAGACCAGCTGTAACACGCAGAGCTTATGCTGATTTTATCTGGGGTTTTCCGAAGGGATAGGTTACTTTTTCAAAGTTTAATTGTGAAAGTGGCCCCGAGAATGAACCATCTATCTCACTAGTGTTTATGTAAATACTCTAAAACCCTAGCCTGGTTAAAACCAGACCATTCTCAGTAGTAACTCTGGAACGCAATGACCCAGAGAGCTCAAATTCGGGGGAGGAGGTCCCAGGGGGGACCCTTGCCCGAACGCTAGAGTGGCGGGCCTCGGGGATGCCCCCGTTCGCTGGGACCCCCGATTTCCAACGGCTATAACTCGGGAAGCCGGGCGAGTTGGTCCTTGGGGGTGGGCTCGTTCGAAAGGCCCCGTCCAGCACTACGAACGATAAGAGTCTTGGGAATATTGATCAAAGATTGACCGAGATATAAGCCGAAAAACGTGCGCCTTTAACCGGACGTAACTCCCTGACCGTCTACTATAAGGAGAGATGCTCGGGAGCGTGCATGCACATCCGTTGGATTTCGCGGTAAATCCGACCCGGAGACTTCACATAGAAATAGGAATACTGGCCTTCAGAGGTAATAGCAAAACCCGACAAGTGGATCATTGTAACGTGTGATTACAACCCCTTCACACTCAGGCAATAAAAAAAGAATTCATTTTAGTAGAAAAGTTACATATAGCACCTTTAACAAAAAACAGACCTCTCCCGAATCATCTCCAGCAGGAGCACCACTAACTCCACCTCCGTTTCCCTCGTAAGCTGATATTAGTATTCAAACATTCTCTATGATAAAAAATGTTTGTGAAAAAACTTTTTAATAACATGGTTTTGGCAGTTATAGAGTTCTAATGACGGTGTTCAACTATAACCGTCACACCCCTAGTTCCACGTCGGCATCCATCTTTGTAATGTACAAAATCTGCTTCACCGTCGCTGCGCTGTCGTCATCGTGTAAAGCCCGCCCCAACGTTTCTGATTGGTGCCGCGATTTCGACCGATTGGAAATGGGCTTGAATGAGCTCTTTGCCAGACTAACTTCTAAAAAATCTCAAATTTGCTGGAAGTTGTCTGGGTTTTCACAGGCTACTAAAACCCTAAATGTCAGTCACATTGAGAGTGGTGTAAAGTCATAAAGTGAGTGTGTGTGCTCCTCAGCGTGTGTTTGGAGGTCAAGGTGTTCGGTTTGATCTCTTCACTGACTCATTTCATTTCTTTATCTAACCGATGACTAGTCTATTTTTATGCTATGGTTTAGACATCTATAAAATTTTCCCTGACAGCCCAAATCCTGCCTAGTTGTAGCCTAGACGTCAGGGCTGTGTTTGGGCGGCGCTTAGACGTCTTTTAAGTGCAAAACCGCTTGTTGGGAAGGCATAAAGTGAGTGTGTGTGCTCCTCAGCGTGTGTTTGGAGCAGAATGTCAGGCCTGTCCCACACCATCAGTCAGATCACAGAAGAGCTGAGCACAGACGAGTGCAAGCGTGTCTCGTACCTGTGTGGAGATCTGGACCCCGAGCGCTTCTCTGCAGATCCTAGAGGAACGCTACACACACTGCTGAGCAAGACCCGGGTGGACTGTGTGTTTCTGATGGAGCTGGTGCTGAAGATCAAGCGCTACGATCTGCTGAGAGAAGTGCTGAGCACCAGCAGGAGCTCGGCCGAGGGCATGCTGAGGAACCGCCAGGCCGTGCCAGAATACAGGTACAGCTTTCATTCAGGATCCACTGATGCGCAGACGAGAGGCTGGTCGATCATGATATCACTTTTCTAACATTTAGTTAGTGTGTAATGTTAGTGTGTAATGTTAGTGTGTAATGTTGCTGTTTGAGCATAAACAACATCTGCAAAGTTACGACGCTAAAAGTTCAAAGCAAAGGGAGATTTTTTCTTTTAAAGAAATCACTTTTTAAGGACTACAACAAACGGCTGGTAGGGACTACACAACTTTAAAGTGACGTATTAGTCGATTAGTGTTGGTGACTTAGAGTTAGTCTCAATGTTTCGATTTTTTGCACACTCAGATTCCAAATTTTCAAATAGTTGTATCTCGGCCAAATATTGTCATATCGTAACAAACCATACATCAATGGAAAGCTTATTTATGATGTATACATCTCAATTAAAAAAAAATGACCCATATGACTGGTTTTGTGGTCCAGGGTCACATATGTGTAATTCAAGGCACTGTTCAGATGGAATAAAAAGATAAGTTGTCTCTAACCAAGTCGCCATTGACTACCATATATATTTTTTCCGAAATAAGGTCCCATGATCTGGAAGCGGAGGGGAGGGACTTACGCTCTCTGTTGAGCTAAGACTTCACACACACACTCTGGGGACATCAGACTTATTTTACATTACACCCTCCTGTACCGGTGTGTTTCAGGTCTCTGATGGCTGATGTCAGCGAGGACATGGACACCGAGGACCTGAAGTCATTGGCATTCTTACTCAGAGGCACTTTACCAAAACACAAACTGGAAAACGTCCAGGTATGTCGTATTTCTGGCGTTATTCTTCAGGTTTTTGCATTTTTCATGTGTTTAACTGATTTATTTGCAACTATTTGCAGAGTTTTTTAGACATTGTCGTGGAGTTGGAGAAGCTCGACCGGCTCTCCGGTGAGAAGATGGAGTTTATTGAAAGCTGCCTGAGGTCCATTCACAGGACCGATCTGGCCAAGAAGATCAGCCGCTTCACACAGACAGGTAGCCAACCAGTGGTTCTGTTATTGATGGTTTCTAGATTTAAAGTGCCACTATTATGGCATTTAAAATGTTCCTAATATTGTTCTGGGAGTCCCCAACAACAGTTTTACGTGCATGCAATGACAAAAAACACTTTTGTTGTCTTATAATATGCATTTATTTTTACCTGATTTGCTCACCGACTCCCAAATGATTCATTCAACGACTCATTTTTCAAACCCCTCCTTTGCGTGATGCTAATCGTGGGCGCGGCTAATTTGATAATTTTTTCTCTTGACGTCACCACGAAAAGGAAAATTAAACAATGGAAAAACGATTCTTATTAAAGTCGACTCTTACTTTTGAGAGACATTAACTTTTTTTTACGGTGAACTTCATATTTAAAACTTTGCAGGATGTTTTTGTTCACTTAGATCTATGTTACACACTACATGAAAGGTAATTTTCTAATTTCCATAATAGGTGCCCTTTAAAGTGCCACTATTATGCGAATATTATTTTTCATGTAGTGTGTAATAGAGCGGGTTATGAATGTAAAAGGTCTGCAAAGTGCAGATAAATGGAGTCTGTGTCCCACAAGAAAGTGATCTGAACTGAAACGAGTCATCAGTAACCCAGTCTTCTTCCTGCTGAATCTGCGTATGTCTGTAACACATTTGCATAATGCCAGTCTATGACTTCATTGGCTGCTGGTGAACTTTGACCTCAAACACTGTAGTTTATCTGAGACTGGAAGAGTTTGTGTTGTTCGTGTGGAGAAGCTGTTTTCTGCTGACAATGCAAATCCCTGATGAGATCGAGACGGTAAAACTGACACCATCATCACTGACGCCATCGTCACTGTTTATATCACTGTGATCAAGAGCTGAGATTCAGATATGATAATGAGCCTTTGGTTTCCGAGCATTCACGACAGACTGGGTCGTCTGACCAATCAGAGCAGAGCATCTCTCAGAGAGGCGGGGCTTAGAGAGATCCTTTATCAGAGATAAGAGCTGATGATGCAGTGGATATTATGAGACAAAGTGTTTTTAGATCTGAGTGCATGTAAACATGTTGTAGGAGACACAAAGCAAAAGAAGGAGCCTTTAAAAAAGCATAATAGGGGCCAATATTATAATAATCATAAAATACAGTAAGTAGTATGTTGTATAATTCAGTATTTCACTCACATGATATAGTTTCACTTCCACATTCCACAATAATGTAGTAAGAGTGTCATGTGATTCAGTTCCTCTTTCTTTACGTCTATAGTGGTTTCTGTAGTATCTTCTCTAGTCTGAATGGGATTTTAGGGGAAATGTAATTATTAGATTTGTTTTCCTTTCTGAAATAACTGGGAACCCCTCTTTCAGCTCTGAGTAACCCAGAAGCGTGTCCCCCAGAGCGTCCTCCACCCGTCAGACCGCCATCGGTGAGTCACGCTGAAGTCTTGGAGAACACAATCACTGCTTCACGTCAGTGTTAGTCACTCGTGCCGTTCTCTGTGTCTTTCACAGCCGCACACCTCACGTGCTTTCTCTTCGGTTTCCTGTCAAGAGAGACAGATGCGCAAATTCTGTGGTGAGTTACCAAACCTCATTCAATCAGGATGTTTTCCAGTCACTAAAATCATGAAGTAACTATGACGTAAAAAAACAAAAAGTCACAAAAACGGTTTGGTCTCCACCCTTTGTCTAAAGCACAGATTTTCAGTTTATATTCTCTACACAAAAAAAGTTGAGGAATCATTGAGAAAAAAGAATCATTGAGAAAAAAGAATCATTAAGGAAAAAGAATAATTGGGGAAAAGAATCATTGGGGAAAAGAATCATTGAGGAAAAGAATCATTGAGGAAAAGAATCATTGAGGAAAAGAATCATTGAGGGAAAGAATCATTGAGGAAAAGAATCATTGAGGAAAAAAGAATCATTGAGGGAAAAGAGTCATTGAGGAAAAATAATCATTTAGGGAAAAGAATAATTGGGGAAAAGGATCATTGAGGAAAAGAATCATTGAGGAAAAGAATCATTGAGGGAAAGAATCATTGAGGAAAAAAGAATCATTGAGGGAAAGAGTCATTGAGGAAAAATAATCATTTAGGGAAAAGAATCATTGAGGGAAAAGAATCATTGAGGAAAAAGAATCATTTAGGGAAAAGAATCATTGAGGAAAAAGAATCATTGAGGGAAAAGAATCATTGAGGAAAAAGAATCATTGAGGAAAAAGAATCATTGAGGAAAAGAATCATTGAGGAAAAAGAATCATTGAGGAAAAAGAATCATTGAGGAAAAAGAATCATTGAGGAAAAAGAATCATTGAGGAAAAAGAATCATTGAGGGAATCATTGGTTCCATGAAGAACTTTAACATTCATGGAATCATCTATGCCAATAAAGAACCTTTATTTTGAAGTGTGTATTATGTAGTATAATACATGTGTGTGTTTAATATTTTCTTGTAGATAAGCAGAGGACAGTGAAGAAGGAACTGCCTAGCTCCAGCTCCTGCTGCCAGGTCAATGTTTCTCCTGCTTTTATGATGTTTACTGCAGATAAACTGTAGATAACTGTAGATATACTGTAGATATACTGTACTGCAGATATACTGTAGATATACTGTACTGCAGATATACTGTAGATATACTTTACTGTAGATAACTGCAGATATACTGTACTGTAGATATAGTGTTAGCATAGACTTCCCCTACGAATTACAAACATGTTCTCCGGTCAGATGCTTTAAAGAGATACTATATTTACTATATTACTATATTTACTATATTATAACGATTAATTGCATCTATATATACACAGAGTACACACACATATGTTCGACCAACCTTTTAATTCAAACAAGGTTAATTCTATAACTTGACCATATGCAAAATAACTTCATTAAATACTTCAGAAAGGGTTCTAGTGTTGTGTACAGATGAATACGTGTTCATTAAGCTTATCAGCTTGTGGACTGAAGTACAGTTGTGCATGAAGGATAATATTTAGTCATTACAGTCACTTTAAAGATTTTCAACATCGCAATACTCACATTAAGATTAAGATTCTAAGTGACTCCTAATATAAGTGAGTGTGTGTGAGAACGAAGGGTCACGTGTGTGATGTGTGTGTTGTCTGACAGGAGGAAGTGTACAGTATGACGGACCCCAGAGGAGTGTGTTTAATCATAGACTGTGTCGGCACTGAAGGAGGTGAGAATCTCTTACACATCATTACTGCAGTCACATGATCCTTCAGAAATCACTCTAATATGAGGATCTGATGCTCAAGAAACAACATTTTGGCTGAGATCGATAACCGATAATTCTTTATATTTGAAAACCGATATGTTGGCCGATTAATCTAGATCCAAATTTTTATGTAATTTTTGAGATCCTGATTCAAAAAATAAAAGTCTCACAGTTAAAATCCATGTTCCAAACACACAATTATAATGTGCTCATGATTTTATGGCGATATGACACACTTCAAAATATGACAGATTTTCCTTTTTTAAGTGATTTAAATCATATTTCAAGCAATTCAAAACCATCATGGCGAACAGATCTGAAGGAAATAATCCATAGCCTTTAATATATCAACCAAATGTTCTTATCAGGCCAAATTAACATATATTGATATACCGATATGGTGGCTGATAAATGCATCACTAAATATTTTTCATATGTATGTGTTCAGATGTTAAAACCGTTAGTATAAAAGTTCTATCAAAAAGTTATTTTTTCAAAACTTATTTATTTTCGTTGCACAAACATTTTTTTGAGTAATGAGAACTATAGATAACTATAACGCTAAAGATATAGTTCTGAAAATCTTTCTAAATATAAACACCACAGCTATAGCAATAACGCTCAGAGAAATTACACTCTTTTTTCCAGCTGATAAACAATTAAAAACAATGACAGCCAATCAGAATCCAGCAGACTTCAAAGAGCTCGAGCAGACGCTAAAACTGCAACACGCTTATAATTAACAGAGCGTTTATCGTCCGCAGGTGTGGATGCTAATGTAGTTATCATATTTATCACGCTAATGTATTTAACACGCTTAAAATAAAACAGTTTTCACAGTGATGCCATTCAAGAACTATTTTTGGTTCCCCAAAGATCAGATCAGTTCCGAAAAGACCCTTTTTATCAGTGTGAAGAGCATTTAAAGGTGCAGTGTGTAGATTTTAGCGGCACCTAGCGGTTCGGTTCTCACACAAAAATGAAAATTAGCTCCACACTGCTCCGGGGGGTTAATAAAGGCCTTCTGAAGAGAAGAAGTGATGTGTTCATGTAAGAAAAATATCCATATTTAAAACTGTAACCCTCGGTGTGTGTGGATATAAACGGCTCATTCTAAGCTAATAAAAACATAATGGTTCATTAATAAGGTCTTTATACACCACAGACAACATAGTTATGTGTATGATATTGCCTTTCTGTCAACAGATCCTCCTAAATATTACACACTGCACCTTTAAATACGAGATGTGTGTGTGTGTGTGTGTGTGTGTGTGTGTGTGTGTGTGTGTGTGTGTGTGTGTGTGTGTGTGTGTGTGTGTGTGTGTGTGTGTTTCATTTCACAATGCACCTTTAAAGAACCTTTTGTGGAATGAATGTCATTAAAGGCTCTTAAATGATTAGTTCACTTTTAAAAAACTTTAGCTGATAATTTACTCACCCCCATGTCATCCAAGATGTCCATGTCTTTCTTTCTTCAGTTGAAAAGAAATGAAGGTTTTTGATGAAAACATTCCAGGATTTTCTCCATATAATGGACTTCAATGGGACCCAAACGGTTCAAGGTCCAAATGACAGTTTCAGTGCAGCTTCAAAGGGCTTTAAACGACACCAGACGATGAATAAGGGTCTTATCTAGCCAAACCATCACTCATTTCAAAAATAAATAAAAAAGTTTAAGTTTTATAAGCACAAATGCTCGCCTTGCTCTGTTCTGTGATGCGCGATTATGTGACGTCACGTGATATGCAATTACGTTGAAAGGGTCACGAACGCGCATAACAGAAAATCCTGGAATGTTTTCATCAAAAGCCTTAATTTCTTTTCGACTGAAGAAAGAAAGACATTCTGGATGACATGCAGGAGAGTAAAAGTTTTTTTAAAAGTGACCTAATCGTTTAAGAGAGCCATTAAAGGACCCTGTGTTGTCAGTGAACGCTAACGCCTCTGTCCCTCGCAGACGAGCTGGAGCAGACGTTCCTGGCGCTGCGCTTCAGTGTGACGCTGCACAGGCTGTTGAGCGTGCGAGAGGTGGCGTCCACGCTGAGGGAGGCGTCCCGACAGCAGCAGCTCCACAGCGCCAGTGTGTTCATCTGCGTCATCATCAGCCGGAGCCGCTCCTCGCTCCTGCTGGCCACCGACCCGCTGGCCCCGGGCCTGAGCCTGGACGCCCTCCGGACGCTCTTCAGCTCGCACTGCTGCCCCGGCCTGGCCGGCAAGCCCAAGCTCTTCTTCATCCAGAGCTACGAGGTGTGTGAGGAGTGCGAGGTGTGTGTGGGGCCGGGGGACGGGGAGCTGGAGACCGACGGGCCGGGGTGCGGGACGGTCCCGGTGGACGCTGATGTGTTCTGGAGCCACTGCTGGACTGATGGACACCAGCTGGAGACGCCCCGGCACCGGTCCGTGTACCTGCAGGCCCTCAGAGCCTGTCTGACCCAGGCACTCAACAGGTGAGGCGAGATCCCGCTGCGGTACAGGGTCAGCTCACACTTAAATAAAACTCAGTAATTACTCGCACTCATGTTGTTCAACCCCGTAAGACTTTCGTTCATCTTCGAGACACAAATTAAGATATTTGTGATTAAAGCTGGGTCACTCCTCCATAGGCTTCTAAGGGATTGAAACTTGCCAGCCCGGAAACGTCATTAAAGACATCGTTAAAATAGTCCAAGTGACGACAGTGGCTCAATCTTAAGTTTATCAAGCGACGGGAATAATTTTTGAGTGCAAAAAAAACTAAAATAACGACTTTATTCAAGTATTAATTTTTTTCTGTGTGCGCCTCGAGTGAGTACATGTAGTGCAACAGCGCTTCTGGGTTGTATGTCAGAACGTAGGCTCACTATTGGCCAGCATTACAGACATCACACACACGAGCAGCGTCACACGCTTCACACACACGAGCAGCGTCGGCTATGCATTTTCATTTTTTGGGTGAACTAACCCTTTGAAACGTGCTGATATCTCCTGTGGGGTACGCAGTATTAAAGCAGGATTTGATCTTCTGTAAAGTGTGACCGCCACTCTCCAGGCCGTCGGCGCCCCCTGCAGGCATGTGTTATAATACATCATGTAAATGCATTGAATAGATTACATTATTAATAAGGACAGAAGAGGTGAGACTTTATAGGGGTATGATGAGATCTTGTGATGGTATAATGCCCTTTTCAGAAGATGTAAAATAAGTGTATATGTGAAGTTTTAGCTCAAAATACCCCATAGATATTTTTATAGCATGTTAAAATTCAAGCAAAAACGTATTGTTTTGTGTGTGTCCCTTTAAATGAAAATGAGCTGCTGCTCAGAGGGCGGAGCTTCAAGAGCTTCAATCTCTCTTTGCTTTGAACTTTGCAGATGTTTATGCTCAAACCGCAACATTACACACTAGCTAAAGTTCGAAAAGTGAAATCATGATCAACCAGCGCTTTAACATGGGGTGGTATTTCCTGTGGAGGTGAAGGGGTTTGTGGGTAAACTGAGAATCAGGCAGTTGACACTGTTCTCACGCTCGCACATGTATTTCTCATGTGCTCGTTCAGTGGCACTGAAGCAATAGCGGAGGTTAAAGAGCCTGGGACGGAGTTCATCTGCTTCATTTCTTTTATTTATTTATTTATTTTGGCTAGTAGAAGTTCTGAATGGCTTGTGTCTTTAAAATGTATAAGCCAAATTTGCCGGTCAGTGAAAAAGTTAGTTTCAAACCCTGCATGTGTTGTAATACATAATGTACATAAAGTATGAAAAGCAATTATTGATATGGTTTAATTAAACAATAATGTAATCCTACTCAATTTCTTTGATTAAAAACGCAACAAAAGGTCTGCACTCTAAAAATACTTGATATGTTACGAACAGGAGACGCTTCGACGCTTCGCCTTCATCATTTCACTTATTATTAATAACTCTTCAGCAGACCATGATCATGATTAAACTAAATAATATACATAATAATACATAATTTATATAAACATAAATAATCAGACACTCCTCCGGGACAACACATGAGTACTGGAAACGATAACTAATCATGCAGGAGTCACAGACTTTATCTGACCCAACTGTAATTCCCTCATATGTATCTTAAGTCATTTTAAAAGCTATTGTTCACTTGGGTCTATTTTTATTACCACAAAAAATATCAGATTACTTGATTAAAGTCAAAATAATTGACAGATTACTCGATTACCATAATAATCATTAGTGACAGAGCTCTAGATTACATAAAACATTTCAAAAGTGAATTTCATTTGTGTTGCATTTTATGAATTTCAGTTGAAATATATTTCATCATTAAAGATTTCTTAGAAGTAGTGTTAAATATCATGTCTTCACTATTATTAGTTTTATTACTCTGACATTCGTGATATTCTGAGGTCAGTTTCAGGAATAATTGACTCAATATTATTATAAAAATAATAAACACTCGTATACTGCTATTGTATAAGCTGCCAATATTTCAGCAGGGTTATATGTGTATTTATTGTCTTAAAGGAAGTTTAATATATTGTTCTTTCAATACAATATTTTCATTTTAGATGTATTACTTCAATTAGCTTTTTTAAATTAGCGATTAGCTTTTATATTTATTACTATTACTTTTTACATGCAAATTTATTAATTTTCCATCTGTTTATCGCCATACTGTGTGCTTATTTTTGTATTCCGGTAATGCGGTCTCGATGCAAAGCATTATATTTCTAATAACTCAACGGCCGTGAGTTACCTCAAAACATTGTTCATGTTTTATGTCAAGGTTTTAGTCTTTAAAACTCACTTGTGTGTGTAAGTATCGGGCAGGGCTGACAGTTTGTGTGTGTGTGTGTGTGTGTGTGTGTGTGTGTGTGTTGCAGGAGGACTCATGTGCTCGACATGCACACGGCTGTAAATCGAGCCGTTTATGAACATAACCTCAGATCTGCCGCATCATCATACGTCATCAATCTGAGACACACTCTCAGGAAGAGCCTGTATCTGTCGTAACCTGACGTTTCCGTGGAGGATTATTAGTGAACATCACATGTTTGCGTGATGAGTATCATCATAATGGTGTTGATATGAGTTGAATCAATTATGATTTGTAATGTTTCCGTGAATATCTCTCGGGTTGTGTGACTGTATTTCCGGTATCGTCCACACGTGGGCAGTGTCGGCCAGCAGAGGAAAGAGAGAGTGAGTGTGTGTGTGTGTGTGTGTGTGTGTGTGTGTGTGTGTGTGTGTGTGTGTGTGTGTGTGTGTGTGTGTGTGTGTGTGTGTGTTGTGGTGTTTCCGGTATCGTCCACACGTGGACAGTGTCGGCCAGCGCGAGGAGGAACTACAACAACACCTGTGAATTATTGAGGTGAATTGGTAAAAGTAATAAACTTTATTACTCATGATCAAAATGTATGATATGAGCATAAAGAGAGACCTGTAACTTTACATTCTTATATGGTGCTAAGATGCCAATATTTTAATAGTGTTATTTATTGTAATAAAGAAAATATACCAACTTTTACTGTGTTATTATAGATTTATTTCTTAACACTGCAACATAAATCCTGTGTGTAAAGTGTGTCAGTAGAGGATGATCTCTAATATTCAGCCCTGTTACCATGATTGTGTTCTGTCGGAAGCGTATTATTGAGAAGTGGATATGTGTAGCATGAAGCTAATATAGCTAAATGAACTGAGATTGCTCACCGTTACTGTCACAACACTGTTATAAAGATGAAGATGAAGATAAAATAGCAATAAACCAATCCAGAGAACAGCAACAACTCAGCACAGAGAGCATATCAACACACCACACACACACACACACACACACACTGAGGAACAGTCTAACTGTGTGTGAGGGTCATTCCTACTATTCGGTGCCATTTCAGCTTGGTAAATTTCTATAAAGAAATGTAAAAATTTCCATGATTTATTAATTTTATCTGAAGATTGGCTTGTTACACTACAAGGAAAATATATTGGTCCAGCTCAGGATATCACTCTTTAATAATTTTGAACAAATTCTTCACACATGCAAAGGCCAAATGTCCACCCTGTTACAGGACATTCTCATCTCAATTAATAAATGTTTTGAATTCACAGTTATTGTAAGATTTACATTTTCTAAGAGCTCAAATGTCCCTCACTTTACCCCGCAAATGTATTTTAGAAAGTGTTCATTAACGAGCATTATCTTGAAAAAAGTGGTTGTATTTTAAGCCACAGTGGTTAATTTCAACACTTTTAGAATAAAAAGACATTTCAATGGAATTTTGCCGCATTTTTTAATTATTTAATTTTGCCATTTCATTCCCTAAAATTAACCACATAGATATGCATAACATTTGTTGAACTTATTTTATTAACTTAAAATAAAATAAAAACACAGAGGGGTATAACAGGGTGGACATCACACCACTGAACAACAATAAATGTCATCAACTCATTTACCCTGGCACCCCCTGAAGGTATATAACAAATAAATGTATAAGAATTAATTATAAGTACCAATTCAAGCTGTAAACACTCATTTATTTAGCATTTACGCCCACTCTGTTACAATATGTCCACCCTGTTAGTGTGCAAAAGAGTAACAGGGTGGACAGTAACAGGGGGGACATTTTATGCTAAAGTTAGCCATTGCTACTCATGTGATGAAAAACAAGCTAGTGCGCAGTGATTATTGAGGAAGATTTTTAACCTGTTTATTAACCATATTTTCAAAATTACAAACAATTATCAGTTTCCACTATAAATAGGCGTAACAGGGTGGACATGTTATGCTTTACCACTTCAGTGAATCATTCTAAAACATTGAAAAAAGAGTGAATTAAGGAATGATACTTACTCTGCTTCTTGAAGAGAATTTGCCACCAAAAAGTATTATAAATTCTTAGAGTCATGTGATTAGAGGAACAGTCAATGGACGTGTTCGGAGGGATTTTCCATCAGAGTAACAGGGGGGACATTCAATTCAGGGACACAACATATTTTAAAGACTTTAAGTATTAAAATGTATAACTAACAGAAAAAAATATATTTTTTGAGGAATATTATAAATAAGATTATACAACAATATTGAAAAATTTGGAATTTATTTGATTTTTATTACTTATATTTGTGGCTGAAGTTGTGCAAGCTTACTGGCAGTTTAGCCTACTTGCACTAACATCAGAGTAATTATTTTATTATTATTAATTAATCCTGGGTACATTTATTGTGTTCTATGGTAAAGGGGGATTAACAAAGATGATAATTTAGAAACAAGTATTAGCCCATTTTTACTCAAAATATACCACATTATGTCATGAGGACTCAAATGGCACCGAATGCTAAGAATGACCCGTGACTGACATTGAGTTGCACAGCATGTTCACCTTTTAAATATATATCTTAAATAAAGCCTAGCCTACTAAAAGTTTCATTTAGCTCTCATCAAGTGTAGCGTTGCATGTTTATAAACATCTGACACGCAGAGCCGGACAGTAACAGAGTACATTTACTTGAGTACAGTACTTAAGTACAATTTTGAGGGATCTGTACTTTACTCGAGTATCATTTTTGGGGAGTACTCATGACTTTACTCAAGTACATCTCTCAAACGTGATTGGATTGTGCAGGCGCCACTGATTGGGACAGCCTATCAGCAAT
>CM070826.1:42859353-42889353 GCA_036326025.1 Chrosomus eos | reverse complement strand
AAGAGTGTGTTCCTGATGCTGTGAACAGTCAGAGATATTGAAATATCCTTTTAGTTATATATGCATTAGCCATTATGTCTTTATAGCCTGTAATAACTGCGTTTAACTGAGCATGTGTTCAGGACGAGCTCAAACACAGGCCTGGGCTCATCTATGACTGTTATTTAATGAAAGATGAGTGGTTTATATGATCAAGCGTTACAGGCTCATACACACACATTACAGTCAGTCGTTTAAAACATGCTTTACTCTTTATATAAATTGTTTTGTATATTAATTCAGGGGCATTCATAACTAGGCTAATCATTATGCTGAATATTGTTGTTGTGAGTATTATTGTAGAGCAGTAACATCATATCAGAATATCTGAATGTGAATTGTGGGAATACACATTTCATAATTTTTCTAAAAGAAACTAATATTATTTTGTATTTATCAGAGATTAACTAACTTGATCAAAATTGACATCATGTTACAAAGAATTTCTATTTCATATAAATGCTGAACTTTCGTAGAATCCTGGGAAATTAATCACGGTTTCTGAAGAAATATGAAGCAATGTTTTCAACACTGATAATAATCATAAATGTTTCTTGATCATCATATTATAGTGATTTCTGAAGGATCATGTGACACTGAAGACTGGAGTAATGATGCTGTAAATTCAGCTTTGATCACAGGAATAAATTACACTTCACTATATATTCACATAGAAAACAGCACATTTACATTATAATAATATTTGACTGTTTTTACTGTATGATGAAGTAAACGCAGGCGCATTAACAGATCTCGGTGACCCCAAACTCTCGAATGTTGGTGTAGTTCTGACCCGTGTGTGTGATTCTCTGTGGGACGGGCCTAGTTTCTCAGCAGGGACGGTTCACAGACTGGAATAGCAGCATCTCTTCTGTGTCACGGCTGAACTCTCTCCATCACAACACCTCCATCCCCAGCACTGCTTTACTCAGGCCAAAAAGTGCTTAAGCCTATAGTGAACAACACAAAGAGCGCAGCGGGATGGCAGAAAACAGCCCCTGTCCACTTCCTGTTTGCGTGTGCATCACTTCCTGTCCTGCACACCATCTGATAGCCATTGTTTTCCTTCATCCCTGTATTCACAGACGTCACAGGGCGTCTCAACTAGAGCCACTGATCCACACAGCCGGCTTTCCTGCCAGTACGGAGGCATTGAAGGTTGTAAGACTTAAAGGTGACAAATGAGGCCGCTTTTCACAAGATGTATTATAATCTATGGTGTCCCCAGAATGTGTCTGTGATATTTCAGCTCAGAATCCCCTCAGATCATTTATTATAGTTTGTCAAATTTGCCCCGTTTTGGGTGTGAGCAAAAGCACACAATTTTTGTGTGTGTCCCTTTAAATGCAAATGAGCTGTTGCTCCGCCTCTGTCCAGAGGCTCAGAAACTCCAGCAATCACTCGCAATCACTCACACACACACACACACACACACACACAACACACACACACACACACACACACACACACACACACACACACACACACCACACACACACACACACACACACACACACACACACACACACACTGCCAGAATAACCAGTAGCGAGAGACTTACGGAGAGACTCGGCAAGAGTTTCACTGTAGACGTTTCTGAATTTTAGTGGACACATTAATGTAGTTGTTGTGGAGTTAATATTATAATAAAATACTCTTCATACATCAGAAGGGGACAGAAAAATGATCGTCTTATTTTTTGACATGTTTGCAGAGAAAGACTTAACAAAACAAAGTCACTGGGTTTCACTCTTCATGTTTTCTGGGTTGGCAGAAGCACTGGGTAATAACAAAGTCCTTTTAGGCAAGTCCTGTCACTCGGCCGCCATCTTGGCAACGCCTCCGGGCAGCTATTTCTGAATAACAAGACCAGGCTCCTATCTAAATGAATGGGCAGAGAGTCAGAACTGCAGTTTCACTGGTCACCGGGACATAAAAACTGCATGTATAGAAACAGCAGTAAAATATGATAAAAATCGCTGAAAAAGTTGGACGACTTTGCTCCAAAATAAGGTTTAAAACGCCTTTTCCCCACAGGTTATACTTTTACTACGCATGCGCAAGAGTTCACGACACACACACGCAGGTCTCTCGCTCTCTCTCTCTCTTCCGTACGGTGCGCGCGCTACACGGTTTGAAGCACACTCGCTCTAGATTCGGGGAGATTTGAACTAATTTGCGGGCATCAGGGAGCCGCTATCAGCATGCGGGAGACTTGGGATGTCTGATATTTACACAACGCACACATACAGTACATATCAAATCTGCCGCCTTTTCAAACAGTAACGTATTCTCCGCTGTCGCAAACCTCAACTGTGTGCATGCGTCAGAGGAACCAGACGATAGGCTGAAATGTTTCCCGGCTTGACTGTTAAAAGCAGACGATTGGCTGTCCAGCAGGAGGGGCGGGACATGTGCATACAACCGCCATCTTTGGCGTTACGGGTTTTCCCTATATAGTTCTATTGAGGATTGAGGAAGTGACATGTCTCTTATATAAATTGTCTCTGGTAATAACACGATTATAACACTTACACACGGGGAAAGTCTTTCATCATATGTCTCCTTTAAGTAAACTTGAGGTAAGGCTTCAGTAATGAATACGGCCGTTCCTATTGTCAAGCATGGTGTGTTCATGTTGGTTTGGAGGACAGGCTTTAGTGTTATTAACTGCAGGAATCCCTCAGTTCAGGACTCGTTCTGCAGTGTGTGTGAGCGTTGATGAAGGATGCATAAGTCCAGGTCTAATAGATGTGTGTGTCTCAGGGGACGGTGGATGTTCAGGCGTATGAATATCTTCAGTGTAAATCATTGACGTGTTTAACTGAGATGTGTAGCAGTGTATTGGCAGCAGGGCTTAACACACAGATACTGTGACTAGTGCTTTTCCAAAGTTACTCGCTCAGCATTTTCACTCGACACAATTTTCACATCGATACCATAGGGGAAAACTGCCATATATCTATTTTTAATATTATCTCATAATTTGTCAGCAGGTTTAATAGGCTACTGTGTGTTTTCTTTCTCAACAGTTTACATTCACTTAAAACACGAGTGACTGTGTTTATGTCACTGGGACTGGTATTTTGACATTATTTTGTGTGTATTTGACTGTTTAAGAGCAATGAGAGAGGAGAGAGAGAGAGAGAGAGAGAGAGAGAGAGAGAGAGAGAGAGAGAGAGAGAGAGAGAGAGAGAGAGATGCTAGTATAATGCATCTATTCTGCAGAAAGTATTGAAATGTTTTAGATATTTCAGTATCGATATTGAAAAATAAATATTTTTGACAACACTACATAAGACACAAGTTTGGCTTGTATAGAGTGACCAAAGGAATGGCGGTCTGAAAATCTTTGAGTTGTGACGATTGTTATTCGAGATGTGTAAAAGTCACATGGGTTCAGTCTCACTGCAGAATATCAGAGCTGGGTCTGGTTTAGTTCCACATATGGAAGGATCGACCCAATCAGAATCAGAAAAGATCATATTTAAGCTCTAAACTCCTGAAACGCCTCCATTGTAGTCTTGAGTTTCTTCCGGGAACGAACACGTCACAATATTCCTCATTATAATAATTCATACGCAGAATAAAGGGGCGGGGCCTGGGTGAGTTAGTTAGTAGTGTGTTAAACTGGTGGTTATTGTACATTTCCCAAACACACTCGAAGCACTCGACCAATCACAACACACTGCTCCAGCTGACCAATCAGAGCACAGTGTGCTTTTCAGAAGGAGGGGCTTCATAGAGACAGGAAGTGAACAGAGCGTTACTGACAGACTGAGAAGAGAGGAGCCGCAACAATGGAGAATATGAGGAAATAATCAACATTCAAGCAGGAAAACCTGTTCTAGTCGAGCCTGAAACACATCAGGACATTATAGGGCATAATCGTTCCTGTTTAACACACTCTGATGTGTCTCGCGTCTGTGTGTGAGAGGTTTCTGCGGTCTATCACTAACACAAGCCCAGCACAGAAATACCAGTGTGTCGGAGGTTCCTCAGGAAGATTACGAGGTTAAATTAAGATGTGTAAAATCACACTATATTGAGAACCGGGTGGCATAACGTCACGAGTTTAAAGCAGAGAGAACACAGAAGTGTACAATAATGGGTGCAGGATTTACTTTCATGCCCAAATTGCTATTAAATTTCACAAAACTTTGAAAAACTGGTAATTTTGTCACTTCAAAACAGAATTGTTTCCAGTCGTCTGTTATTGCTGTGGGAAGTAAAGCTATAAATATCCGGTTCCTAAACCAGTGCGCTTGTGGGAAACTCTTCCCTGTATCCTTAGATGAAATTATTATTATTATTAGAATCGAGTCGATAAAAAAGTCACTTTTTATATTTTTGGAATATTTCGGCTGTGATTGTGTTCCATTAATAATTTCCTAACTCTTCACAGTAAGGTCTCCTCTGTTAACATGAGGTAACAATGATCAATACTTCTACAGCCCTTATGAATCTTAGTTATTACTATTTCAACATCTACTAATACATTTCTACCATCAAAAGTTTGTTCTGTTAACATTAGTTAATTCACTGTGAACCAACATGAGCAAACAGAAAAAACATTTGTAAATCACCTGAGATTAATATTAATGGATATATGGCTAGTTGTTACTCATTTTAGTTAATGCATATTAACAATTGAGACTTTGAAATTGTAAAGTGTGACTCAATATCTCAGATTTCTGCCAGTAAAGCTGTTGACTGATGCTTGGAAGATGATATATAAGGAAAGTCTTGGATTATTTTTCAGGTGTATGAGTTTCCCTGCACATGGAAGCAAGTTTCCTAATGCAATGTTGGAGTTTGACACATTGATGTGTTTAAAAGTGAACGTTTAACTGTGAAAACCATTGCTTTAATGAGAGAAAATGATTGATAACCACACTAGAACATGCTCAGATATAAATCCCAAATTGTTTGTTTAATTGACTCATTAATATTCTTATATTTCAACAAGTTTCTTATATTCCCGACACCAGCTCCGACCTGCGGCTGCTGGAGAATACGTGTTATGAGGAGATCATACATTTTTCAGCTTGTGTCTGAAAGCATGGGAAGACTGCAGAGTGTGTGTGTGTGTGTGTGTGTGTGTGTGTGTGTGTGTGTGTGTGTGTGTGTGTGTGTGTGTGTGTGTGTGTGTGTGTGTGTGTGTGTGTGTGTGTGTGTGTGTGTTAAAGCGGTCACCTCTCTTCCCAGCATTCACAGACACTATGGGTTTCTCTCACTGATGTTTATTTTTTGCCTAACTTGTATTTGTTTCATGCTTTAAGATTAAATATCATTAATGTATGAACCGCACTGTGTGAAAGCAGTATGTTCCTGCAGCTTTGGGTTTATTTGACTCATACGCGTCCACCACATCACATCTCAGCATATCTCACTCGCTCTTCTTTTTGTATTTTTGGGCTAGTCATGTTTTATTGAGTGATGTTCCTCTTAGCGCAGTGCTCAGCTCAGGCTAATGGAGTCGCTCAGCGCTTTCTGGAGGAGGACACTGGTCGCTTTCTGAAAACCTTCGGTTTGGATGGTCACCAAACGGATATTGTGGGTTTATTACTGGTTTCCAGGTTTGCACATCATTTGCAGCTACATAACACTCTTTGCATAAATTATAGATCTGTTTAAAAGCGGCGTCACTAAATGAACTCGCTGAAAAGTGACAATCGATAAATTCTTGTAATTGTTACCAGTTGCAAATTGTATTCTTAGCATGTTGCTAAGCTATAGTTCAATACTCTGGTAAGCATATAAAATATAAAATCTATATTTATCACACAATTATTGGGTCAAATCCTCAATTTTAACTCTAATAAGGCGTGACCACATTAGCAAAACTAATGAATCTGATGAAAATTTACCTGAAGAGGAATTTTTATTGCAAAGACTGCATTTTTAAGTTGCTATTAGATCAAATTCACCAAAGTAAATGTGAACACATACAGTTTTAAGTCTAAAACAGTATTACATTTCATCACGTTGCATTTTGTTTGCTATTAGGTAACATCACAGTATAAACATTATGGAAACCACACCTATGAGAAAAAAATCGAATAAAAAAACTAAATAAAATGTAGTAACACTTTATTTTAGTGTCCTACACGTGCACTTACTATATTAATACCAGTAAATTATACATAATTACATGCATCTTGTCATGATGTATTGTGTTCAAGGACTTTTATTTTGAAGCATATTTTCTGTATCCATCGTTTTCTTAAACGTCTGGACTCAAAGCAGAATTATCCTTTGTGTTTTCAGTTTATAGTGTTTTTAGTCAAATTAGCATATTTTCCAAGCTGATAATGTAACGTTAAACCTATTTCTGAGTGTTTGGTCTGGTAATGGATATGATGATGTTGAGGATGTGAATCTGCACTTTTCAAGTTATCACAACTTTTACACAACTTGACGGGTGGTACTGTTCTTTCATCAGCATTTTGCATTATTGAATATAATAAAGCATATCATGATTTCTCTAGGCTTTGGTACAGAGCTGTGTGTGTGCGTGTGCGTGCGTGCGTGCGTGTGTGTGTGTGTGTGTGTCATCTCTTTAACAGATATTCTCTGGCTGGCGTTGTGTGTTCTCCCTCAGGAGGCGTTCAGTGTGTTCAGGCTCTTGCAGAAGGACTGAGGCGGTGTGTGTTTTGTAGTGGATTGATTTATTGCTGGCAGGAGTCCATGTGTGTGATTGAAAGCCCATGAGCTGATTGCTAGTGCACATTTTTAATTTGACTCCCAGGATCCTCTGCTTTGGGCTAACTGCTGCTGTCAGATCATGCGGGTCTATGCTGAGACTGAACAAGTGTTTTATAATCAATTCCTTTGATCCCAAGACTACATAAAACATGTTAAGCTCATTGTTTTTGCCAAGATCCCAAAGCAGAGAGTGAGAATATGTGCACAATAAAGATGGATGGCTTTTCATCTATAAAGCCGCACACACAAAGATTTAAAGGGATACTCCACTTTTTTGGAAATAGGCTCATTTTACAACTCCCCCAGAGTTAAACAGTTGAGTTTTACCGTTTTCGAATCCATTCAGCCGATTTTCTGATATTTAGAAGAATATCAGTAAGCAGACAGTTTCTGGTCTCATTGACTTCCATAGTAGGAAAAAAATATACTATGGGGAGTCAATGAGACCGACAGAAACTTCTTAACAGAAGTTTCAGGCTACGTTCACACTGCAGGGCTTAATGCTCAATTCCGATTTTTTGAAAAAATCCGATTTTTTTGCAAGGCTGTTCACATTTCCAATTAAATGCGACCTTTAGTGATCTCCTGTGTGAACGTGAAATGACCCAGAAGTGACCCGCATGCGCAGAAGAGTACTCAACGGTCAACGACGTCGCTTGCTGTTTGCGGAAGTACCTAAACATGAATGTCAACAGTGGAGCTCGTTTAGCAATATTAAAGTTATTTTCCCAACAGAGCCAGCACAATTACAATCTTTTCGTTTTAAGAAGAAAATTAAGAAGGAGGAGAGCGTTTGAGCGCCTTCGATTAACTCACGGGAAGAGACACGTCTGTGGCGGACCATAACAGTGCAACACGTTGGAGTGTATTGACAGGTGCGTGCTATCGGTGCTATCGTACGATAGCTAACTTGTTTATCTTCTCATTCCTGCCTACTTCAACGCATAATTATGACGTTTGTCGCATATCAATGGCGTGCGGGTCGGATACATGCGACCTGGCCGTTCAGATTGAGGTCGCATTTCAAAAGATCGGATACGTATCGGATTTGGACCACATACCCAAGTGGCCTGGGTCGCATTTGAAAAGATCGGATCTGTGTCGTTCAGACTGTCATGAAAAGATCGGATACAGGTCGCATAGGGGCAAAAAAATCGGAATTGGGTCGTTTCAGCCTGCAGTGTGAACGTAGCCTTAGACATATTTATATTTAGGCTATTACCTTACCTAATCTAACATTTGATTTAAAAAAAGAAAAAAAAGAAATCATGTCATTGTTTCTAGCCTAATATATTTAGGTTGATTTAGGGATGTTAAATAATATTTTTAATGTGAACGTAAGCCTTTTCCAGTGAATCTCATTGTTTTTTCAAGACAACGATGAGATAAAATTGAGAGGAAATATCTTCATCTTCTCAGAGATGCTGTGAGAACAAGACCTAATCTCACATGGATGAAGAGATAACTAGGGATCAGTTCATCTCTGTTACCCAACGGGCCACTAGTCAGTTACCCAACGGGCCACTAGTCAGTTACCCAACGGGCCACTAGTCAGTTACCCAACGGGCCACTAGTCAGTTACCCAACGGGCCACTAGTCAGTTACCCAACGGGCCACTAGTCAGTTACCCAACGGGCCACTAGTCAGTTACCCAACGGGCCACTAGTCAGTTAATCGATCTGATCAGAGTCAGCATTTTGTTTCCAGTGTCTCTCAGTTTTGCTTGGTAGCGTTTCTCCTCTTCTGTCGGATCGGCTCCAGTGTGGCCTGAACTAATATAAAACACATGATCTGATCCAGTCGACTAAAGTCAATCACCTGACATTGGTTTATTGTGGACAATAAATCCTGTATTTGTCTTGAGGAATGGGCTTGGAGTTTTGAGAGAAAAGCATTTGTTATGAGCATCGACACATGACCGTAACCGTTTCACAGTAAATATTATGCGTAATTGAGGAATGCCCATGTGACTTTGTGTCAGAGGTCAGAGGTCAGCTCCTTCGAGTATTTCACAGATCGATGTGTCCGAAGCCTTTAGAGGTCTGTGCTGTGGACATATGCCTGATTTATCTGTTTTCCTTCATCTCATTACAGCCAAACAATGCGTCACCCAGTAGTAACCCTCAGTGTCATCGAGGGCTAAAATCGACACGGTTCTTTATGGTGTCCGCGTGAGTCTAATCCCGAGCTGAAGCGCAGGGATTTATGAAAGCTTTCTCAATGTGTGTGATGTCTGTGTGAATGGCCAGCACTTTGCAGGCACTGGGGGGTTTGTGTCTGAAGTCTTTTCACTGCCCACAAAGAAAACCCATTATCACACTAAAGCTGCAACACGGCTGGATTCACGTCTAAATTCAGCTGAGGGATCTTACCGTCTTACTAGATCTTACAACATTCAAAATAAAGGTTAAGGGATGCCATAGATTAGAAGAACCATTTTTGGTCTCCCAAATAACCCATAGACACACCCTCTCGGGACACTTCTCCTCGGGATCCCCAACGCCAGTTTAAAGTCCGTTCACCTTCATCAAGTGGGCGAGAGAAGATTATGTGGACGGACCCTCGAACCCTCGAACCCTTGATTTTGACAGAGGGATTGAATGGTTGGCTTTAATGAGATGTTTGGCTTCAACATGTTTACTTCAGGCTGATCCATAGACCACAATGCAACACGATTGTGACGTCACAGCAAGTCGTGCCTAATTTCCCTCCAACCCACTCAACTCGTGTTGATATTAGAGTTATTCTGACATTTAATCGCAAAATACTTGTAGCTACCTTAAAGGATTAGTTCACTTTTAAAAAAACCTTTGCTGATAATTTACTCACCCCCATGTCATCCAAGATGTCCACGTCTTTCTTTCTTCAGTCGAAAAGAAATTAATGATTTTGATGAAAACATTCCAGGATTTTTCTCCATATAATGGACTTCACCAGAACTTCGAACCCGTTCATCAAAATGAACGAATCTTCGAGTCATTTTGTTCATTCAACAAACTAAATGAACGAAATGACTCTAAAAAAGATTTGTTAATTTTGATGAACGAGTTCGAACAGGAGAGTCACGAACGCGCATCACAGAACAGAGCAAGGCGAGCATTTGTGCTTATAAAACTTAAACTTTGTTATTTATTTTTGAAATGAGCGATGGTTTGGCTAGATAAGACCCTTATTCATCGTCTGGTGTCGTTTAAAGCCCTTTGAAGCTGCACTGAAACTGTCATTTGGACCTTGAACCGTTTGGGTCCCATTGAAGTCCATTATATCGGAGAAAAATCCTGGAATGTTTTCATCAAAAACCTTCATTTCTTTTCGACTGAAGAAAGAAAGACTGGACATCTTGGATGACATGGGGGTGAGTAAATTATCACAAAAGTTTTTTTAAAAGTGAACTAATCCTTCACTGTACCATCAATCACTGTATTACATGTTCGTAGAGTTAGTTTCTGGAGTTAATATATAGGCTATAATCTGTTTTACACAGCTATTTAAAAATTAAAAAATGGTAGGTGCTTGTGTTTCATGTGCGTTTGGCCAATCAGCATATTAACGTCACTGTAGTTCCTATAGCGCTGGTTTAGACCGACTCTGAAGTTGTAGTTAAATTAGTTCCTCCAAAAGGAGTTCCTAGAAATTAAAGTTTTAGGACGTAAGTTCTGCCAGGAAGACTCATTCGTTACGTCACTTATTGCCTTCACATCTAACCAATCATGTTCTAATACTTGCAGTATAATAAGATTACGTGATACTTATGCATGTCTGAGTTCGCAGATTACAATTACCTCCATCCTCCCACCACCACCACCAGGATGGACCCTTCCCCTCCACCCACCTCCACCACCACCACCACCAGTATGATTCCCTCACTTTGTCAGAACTAAGGATGTTTTCCTAGTTCCTCGTCACCACCCAAATACACCGCAACCCTCCAACAATTTCAGTTGGAAATAAAATGGTTCTCCTAGTTCCTCTCGGTGCGAAAGTGTAAAGCCAAAATAACGGAGAAAAAGAAACTGTAAATAATAAGTCAGCTCCATTGCGTGATAAAAGGCTTAAACACATTTCAGGGTTCGCCAGTAGTGGGCGCTCGAGCAACGTCACCAATCATGTACCTCAGAGTAAACGAGTCAAGGGAAGTTAGCGGGGAAAAATAATGCTTTTCTTAGTGTGAAGAACATTTTAAAAATCTAAAGAATCACTTTCCACTGTAAAGAACCTTTTGTGGAATGCAGAGATTCATGGATCCATCGATGCCATTAAAGTAACACTAAGTAGTTTTTCAACCTTCATAATATATTTCCAAGACCCTTGTGATGGTACATCGACTTAAAATAAGTTAAATGACACGTCTGCCTTAGCCTGACGGGGTCTGTATCGCTTTTACTGGCACTATGTAACTTCGGGTTTCGGGTCGGAACCCGTGCGCAAAAAAGAACTACAAAATCGACTGCTTTACGTCAAGCACTACAATAGTCATTATTTAGTTTTTCTTCGTTTCTGATGTCGCAATACATCATCCTTTCATGAAATCATGTAACATACTCTACCTTGTCTGTGGACATCGTTCATTCTAAAGCCGGTGCTGGGTAAACAGCGAGCGTGCGTGCGACGGTAGGCTAGATTATTTACGACAGCGGCAATGGACAATTTCGTTTCCAACCAGTAGAGCGACCGAAGAGGAAAATTTACTTGGTGTTACTTTAAGAAGCTTTATTGTTAGGAGTTACCCTCATCTTATATCTGAGTGCATCTGATGTTTCATCACAAGTGTGCCTGGAATTCATAACATTCTCCTTCTGATTAATGGGTAAAAACAGCATGTTTCTCCCGGCACAATCCCTGTTATGAGGAGGTCTGATTAGGCGCCGGAAATGCCTTGAATTGCTCTTTCCAGCACAATGCAAAGGTACATTAGTGTTGTGTGATCCGGGACGCTTCTCAATAATTAACGTTCATTTACATTCCCTGAATTCTTTCAAGACACATTCTTTCCATTAATACATTTGAAACTCGGATAGAAATGGACCTAGACCCCTAATTTGAAAAACATAATTTTCTCCATACTTGCCTGATTTAAACCGAAATGGAAAGCCATCTATGCAACTTAAAGGGATAGTTCACCCAAAAATGATAATTATAAACCCCAAGCCATCCTAGGTGTATATGACTTTACTCTTGTCTTTCGTCGTAAATTGTGTGTATAAAGTTTTAAATATGGATATTTTTCTTACACAAATGCATCGCTTGAGTCGTATGGATTACTTTTATCATGGATGGATGCACTTTTTTGGGCTTCAAAATCTCGACCTCTATTGACTGCCATTATAAAGCTGGGAAGAGCCAGCCCAGGACATTTTTAATATAACTCAGATTGTATTCGTCTGAAAGAACAATGTCATATACTACGATATGAGTACAAACATTAGTCACTCATATAGTTCCATAAATCCCTGAAAATAATGAAAATCATATGGAAATAATTACTTAAAAATACAAAACTCAAGAACAACAATGATGAATAAATACTTTAAAACTAAATTTAATAATTAAAATAAAGTATATTAAATAATGTTATCAAGATTTTTACATCAAAAATCATCCTAATTTAGCTATAGCTTACTTCTAAATTGGGATGTTTTTTTTATGTAAAAACCTTGATAACATTATTTAATATACTTTATTTTAACACACTGTTTTGAAAAAACCTGACTGAAGTGTTTGTCTGCTTGGGGGGTGGTGTGTGTTTCTGTGAGTGTTAGCGTGAGCTGCTTGTGGGGTGGTGTGTGTTAGCGTGAGCTGCTTGTGTTTCTGTGAGTGTTAGCGTGAGCTGCTTGTGTTTCTGTGAGTGTTAGCGTGAGCTGCATGTGTTTTTGTGAGTGTTAGCGTGAGCTGCGTGTGTTTTGTGAGTGTTAGCGTGAGCTGCTTGTGTTTCTGTGAGTGTTAGCGTGAGCTGCGTGTGTTTCTGTGAGTGTTAGCGTGAGCTGCTTGTGTTTCTGTGAGTGTTAGCGTGAGCTGCATGTGTTTTGTGAGTGTTAGCTGAGCTGCTTGTGTTTCTGTGAGTGTTAGCGTGAGCTGCTGTGTTTTTGTGAGTGTTAGCGTGAGCTGCTTGTGTGTTGTGTGTGTTAGCGTGAGCTGCGTGTGTTTTTGTGAGTGTTAGCGTGAGCTGCGTGTGTTTTCTGTGAGTGTTAGCGTGAGCTGCTTGTGTTTTCTGTGAGTGTTAGCGTGAGCTGCTTGTGTTTCTGTGAGTGTAAGCGTGATCTGCTTGTGGGGTGTGTGTGTTAGCATGAGCTGCGTGTGTTTCTGTGAGTGTTAGCGTGAGCTGCATGTGTTTCTGTGAGTGTTAGCGTGATCTGCTTGTGGGGTGGTGTGTGTTAGCATGAGCTGCGTGTGTTTCTGTGAGTGTTAGCGTGAGCTGCGTGTGTTTTTGTGAGTGTTTGCGTGAGCTGCGTGTGTTTCTGTGAGTGTTGGCGTGATCTGCTTGTGTTTCTGTGTGTTAGCGTGAGCTGCTTGTGTTTCTGTGAGTGTTAGCGTGAGCTGCTTGTGTTTCTGTGAGTGTTAGCGTGAGCTGCTTGTGGGGTGGTGTGTGTTTTTGTGAGTGTTAGCTTGAGCTTCTTGTGGGGTGGTGTATGTTTCTGTGAGTGTTAGCGTGAGCTGCTTGTGGGGTGGTGTGTGTTTCTGTGAGTGTTAGCGTGAGCTGCGTGTGTTTTTGTGAGTGTTTGCGTGAGCTGCGTGTGTTTCTGTGAGTGTTGGCGTGATCTGCTTGTGTTTCTGTGTGTTAGCGTGAGCTGCTTGTGTTTCTGTGAGTGTTAGCGTGAGCTGCTTGTGTTTCTGTGAGTGTTAGCGTGAGCTGCTTGTGGGTGTGTGTGTTTTTTGTGAGTGTTAGCTTGAGCTTCTTGTGGGGTGGTGTATGTTTCTGTGAGTGTTAGCGTGAGCTGCTTGTGGGGTGGTGTGTGTTTCTGTGAGTGTTAGCGTGAGCTGCCTGTGGGGTGGTGTGTGTTTCTGTGAGTGTTAGCGTGAGCTGCTTGTGGGGTGGTGTGTTAGCGTGAGCTGCGTGTGTTTCTGTGAGTGTTAGCGGGAGCTGCTTGTGTTTCTGTGAGTGTTAGCGTGAGCTGCTTGTGTTTCTTGTGTGTTAGCGTGAGAGCGTGTGTTTCTGTGAATGTTAGCGTGAGCTGCGTGTGTTTCTGTGAGGGTTAGCGTGAGCTGCTTGTGTTTCTGTGGAGTGTGTTAGTGTTAGCATGAGCTGCGTGTGTTTCTTGAGTGTTGCGAGTGTTGTCGGGTGAGCATGCGTGTGTTTCTGTGAGTGTTAGCGTGAGCTGCGTGTGTGTTTCTGTGAGTGTTAGCGTGAGTCTTGTGTGCGTGGTGTTGTGTTTCTGTGAGTGTTAGTGTGTGAGGTGCGTGTGTTTTCTGTGAGTGTTAGCGTGAGCTGCTTGTGTTTCTGTGAGTGTTAGCGTGAGCTGCGTGTGTTTCTGTGAGTGTTAGCGTGAGCTGCGTGTGTGTTTCTGTGAGTGTTAGCGTGAGCTGCTGTGTTTCTGTGAGTGTTAGCGTGAGCTGCGTGTGTTTCTGTGAGTGTTAGCGTGAGCTGCGTGTGTTTCTGTGAGTGTTAGCGTGAGCTGCGTGTGTTTCTGTGAGTGTTAGCGTGAGCTGCTTGTGTTTCTGTGAGTGTTAGCGTGAGCTGCTGTGTGTGTTGTCTGTGAGTGTTAGCGTGAGGCTGGCGTGTGTGTGTTTTGTGAGTGTTAGCGTGAGCTGCGTGTGTTTCTGTGAGTGTTAGCGTGAGCTGGTGTGTTTCTGTGAGTGTTAGCGTGAGCTGCGTGGTGTTTTCTGTGAGTGTTAGCGTGAGCTGCGTGTGTTTCTGTGAGTGTTAGCGTGAGCTGCT
Source organism: Chrosomus eos (assembly GCA_036326025.1). NCBI lineage: Eukaryota > Metazoa > Chordata > Actinopteri > Cypriniformes > Leuciscidae > Chrosomus > Chrosomus eos. The sequence continues at coordinate 42,874,733 of CM070826.1, read as the reverse complement.
GTGTGTTTCTGTGAGTGTTAGCGTGAGCTGCTTGTGTTCTGTGAGTGTTAGCGTGAGCTGCTTGTGGTTGTGGTGTTAGCGTGAGCTGCGTGTGTTTCTGTGAGTGTTAGCGTGAGTCTTGTGTGGTGTGTGTTTCTGTGAGTGTTAGCGTGAGCTGCTTGTGGGGTGGTGAGTGTTAGCGTGAGCTGCTTGTGGTTCTGTGAGTGTTAGCGTGAGCTGCTTGTGGGTGGTGTGTGTTTCTGTGAGTGTTAGCGTGATCTGCTTGTGGGGTGGTGAGTGTTAGCGTGAGCTGCTTGTGGGTGGTGTGTGTTAGCGTGAGCTGCTTGTGTTTTCTGTGAGTGTTAGCGTGAGCTGCTTGTGGGGTGGTTGTGTGTGTTCTGTGAGGTGTTAGCGTGAGCTGCTTGTGGGGTGGTGTTAGCGTGAGCTGCTTGTGTTTCTGTGAGTGTTAGCGTGAGCTCGTGTGTTTCTGTGAGTGTTAGCGTGAGCTGCTTGTGGGTGTGTGTTTCTGTGAGTGTTTAGACGTGAGCTGCTTGTGGTTTCGTGGTGTGAGTGTTAGCGTGGCTGTGGAGTGTGTGTGTTAGCGTGAGCTGCTTGTGGGGTAGGGTGTGTGTTTCTGTGAGTGTTAGCGTGAGCTGCTTGTGTTTGTGAGTGTTTAGCGTGAGCTGCTGTGGGTGTTGTAGTGTTAGCGTGAGCTGCGTGTGTTTCTGTGAGTTTAGCGTGAGCTGCGTTGTGTTTCTGTGAGTGTTAGCGTGAGCTGCTTGTGTTTCTGTGAGTGTTAGCGTGAGCTGCGTGTGTTTCTGTGAGTGTTAGCGTGAGCTGCGTGTGTTTCTGTGAGTGTTAGCGTGAGCTGCGTGTGTTTCTGTGAGTGTTAGCGTGAGCTGCGTGTGTTTCTGTGAGTGTTAGCTGAGCTGCGTGTGTTTCTGTGAGTGTTAGCGTGAGCTGCGTGTGTTTCTGTGAGTGTTAGCGTGAGCTGCTTGTGTTTCTGTGAGTGTTAGCGTGAGCTGCTTGTGTTTCTGTGAGTGTTTAGCGTGAGCTGCTGTGTGTTTCTGTGAGTGTTAGCGTGAGCTGCTTGTGGGGGTGGTGTGTGTTTCTGTGAGTGTTACGTGAGCTTGCTTGTGGGGGTGTGTGTGTGTTTCTGTGAGTGTTAGCGTGAGCTGCGTGTGTTTCTGTGAGTGTTAGCGTGATCTGCTTGTGGGGTGGTGTGTGTTTCTGTGAGGGTCTTGGGTGGGTGAGGTCTATGTTTAAGGACCGGACAGGAGGCTCACGCAAAATAGGCAAAAACCCATGGAATGTGTCCCTGTCCAATCAGAGTAACCGGCCAATGTCCTCTCTTATTATACGGCACGAGAGCGGAAGGTTGTCTCGCTGTGAACCTTTCAGAGAGCATCGGCATGTTGTCTTTCTGCAGTGTCCTGTTTAACAGCGCTTGAAGAAAGGAGGATGAAAGCGCAGCCGTGACCTCAGTGCTGTTTGAGTTTCAGAACAGAGAAAATCAGCTTGGCAAAAGCATCGCACATACCAGCGAGAAACATTCTTCATCTTCCCTGGAGAGAGTCAGTGGAGCCAGAGGCTCTTTGTGTGTTATAAAGCACATTTTCTGCCCTCAGGATGAAGATCCAGACTGTGTTGAGGGGATCTGGATTCCCTGGGTGTTGGGAGATTGAATTGAGGGATGATAGCTCAAAAAAAGAGAAGAGGAGGGGAGAGATAGAGGTTGATGTTAGAAGATGAGCCAAACGCTTGTGAAGTAGTTGCGGTCAGAGCCAGTCAGCTTAATAACTGAATATTTTTTTATTTATTAAAGCAGCAAGACCATTTTAAGACTATTACTTTAGGACAACATGAAATCAATACTGACTGAATTTACTTTCAGTGATTCACACACCTCACTGATTCACACACCTCACTGATTCACACGCAAAACTGATTCTCACACCTCACTGATTCACACATCTCACTGATTCACATGCAACACTGATTCACACACCTCACTGATTCACACATCTCACTGATTCACACGCAACACTGATTCACACGCCTCACTGATTCACACACCTCACTGATTCACACGCCTCACTGATTCACACACCTCACTGATTCACATGTAAAACTGATTCACACACCTCACTGATTCACACATCTCACTGATTCACACGCAACACTGATTCACACGCCTCACTGATTCACACACCTCACTGATTCACGCGCCTCACTGATTCACACACCTCACTGATATCAACACCACCTCACTGATTCACACGCCACACTGATTCACACGCAAAACTGATACACACACCTCACTGATTCACACATCTCACTGATTCACACGCAACACTGATTCACACACCTCACTGATTCACACACCTCACTGATTCACACGCCTCACTGATTCACACACCTCACTGATTCACACGCAAAACTGATTCACACACCTCACTGATTCACACACCTCACTGATTCACACGCCTCACTGATTCACACGCAAAACTGATTCACACACCTCAATGATTCACACATCTCACTGATTCACACGCAACACTGATTCACACGCCTCACTGATTCACACACCTCACTGATTCACACGCCTCACTGATTCACACACCTCACTGATTCACACACCTCACTGATTCACACGCCACACTGATTCACACGCAAAACTGATACACACACCTCACTGATTCACACATCTCACTGATTCACACGCAACACTGATTCACACACCTCACTGATTCACACGCAACCTCACTGATTCACACACCTCACTGATTCACACATCCTCACTGATTCCACAAACTGATCACACACACTGATTCACACGCCTCACTGATTCACACGCAAAACTGATTCACACACCTCACTGATTCACACATCTCACTGATTCACACCAACACTGATTCACACGCCTCACTGATTCACACACCTCACTGATTCACACGCCTCACTGATTCACACACCTCACTGATTCACACACCTCACAGATTCACACCCTCACTGATTCACACCCAACTGATTCACACACCTCACTGATTCACACACCTCACTGATTCACACACCTCACGATCACACACCTCACTGATTCACACGCCACAAACTGATTCACACACCTCACTGATTCACACGCCACACTGATTCACACGCAACACTGATTCACACGCCTCACTGATTCACACCCAATCACTGATTCACACCAACACCTGATTCACACTGATTCACACAGCCAGACTGATTCACACACCTCACTGATTCAGACACCTCACTGATTCACACACCTCACTGATTCACACGCCACACTGATTTACACACCTCACTGATTCACACGCCACACTGATTCATACTGATTCACACGCAACAACTGATTCACACACCTCACTGATTCACACACCTCACTGATTAACACGCCTCACTGATTCACACTGATTCACACGCAACACTAATTTACACACCTCACTGATTCACACACCTCACTGATTAACACGCCACACTGATTCACACTGATTCACACGCAACACTAATTTACACACCTCACTGATTCACACACCTCACTGATTCACACGCCACACTGATTTACACACCTCACTGATTCACACGCCACACTGATTCATACTGATTCACACGCAACACTGATTCACACACCTCACTGATTCACACACCTCACTGATTAACACGCCACACTGATTCACACTGATTCACACGCAACACTAATTTACACACCTCACTGATTCACACACCTCACTGATTCACACGCAACACTAATTTACACACCTCACTGATTCACAGGCAACATTGATTCACACGCAAAACTGATTCACACACAACACTGATTCACACGCAACACTGATTCACATGCAACACTGATTCATACACCTCAGACACACTTTTACCTATCAAATGTCATTCACTCATCCAGGTCTGTTTTACATACAATAACAGGAAGATACAAATACTCCTCCTTTTGAAATTATTAAACACATTGTCTTAACTCCTGCTATAAAATGTGCACGTGCTGTCAGACTCCAGATTCAGATCCAGAGAGGTTCAGTCCTGTAGACATCCATTACGCCGGTTTCACACTGCACGCGTTAGCAGCGCAGGAACAGTGCATACGGTGAGCGGAAGCAGGACACGCGCGTTTTGCTTTCATACTGGCAGCGTTTGACGCGTGCGGCGTGTTTACAGACAAAGTACTCTACTCTATAATGGGTAAGTTCAAATACAGTTAAGAGAAAAGACTTGTCAAGAAGCTTATTTTATTAATTAATAGGCTATATTATATAGCTTTTGGTTCATCTTTGTTTTTGTTGACTTTGTTTTCTTTTTAAATTGATGAAGGTCATTTGATTGACTGTTTAAAACACAATAGATATCATCAATGCGCTTTTGGGTAAAACTGCTGTGTATTTTGGCCATGATCAATGCATTGTCACTTTTATTCAGCGTAAGCCGCGCAGCAAATATAGACCAGACGCCGAAACGATCGCGGCACTGCTGCTCCTGCTCTGCTCCTGCTACGCGCTGACGCGCCGCCTCTGCGTGCGGTGTGAATGCTCTAACCTGTTAACATGGGCGCCGAAAAAAATATGCGCTGCTTACGCCCTGCTAACGCGTGCAGTGTGAAACCGGCGTTACTGTGCCACATCCATCAGGTGGAGGACACTGAACATAAACACTGAACTGATCCTCACATGAGACACACAGGTTCTGATACCATCTCCTCTCCCTGCCCTGAAATCCCCTGTCTTCTACTGTCTGTTAATAATAAGTGTTAAACCCCCACACAGACTGAATCACACCGACTCGAGACACTGTCCTTTGTGCGATTAGTGGTTTCAGGGTTTCTTCACACTGTCTATCTCTCCATCTCTCTGGTTTCCTCCAGTGTGTCCTCCTCTCCTCGCTGTGGTGAGACTGTTGTGTGTTGTGGTCGGATGCTGTCAGAAGCGGTTAAGTCAGGCTCACAGAGTGAAGACGGATGTCTCTCTCTCCACACCTCACACTAGATGCTCGTCAGATGATGGAACTGGATTTGGAGTGCTGTCGATCTGGGGTGTGTTTCTCGAAAGCATCGTTAGCCAACTATGGTCGCAAATTCTGTCGTTATCAGCAGTTCAACGAGTCTGTGTTTCCCGAAACAATCGTTCTAGCTAACATTAGCGACAGATCTCGAGCTGTGGTTAGAAGCAGAGTTTCTGGTTTGCATGACATGTTGACTCAATAAATCCTGATCTTGAGCAAAATAAGCATTCAGTTCTGACATTCAGTACAACCTATATCTTTTATTTAGAATAGATACAAATGTCATTTACATCTTTGAGTTTGTCAAGAGATTTAAAGCTCAGTTTTTAAAGAGTGCGCATGTGTGAACGTGCTCTTATGTAAGAACGAGCCTATGATTGAATCTGGAAATAAAGCAAAATAACTGAGAAAAATCAGAAATAGTCATCAGATGGCATGTCTGTAATTTATATCAAAACGTCTAGCATTAATTCGATCTCAAACAGATTCATTAAAAGTAGTTATTATTACTCCAACACTTGCGTGACGTCATAAACCAACGTGGTTGAACGATCAATTTGCGTCAATATGGTTTCGGGAAACAGTCGTGAATAGCGAGTTGATTTTTTTCATTGAGTCATCGTACTGTGATAGTGAAGCAGCAAGTTACAGCGCTGTACGGGAAACACACTCCAGTTACAGCGCTGTACGGGAAACACACTCGAGTTACAGCGCTGTACGGGAAACACACTCCAGTTACAGCGCTGTACGGGAAACACACTCGAGTTACGCCGCTGTAACGGGAAACACACTCGAGTTACGCCGCTGTACGGGAAAACACACTCGAGTTACAGCGCTGTACGGGAAACACACTCGAGTTACGCCGCTGTATGGGAAACACACTCGAGTTACAGCGCTGTACGGGAAACACACTCGAGTTACGCCGCTGTACGGGAAACACACTCGAGTTACAGCGCTGTACGGGAAACACACTCGAGTTACGCCGCTGTACGGGAAACACACTCGAGTTACAGCGCTGTACGGGAAACACACTCGAGTTACGCCGCTGTACGGGAAACACACTCGAGTTACGCCGCTGTACGGGAAACACACTCGAGTTACGCCGCTGTATGGGAAACACACTCGAGTTACAGCGCTGTACGGGAAACACACTCGAGTTACAGCGCTGTACTGGAAACACACTTGAGTTACGCCGCTGTACGGGAAACACATTCGAGTTACAGCGCTGTACGGGAAACACACTCGAGTTACGCCGCTGTACGGGAAACACACTCGAGTTACAGCGCTGTACGGGAAACACACTCGAGTTACGCCGCTGTACGGGAAACACACTCGAGTTACGCCGCTGTACGGGAAACACACTCGAGTTACAGCGCTGTACGGGAAACACACTCGAGTTACAGCGCTGTACGGGAAACACACTCGAGTTACGCCGCTGTACGGGAAACACACTCGAGTTACGCCGCTGTACGGGAAACACACTCGAGTTACAGCGCTGTACGGGAAACACACTCGAGTTACAGCGCTGTACGGGAAACACACTCGAGTTACGCCGCTGTACGGGAAAACACACTCGAGTTACGCCGCTGTACGGGAAACACACTCGAGTTACGCCGCTGTACGAGAAACACACTCGAGTTACAGCGCTGTATGGGAAACACACTCCAGTTACGCCGCTGTACGGGAAACACACTCCAGTTACAGCGCTGTACAGGAAACACACTCGAGTTACAGCGCTGTACGGGAAACACACTCGAGTTACAGCGCTGTACGTGAAACACACTCGAGTTACGCCGCTGTACGGGAAACACACTCGAGTTACTCTGCTGTACGGGAAACACACTCGAGTTACAGCGCTGTACGGGAAACACACTCGAGTTACAGCGCTGTACTGGAAACACACTCGAGTTACAGCGCTGTACGGGAAACGCACTCGAGTTACGCCGCTGTACGGGAAACACACTCGAGTTACGCCGCTGTACGGGAAACACACTCGAGTTACGCCGCTGTACAGGAAACACACTCGAGTTACAGCGCTGTACAGGAAACACACTCGAGTTACAGCGCTGTACTGGAAACACACTCGAGTTACAGCGCTGTACGGGAAACGCACTCGAGTTACAGCGCTGTACGGGAAACACACTCGAGTTACAGCGCTGTACAGGAAACACACTCGAGTTACGCCGCTGTACGGGAAACACACTCGAGTTACTCTGCTGTACGGGAAACACACTCGAGTTACAGCGCTGTACGGGAAACACACTCGAGTTACGCCGCTGTACGGGAAACACACTCGAGTTACTCTGCTGTACGGGAAACACACTCGAGTTACAGCGCTGTACAGGAAACACACTCGAGTTATAGCGCTGTACAGGAAACACACTCGAGTTACAGCGCTGTACGGGAAACACACTCGAGTTACGCCGTTGTACGGGAAACACACTCGAGTTACAGCATTGTATGGGAAACACACTCGAGTTACAGCATTGTACGGGAAACACACTCGAGGTACAGCGCTGTACAGGAAACACACTCGAGTTATAGCGCTGTACAGGAAACACACTCGAGTTACAGCGCTGTACGGGTAACACACTCGAGTTACGCCGCTGTACGGGAAACACACTCGAGTTACAGCATTGTACGGGAAACACACTCGAGTTACAGCATTGTATGGGAAACACACTCGAGTTACAGCATTGTACGGGAAACACACTCGAGTTACAGCATTGTATGGGAAACACACTCGAGTTACGCCGCTGTACGGAAAACACACTCGAGTTACAGCATTGTATGGGAAACACACTCGAGTTACGCCGCTGTACGGGAAACACACTCGAGTTACAGCATTGTACGGGAAACACACTCGAGTTACAGCATTGTACGGGAAACACACTCGAGTTACAGCATTGTATGGGAAACACACTCGAGTTACGCCGCTGTACGGAAAACACACTCGAGTTACAGCGCTGTACGGGAAACACTCGAGTTACAGCGCTGTACGGGAAACACACTCGAGTTACAGCGCTGTACGGGAAACACACTCGAGTTACGCCGCTGTACGGGAAACACACTCGAGTTACGCCGCTGTACGGGAAACACACTCGAGTTACGCCGCTGTACGGGAAACACACTCGAGTTACAGCGCTGTACGGGAAACACACTCGAGTTACAGCGCTGTACGGGAAACACACTCGAGTTACGCCGCTGTACGGGAAACACACTCGAGTTACGCCGCTGTACGGGAAACACACTCGAGTTACAGCGCTGTACGGGAAACACACTCGAGTTACAGCATTGTACGGGAAACACACTCGAGTTACAGCATTGTACGGGAAACACACTCGAGTTACGCCGCTGTAACGGAAACACACTCGAGTTACGCCGCTGTACGGGAAACACACTCGAGTTACGCCGCTGTACGGGAAACACACTCGAGTTACGCCGCTGTATGAGAAACACACTCGAGTTACGCCGCTGTACGGGAAACGCACTCGAGTTACGCCGCTGTACGGGAAACACACTCGAGTTACTCTGCTGTACGGGAAACACACTCGAGTTACAGCGCTGTACGGGAAACACACTCGAGTTACAGCGCTGTACGGGAAACACACTCGAGTTACGCCGCTGTACGGGAAACACACTCGAGTTACTCTGCTGTACGGGAAACACACTCGAGTTACAGCGCTGTACAGGAAACACACTCGAGTTATAGCGCTGTACAGGAAACACACTCGAGTTACAGCGCTGTACGGGAAACACACTCGAGTTACGCCGTTGTACGGGAAACACACTCGAGTTACAGCATTGTATGGGAAACACACTCGAGTTACAGCATTGTACGGGAAACACACTCGAGGTACAGCGCTGTACAGGAAACACACTCGAGTTATAGCGCTGTACAGGAAACACACTCGAGTTACAGCGCTGTACGGGTAACACACTCGAGTTACGCCGCTGTACGGGAAACACACTCGAGTTACAGCATTGTACGGGAAACACACTCGAGTTACAGCATTGTATGGGAAACACACTCGAGTTACAGCATTGTACGGGAAACACACTCGAGTTACAGCATTGTATGGGAAACACACTCGAGTTACGCCGCTGTACGGAAAACACACTCGAGTTACAGCATTGTATGGGAAACACACTCGAGTTACGCCGCTGTACGGGAAACACACTCGAGTTACAGCATTGTACGGGAAACACACTCGAGTTACAGCATTGTACGGGAAACACACTCGAGTTACAGCATTGTATGGGAAACACACTCGAGTTACGCCGCTGTACGGAAAACACACTCGAGTTACAGCGCTGTACGGGAAACACACTCGAGTTACAGCGCTGTACGGGAAACACACTCGAGTTACAGCGCTGTACGGGAAACACACTCGAGTTACGCCGCTGTACGGGAAACACACTCGAGTTACGCCGCTGTACGGGAAACACACTCGAGTTACGCCGCTGTACGGGAAACACACTCGAGTTACAGCGCTGTACGGGAAACACACTCGAGTTACAGCGCTGTACGGGAAACACACTCGAGTTACGCCGCTGTACGGGAAACACACTCGAGTTACAGCGCTGTACGGGAAACACACTCGAGTTACGCCGCTGTACGGGAAACACACTCGAGTTACGCCGCTGTACGGGAAACACACTCGAGTTACGCCGCTGTACGGGAAACACACTCGAGTTACAGCGCTGTATGGGAAACGTCTCAGGTTACTATTGTAACCATAGTTCCCTGAGAAACAGGGAACGAGACGATGCGTCGAACGACACGGTGGGAACGCCTCTTGCGTGATTGCGTCTGAAGCATCTATGCCAACTAGTCCAATGGAATGAGAGAATGAGCGTCACGGGCGGGTGACGTCATGAACCAGGAAAGGATAAGAGCACTTCCGCTGCTCGCCGGCATTTAGCTTCGACAGTTGCCGAAGCAAGCCGATAGCAGGGACGCAGGAAGTATGGCAGGGGGACGCATCGTCTCGTTCCCTGTTTCTCAGGGAACTATGGTTACAATAGTAACCTGAGACGTTCCCTTTATCGAAAAAGGGAACTTCGAGATGCGTCGAACGACACGGTGGGAACGAGAATACCCAACCCGCCATAATTACAAGTACCTGAGTGTCAGTCTGTTGATCTAAGCACTCAGCACCTGAGAACCTGGGGTATCCAGGTCCAAACTGTAAAATCTCACGAATGTGAGCGGAGAGGACCAGCCCGCCGCATCACAAACATCTTGAAGAGATACCCCCTGCAATATGGCTTAGAAGCCGCCATACTCCTGGTCGAGTGGGCTCGGACCACCAAAGGACAAGGCTGGCCCGAGTACTCGTATGCCAGTGAAATAGCCTCGACTATCCACTTACTGACTGTCTGTTCTGAAGCAGGAAGACCTTTCTTAGGTGATCCAAAGCAAATCAGTAATTGGTCGGACTTTCTGATTGAGGATGTCCGATGTACATATGTGTCCAATGCTCGCACTGGACACAACAGGTGCAGTCTTTCCTGGTCCGCAAATGGAGGAGGACAGAAAGCCTGCAGCACAATAGGCCTCGGAGTCAAGGTTGGAACCTTAGGGACGTATCCCTGTTTTGGGTATAGGAACGCCTTGACCACCCCCGGTGCAAATTCAAGGCAGGTGGGGGAGACCGAAAGAGCCTGAAGGTCGCCAACTCTCTTTAGGGACGAAATAGCTAGCAGAAAGATAGTCTTGAAAGTCAGGAACTTTTCTGAGACCGAATCTAAGGGCTCGAATGGGGCCCTAGACAGGCCTTCTAGAACTATAGTCAAATCCCAAGCTGGCACCTTAGTGCGGATTGCAGGCCTCAGCCTCAAAGTGCCACGAAGGAAACGTGTAATCAGGGGGTCTCGACCCAAAGATATACCTCCCACCATAGTATGGTAAGCCGCAATGGCTGCCACGTAAACTTTTAGTGTGGAAGGACAAAGACCTGACACAAAGCGCTCCTGCAGGAACTCGAGTACTGTGTTGACAGAACAGTTAACTGGATCCCACTGGTGTCGGTGACACCATAAGGAGAAACTCTCCATTTAAGCGCATAAAGTTTCCTCGTAGCTGGAGCTCTGGAGCTTAGGATGGTCTCAACAGCCTCAGCTGAAAGACCACTATCTATAAGTTGGGCCCCCTCAGAGGCCAAACCCAAAGATTCCACATGTCTGGTCGAGGGTGAAATATTGTGCCCCCGGCCTGAGACAGAAGGTCCCTCCTCAAAGGGATCTCCAATGGAGGCCCGTCTAGCAGAAGGATCAGGTCCGCAAACCAGATCCGACTTGGCCAGCGTGGTGCTACTAGCAGTAGGCTTATTCCATACCGACGGACCCGCTCCAGAACTCCTGGGAGCAGAGCAACAGGGGGAAAGGCGTACAGACGTAGCCTCGGCCACGTCTGCACCATGGCGTCCAGCCCCAGGGGGGCTGGGTGCGTCAGAGAATACCAGAGAGGACAGTGCGTCGTGTTCTGAGACGCGAACAGATCCACCTCTGCCTGACCATATGCCTCCCAGATTTTCTCCACCGCCTCGGGGTGGAGTCTCCAATCCCCTGGCCTCAGCTCCTGCCTCGACAGGATGTCTGCTCCTATATTCTGGTCCCCAGGAATATACACTGCCCTCAGGGAGAGTACCTTCCCCAGAGACCACAGGAGGATCTGGTGCGCCAGTTTGCAAAGCGGACGCGAGCGCAGACCCCCCTGGCGGTTCAGATAAGAGACCACTGATGTGTTGTCTGTTCGAACGAGCACATGATGGCCTCTTAGGTCCGGAAGGAAATGTCTCAACGCATTGAAGACGGCCATCATCTCCAGGCAATTTATGTGCCACGAAAGATGATGGCTTTTCCACAGACCCTGAACCGAGCGGCCTTCCATTACCGCTCCCCAGCCGGTGAGGGAAGCATCTGTCGAGATCACAACTCGATGGCAAAGAGCTCCCAACACCGGACCCTGGGTTAAGAACCAGTGTTTACTACATATAACTAAGGCACGAAAGCATCGCCGCGTGACCTTGATATGCAAGTGGGTTTCCCCTCGGGGAGAATCCTCTGGTCCTGAGCCAGCACTGTAAAGGTCTCATATACAGCATGCCAAAAGGAATTCCGTTGGACACTGCTGCCAGTAGACCCAACAGTCTCTCGAACTGTTTACAATGCGTGACTGGTTTTGGGTTAAGAACCAGTGTTTACTACATATAACTAAGGCACGAAAGCATCGCCGCGTGACCTTGATATGCAAAGTGGGTTTCCCCTCGGGGAGAACCCTCTGGTCCTGAGCCAGCGCTGTAAAGGTCTCATGTACAGCATGCCAAAAGGAATTCCGTTGGACGCTGCTGCAACAAGACCCGACAGTCTCCTGAACTGTTTTACAGTGCGTGACTGGCCTAGCCTCAGCTCTTCTGTAGCTGTTAGGATACTAAATCCCGTACCACACCAAGGAAAGTGGTTCTCAATACTGGAGAAAGCACACTCTTCTTGGTATTGAGCCTCAACCCCAACATCTGCATATGAGCGAGAACGACACCTCGGTGCCGAACCGCCAACTGCTCTGATTCCGCTAGAATCAGCCAGTCGTCGATATAATTCAGAATGCGAACGGGTGACAAAGCTAGGCCGAAAGGAAGAACCCGATATTGGTATTCTTTGCCCCTGAAAGAAAACCATAGGAACTTCCTGTGCTGAGGGAGGATGGAGATATGGAAGTATGCATCCTTTAGATCTATCGTGACAAACCAGTCCTCGGATCTGATTTGGGTCACGATCTGTTTGAGGGTCAGCTATCTTGAACTTTAGTTTCCGAACTGACCGAATTAACAGGCGAAGATCTAAAAAAGGAACGCAACCCTCCATCCTTTTTTGGAACAATAAAATAATGGCTGTAAAAACCCGACTCTCTGACGGGTGAGTACACCTGTTCTATAGCTTCTTTTGCTAACAGGGCCTTTACTTCTTGTTCCATTACCAGAGCCTGCTCGGGATGCACCACTGTGGGCAGCACCCCGCTGTAATGAGGAGGACGAGAGCCAAACTGGATTCTGTATCCTCTCTCTACAATCTGCAGGACCCAATGAGAAATATTCGGCAGAAGCTTCCACGCTGCCAAAAAATTTACTAAGGGAACCAGCCTCTCGAGGCTGGCCTCTGGTGTTACTGAGAGAGCCAAATCTGGAGCCTGAAACATAATGGCAGGAACTACCTGACCTGACTACTCAAAAGCCCCCCTCAGAGGGCGCGAAACCAATGCTGTGCCGCAGCATAGCATCAGCGACTCTCTGGAGACCGCTGCGCCCTGAAGCACCGGAGGTGGCAGGGTTGGCAGGAGGGTCTCGTGAGGACCCCGAAATGGAACGGGCACCGTGTAATGAGGTGTACACCACTCCACTTCGGTCGGGGCTGTCCTCACTTTCTGTGCACATAATATGATGAACTAGACGGCTGGAGCTGCTCACGCCCAGCAGCCCCAGGGGGCTGGACACAGCGAGGGAGAAACCTTATTATATATATTTTTTATATATATATATATATATATAATGCATCACCTAACAACGAACGCATGGAATGCGTCGCCGAAGAGACGCGAAGGCTCAAATTTCACTATATCCAGAACCCCAGTAGATCGGCCTGATAAGCCTGGAGCATTATACTATAGTTTTCTATAAACATTCTCCAGCTGACCTGCTGCCATATAAGCTTTACCCATAAAACCAAAGTAGCTATAATTAAACCTACGCGCTGCCTCGGCAAACGCGAGATCCCAGCCACAGAATCTTATTTTGCAAAGTACACTCGAAATCTAAGCGGTGCCTCGGCAAACGCGAGATCCGAGCTAGATTCTGATTACAACATTGAACCTACGCGCTGCCTCGGCAAACGCGAGATTCTTTAGTGATAGGTTTATTGAGCAAAGCAGAGGCTTTAAATGACGATGCTGGACCAGGTGAAAACAGCATTTTTCTATTTTTTTTTTTTTTTTTTCAGCCTGGGGCATTATATCATAACCGTAATCTTTCAACCCTTGAATAAATCATTAACACGAGGGCTGAAAGTAGTAATAAAATACGGTTTATCCCACAATTTAAATATTCAGTGTGTAAATCAGGGAAAAGGGAAGCCTCGTGGTGGAGATAATGTGATAGATGTAGGAAACGCTCGATAAGTTTTTAGGAGCGTCCCTAATCTCAGCTGGCCATTAAATATTTAATTTATTAACAGCACGGGACAAAACCTCCACCAGTTCATCATATACTGGGGAAATAGATGGCGAATCTAATTCAACAGTGTGTGTGCTTGCTTTCACTTTCAATATTCTAAAACATTTAACCTCCTCGGAGGAGAATATGAAGGAAAAAGGGCTCTCTCTCCCCGAGCGGAGAAACCGCAGAGCGTGCTTCCGACACCGGGGAGATAGAGCTGGATCTTCCGGGTAAGGAAGGAAAAAAGGCCCACGGACCCGTTTCAAACCCCTCCAAAAGATCCATCTGCGATCCCCAGGAATGCATTCCCCACGCTGCCTCGGCAAACGCGGGTCCTGGGAATCGCAAGCCTGTCACTATCATACAGAGTGACAGGCGAGAGCAGAGCATACTATTTGACAGAGTTGGAACTCAGCCCCCACCTTTTTTTCTTTCAAGGGGTGAGAAGTATGCTCTACCCCAAACAAATTAAACAAAACTCGTGTGTGTCCCCACCCGTTTAAATAAACGCGGGCAGGGAGAAACACACTGTTTGTAATTTGTTTCGCCATAACGTTTCCATACAATATTGCAACAGACAACAATAAATAGACAGAGACAGTTTTGACACAGATCGCTTGCTGAGGCAACAGAAGCTAAATGCCGGCGAGCAGCGGAAGTGCTCTTATCCTTTCCTGGTTCATGACGTCACCCGCCCGTGACGCTCATTCTCTCATTCCATTGGACTAGTTGGCATAGATGCTTCAGACGCAATCACGCAAGAGGCGTTCCCACCGTGTCGTTCGACGCATCTCGAAGTTCCCTTTTTCGATAAAGGGAACACACTCGAGTTACAGCGCTGTACGGGAAACACACTCGAGTTACGCCGCTGTACGGGAAACACACTCGAGTTACGCCGCTGTACGGGAAACACACTCGAGTTACGCCGCTGTACGGGAAACACACTCGAGTTACGCCGCTGTACGGGAAAACACACTCGAGTTACAGCGCTGTACGGGAAACACACTCGAGTTACAGCGCTGTACGGGAAACACACTCGAGTTACGCCGCTGTACGGGAAACACACTCGAGTTACGCCGCTGTACGGGAAACACACTCGAGTTACGCCGCTGTACTGGAAACACACTCGAGTTACAGCGCTGTACGGGAAACACA
>CM070826.1:42849353-42856853 GCA_036326025.1 Chrosomus eos | reverse complement strand
AAGAAGTGATGTTTTTTAGAGGGTCTAAAGCCTTTAACATCAACTGTAAACGTCAACAAGAAGTGACGTCACCCAACGTCACTTTTATGATGGATAAATGCAGTTTTAGGATGGATAGATGCACTTTTATGATGGATTGATGCACTTTTATGATGAATAGATGCACTTTTATGATGATTGATGCTCTTTATGGACTTCAAAACAGAAACAGCAATTCACTGCCATTATAAAGCTTGGAAGAAGACATTTTTTAATATAACTCAGATTGTGTTTGTCTGAAAGAAGAATGTCATATACACTTAGGATGAGTAAATCATGGGCTAATTTTCATTTTTGGGTGAACTATCCCTTTAAGGCCCTGATATACTTCAAGCGAAATCAAAGAACAAACTGGTGTGATGTCATAGGGAACAAAATCAGGCCAAAACGACCTAATTTTGGGAAACTTTTCTAGAAAAGGTCGAACTACCATTGGTGCGTGGCGATGAGGTTATAGGTGTAGGTAAAATATATTTTGTTGCAGTACTCCGCATATCACAAAATGTTAAAAATCCCAATACAAAGTTCTGTCATGAAACTCTAGATGGCGCTGGCTGATCTGTCCTTCACTCAATCTGCTTGCAATCACGCCATTCTCTACAGGGCACAGCTGATTGGTTCCTGCTGAATCAGTAGCCAATGAGATCGCTGCTCAACCTTCATTGCTGTAGCAGTTGCAGGACTCTTTCAGAAAGCCTCCTCCTTCCCCAGCTCCACCTGTATAGAGCTGATATATTGTACAACAGCGGCTGCATGTCTAACATGCTTACAGCACTGTCTGTGAATGTATTGACTGTAGCAAGTCATGTTCTTGCTCTGCAGCAGCAGAGTAACAAATCTATTCCTCAAAGTCAAGTCAAGTCATCCACATCAGGATTTAAGGGAAGTGTTCTCAGTTCCGGCTGACCTAATCTATGCAGCCTAACATTAAATTATTGAAGTTGATAATGTATTATGTGAATGCTAGGTCAAAGAGATGTGTTTTTAGTCTAGTTTTAAACTGACAGACTGTATCTGCTTCCCGGACAATGGTAGGAAGACTGTTCCAAAGTTTTGGTGCTAAATAGGAAAAGGATCTACCGCCAGCAGTCGATTTTGATATTGGCTATTGCAGCCACGACCGGTGAGTTAATAATATATACATGCTATCTTCCTAACTTAAAAAATAAATAAATTCATAATACCCGCTGAAATAGGTTGGCTTGTATGACGTTTGATCCAGAAAGGCGTGTTAGGGGCGGGGTTTAGGGCAGCGCTGCAGGGCTACTGGCCCGGCAGTGGAAACGCAAGCCCGGTGCTTGAGGCCTGAGGCCACTGGCTCGGCTCGGCTCGCTGTTAGCCCTGGCTCTCACTGGCCCTAGCTCGGCAGTGGAAACACGGCTATTCATGCCTTCATCAGCTCGAGGATAGACTACTGCAATGCCCTCTACATTAGACTTAATCAATCACTCCTCAATAGGCTTCAACTGGTACAAAACGCAGCAGCACGTCTCCTCTGCAATGCCATTAAACGCTCACATATCACCCCAGTCCTCCGCTCGCTCCACTGGCTCCCGGTGCGGTTTAGGGTGGAGTATAAGGTCCTGTTGTTCGTGTTCAAGGCCATCAATGGTATGGCCCCAGCCTACCTCGCCGAAATACTGACGGTCTACCAACCAGCCAGAACCCTGCGCTCCTCTGAACACACCTCTCTGGTGATTCCTAAGTTTAAATATAAAAAGTTTGGAGGCCGGTCATTTGCCGTCCAGGGCCCAAAGCTGTGGAACGCACTTCAACCACACCTACGAAGCATCACCATGTTGAGTGTTTTTAAATCGCAGTTGAAAACACATCTATTTAGACAAGCTTTTAACACGTACCATCCGATCTGACTCGATTGCTATTTTTATGTACACTTATGTTTTTATATACTGTTGTCTATTGATGTTTTTACTGGAAAGCACCTTGTGCACCTTTTGGCTGGTGTAAGGCGCTCTACAAATAAAATTTGATTGATTGATTGATTGATTTATTGGGATTTTACGTGACCTACCACTTCATGGCTGTTGATCCCAATTGCTTCCACTTTGTTATAATTACACTATCAGTTGACCGTGGAATATTTAGAAGTGAGGAAATTTCACGAATAGACTTCTTGCACAAGTGGCAACCTATCAGGGGACCACGCTTGAATTCACTGAGCTCCTGAGAGCGACCCATTCTTTCACAGATGTTTGTCGAAGCATCTGCATGCCTAGTGCTTGAGTTTACACAACTGTGGCCATGGAAGTTATTGGAACACCTGAGTTCAATGATCTGTAGGGGTTTCCCAATACTTTTGGCAATATAGTGTAGCTTCACTAGCAAAGTTTTTGATTGAAATGAATCTAATCTTTTCAGCAGGATGGATATTAGAGTCACTTCTCTCCTGTGTAGATACAGCATGACTCTGTGTGATTTCTGTGGCATGTGCTAGGAGCTAGTATCAGTGTTGTTTAGGGATACAGGAAGTGACAGAGTGTAACCACTGTGCTGTTGGTTAGTTGTGACTCACTGATCTTTGTCTGGCCACTGTGTGTGTGTGTGTGTGTGTGTGTGTGTGTGTGTGTGTGTGTGTGTGTGTGTGTGTGTGTGTGTGTGTGTGTGTGTGTGTGTGTATTGATGTGACCTGTCTTCCTGGTGTATATGTCAGCTGATAAGCGTGAAATGAGCCTGAGGCCCAAGCACAGGTGTGTGTGTGTGTGTGTGTGTGTCATCTTCGAAATCGATGGACAGCATAAGAGTGTGTGTGCTGCTGTCCTCTGCAGCTCTCTGTAATTGTGTATTGATCAGGAAGTCTCTCCCAGTCATCTTCCTTTCCCAATGGAACAAAACACACATCACACTTAATCTTCCTGGTGACAGCAGTTCATAAACCAGCCGGGGGAAAAACTTAAAAATAGGCTCTTGATTTTTACATGTTCCTGTGCAAAACTCACTGCCATTATTATAAGGTGTTTGGGTGGTTGTCAGGGTGTTGCTATGCAGTTTCTAAAGTTTTCTGAGTGATTTGAGGAAAGTCTATTATTATGTGGTTGCTAGGGTATTCTGGGTTGTTGCCAAGGCATTGCTTTGTGATTTTTAGAGTAGATGATCAGATAATTTAAATTTTTGTGTCTTTTCAAGATAGTTTTTTTCACCGTCTCCTAAAAAAGACAATACAATGATAGCCATTACCAACTGGATTAAAGGAAAATAAAAGCATAGAAAACTAAACAGTCAGTAAATACATCTAATGCAAAAATACCTTTATTCACTTTATGAATTAAACATGCATTGACTCTTTTTAAAGCTACAAAAGTTATTCAGTTAGAGCAGTGAGAGGTTTCCCTCTGTTATTTGATTAACATTAATGACAGAGGTTTATTAGGCTGCTGTCACTTTAAGACCGAATGCACAGATCTAATATACTGATACACATCCGATTTTCCCTTCCCCATTACTGAAGACATCACTGACTGTGAATTCTCGGCAAAGTGGGTATTTCTTTACAATTTTGTGAGTGGCGATTTAAAGCTCTGAATGCACTTTTAAAGCATCAGGCACAATCTGTTTCTTGTTTTTCATTCATCCTGGCTTCTTTATCACCCGGATTCACCCACTTAAAGCTGAGCGGAGATATTTACATTGCACAATATAAACGATAAACACAAGGTATATTGATTGACAATTTGGCATCCGCTCTGATGTCTCTGACCAGCCTTTAAGAGTATAACAAATATTGAAATAATATTAAAGCAAAACATTAATTAATCCGTTGATGCCGACTTAAATATCAAATACATTAACATCCTCTGTAGTAACAATAAAATCACTTATTTGTAGTTTCAGGATATGTTTGCCTGTTTTATTGACAGATGAAAACTGCAAAGGCCCGTTCATACCAAGAGCTTTAACTAAAAACATAACTAGCCTATTAGCGTCCACACTAGCGGATGATATCGCTCTGATTATTATAAGCGCATGCTTGTCTGTCACTTTAAATGCCAGAGCTCATTACAGCAGGATGGATTCTGATTGGCTGTCAATGTTTTTATCATTCATCAGCTGGATAAAGTCGTTCTGAAAGTGATTCACAATATTTCCTCTGTGCCGTTATTGTTATAGCTGTGATGTGAACTCTGCTGTTCTTTAATATTTAAAAACTAACCTTTTTATCGTTATCTTTAAAGTTATCGTCCTTGGTGTGAACTTGCCTTAAGTTTGATATGGCTTAGAAAGTAGAAATATTTAAGTCCCTGACTTGAAGTATGAGCAATAGTAAAACACACACACACACACACACACACACACACACACACACACACACACACACACACACACACACACACACACACACACACACACACACCACACACACACACACACACACACACACACACACACACACACACACACACACTGTCTGGTTCGCTTTCTTTGTGGAGACTCTCCATAGGCGTAATGGTTTTTATACTGTACAACCTATATAGACTCTTGGAGAAACTGTGTAACTCATTCTGCCTCTGTATGACCCTCCCATAATGCCTGTGTGCTGAGTGTGTTATTGTACTGTTCTGATTTCCTCTCTCAGCCAGTGCTTGTTTATTGACAGAAGAAGTTCTGGCTTTGCTTTCGCCAGCGTGAGTCGAATAACAGACTAAACCCGGCTGCCTCAGCAAAATATTAGCCTATTTATTTTTCTGAAGAGTTTCCTGTCAGTTTGAGGTTAAATGTAAGCGTCGCGCCGGCTGTAAAAATGCTATTTTAACACTCAAAGTGATGGCTTGACACAAACTCCTCCCGTTGCAATGACAACGTTTCATTTTATCCTCAAAACAGCTTGGAAATGCTTATTTTCTTTTTCAGGAAAAGCATACCTAAAAGGAAAACTAATGTACTATAAATCAATGGACTGAAACCGAAATGACGTGATAAATAAGTGCATACTGTCGCTATAAGTCTTCGTCATTGGTCAAACTCATCAGTCATGTGATGCTGGAGGAGAATGGGACAGTGAGGACCTCTATTAGATGCGATCTGGCTGTTAAAGTAATTAAAGTCTAGCGCTTTTAACGCTGGGCGGATCTGGAATGTTCAAGGCTGGAAAAAGCCCTAAAGGTTTCTTGTAATTCAAGAGCAACAGAAATTTTTCTGTTATTTTATGGTAAAGATGAAATTTATGGAGAAATAAAACTTGCTGGTTCTTGAGCCAAACACTCCTCTGAGGATGAAGAGCCCAGAACGTGTGGATAAACAAGACATACACACACACTCACACACACACTCACACTCGCAGGGCTGAGCTTGAACACGAGTTAGGCCACAGAGTGTGTTTCTGGTGTTTGAAAGAAATCTCTTATGTTCACCAATGCTTATTTGATCATAAATACAGTAAAAACTGTATATAGCCTACATCAATTTAATGCATTCTTCCTCAGTAAATTTCTTTCAAGAATCGTTCTGACCCCCATCTTTTGACAGATACTGTGTTTCTTACATGACGTGTTGGTTATTGTGTAGTTTTGAATATTCATATGAGTGTGCAGTCGCTTGAATTCACAGAGCCACGGGACAAAACTTTACACAAATTTCACAACTGAAAAATGAATCTTGATGGTTCGCTGATCTTCATAAGTGCGGGAACAACACCCTGTAAGACGAGAGAGCAGGTTCAGCTTTATCCCAGAGATTCATGTTTCCATGATCTGTTCAGTGAAAGCGTGTGCTATTAGACAGGCGTGTCACTGAACTCCTGCCAATCTCAATTTTGACAAAACACAGGCTTTTCCCACCTGAAGTGGATCATCAGTTCAGCTCAAACTCCCAACACACACACACACACACACACACACACACACACACACACACACACAACACACACACACACACACACACACACACACACACACACACACACACACACACACACACACACACACACACACACACACACACACACACACACACACACACACATGTTGTGTCTTAGTTACTGTTGCTACGTCCGACAAACTTCATCTGGGCTCTGGTTTGGTATCAACATGGCTTATGCTGTGACAGCTCTTCCTGCTGACAAGGATGGGCGATATGGACTTAAAAATATATCACATATTTTCTGCATTTATTGCGATAACGATATCAATGACGATATTTATGTAATATACCATATCCACCACTGATTTTGGCTATAAGTGATATCTGCATGCAATGTAAAATGTATCCTTCAATAGGCTTCTATAAAATACCAATTACCGTACATAAAATAATAGATCATCTTTCTCCTCCTCCATCTCCTCCTCCTCCTCCCCATCCTCACCCCTCCTCCCCTCCTCCTCATCACTCCCTTCCTCCTCACCCTCACTCCTCTCACTCCTCACTCCTTCCTCATCCTTCCCCCTTCCTCCTCACCACCCCTCCTCCTCCTAATCATCCACCTTCCCCCTCCTCTCACCCTTCTCCTCCTCCCTTCCCTCCTCCACCTCCTCATCACCTTCCTCTCATCATCCTTCTCCTCCTCCTCTCCTCTCACCTTCTCCTCCTCCACCCTCCTCCCTCCTCCTCATCACTTTCTCCTCTCATCCCCCTCTCCTCCCCTCTCACTCCCTTCCTCCTCCACCTCCTCACATCACCTTCCTCCTCTCATCCTCTCCTCCTCCTTCCTCCTCCACCACCTCCTCCTCTTCCTCCTCCTCATCTTTCTCCTCTCTTCCCCCTCCTCCTCCCCCTTCTCCTCCTCCTCTTCCTCCTCCACCTCCTTATCATCACCTTCCTCCTCATCATCCTTCTCCTCCTCCTTCCCATCCTCCACCTCCTCTTCCTCCTCCACCACCTCCTCCTCTTACTCCTCATCATCTTCTTCTCCACTCTCCTCCTCCACCTCCTTATCATCACCTTCCTCCTCCTAATCCTTCTCCTTCCCATCCTCCACCTCCTCTTCCTCCTCCACCTCCTCTTCCTCCTCATCATCCTCCCCCTTCTCCTCCTCCTTCCCCTTCTCCACCACCTCTTCCTCCTCCTCCACCTCATCCTCCTCTTCCTCATCATCCTTCTCATCCTCCTCCTCCACCTCCTCATCATAACCCTCCTCCTCTTCCTCCTCTCCTCCCTCCTCCTCTTCTCCTCCTTCCCCTCCTCCACCTCATCATCAGCATCATCCTCCTCCTCCACCTCCTCATCATCCTCCTCCACCTCATCAGAACCCTCCTCCTTCTCATCATCCTTCTCCATCTCCTCCTTCCTCTCCTCCACCTCCTCTTCCTCCTTCCCCTCCTCCACCTTATCATCATCCTCCTCCTTCGATCAACCTTCTCCACCTCCATCTCCTTCCTCTCCTCCACCTCCTCTTCCTCCTTCCCCTCTTCCACCTTATCATCATCCTCCTCCTCCACCTCCTCATCATCACCCTCCTCCTCCTCCTCATCCTTCTCCTCATCCTCCTCCTTCCCCTCCTCCACCTCATCA
>CM070826.1:42826853-42841853 GCA_036326025.1 Chrosomus eos | reverse complement strand
CAGACGATGAATAAGGGTCTTATCTAGCCAAACCATCACTCATTTCAAAAATAAATAAAAAAGTTTAAGTTTTATAAGCACAAATGCTCGCCTTGCTCTGTTCTGTTATGCGCGTTTGTGACGTCACGTGATACACAATTACGTTGAGACTCTCCTGTTCGAACTCGTTCATCAAAATGAACAAATCTTTTTTCGAGTCATTTCGTTCATTCAAGTGGCTTTAAACGTTATAATTCTAACCGCCAAATTCCCCGAACACATCCACCAATGCAATCTGCTGAATAACATATTCTGAATAAAGAAATCATTATAATGCAGTCAAAAATAATTTACAGGGAACAGATTTACAGATCTTTTTTTTCCTCGCATGTAATAAAGACACAATTCTAGCTCCATACTTCTGCGGGGCTTATGTGGGAGTTTCTGCGCGAGAGCTGGCGAAGTGTTTACCGCTGACAACAGAGCCGTGCTTCACTGACAAGCTGCACATTAAACAACCGTAGCCTTTGGTAAATCACGTGCGGTTTCATTACAATTAATCGTGCAGCCTTATGAACCACCAACCACTTTACTCATCTCATCTTATCATCTTTTATACAAAAGTTAGTTCTGACCCTCCAATCAGGGGTCGGTTTCCCGTACAGCGCTGTAACTCGCTGCTTCACTATCACAGTACGGTGACTCATGGAAGAAATCAACTAGTCACGACAGTTTCTCAAAACCGTACTGTCTCAAATTTGTCGTTCAACCATGTTTGTTTATGATGTCATGCAGGTGTTGGAGTAAAAACTTCCTTTGATATATCTGTTTAAGAATTTATGCCAGATTTATAAACGTGGGATCTCGCAGCAGTGCCGATGTAAAAGTCTATGGTTGATCCACACGAGCCTGGGTCAGCGGTGGACAAGATGCTTCATACACACGAGCCTGGGTCATACACACGAGCCTGGGTCATACACACGAGCCTGGGTCAGCGTGGACAAGCTGCTTCCACCAGACGGGAAAACAAATCCTGCAGGGTTTCCTACTTTGTGTTTTTCCACTTTTTTGACTTCCTTTCTGTAACTTTGACGTTTCGTCTGTCTGTTATTCTCTTTCCCTGTCTCTCTTCATCCTACAGATGATGAAGGTCTGTGTGTTTGTTTAACGAGAGACTTCTGGTGCTACTATTAGTCTAAATGCCCGAAGGACACAGTGCTGTCTTTCACCGAGTCTATCACACACTTTTGATATTCGTCTACCAACACCGCCTCTGCAAAAATCATCGTTTCCCAGGAAAACATCAAGTCAAGTCATCCTCGTTTATAAAGCGCTTTTAACAATGTAGATTGTTTCAAAGCAGCTTTACAGAGACAAACATATAATTTAAGGTAACAGAGAATGGTTTGGTTTTATAGCGGTTCTTGAATAATGTTGTTTCCAGCTAAAGTTAGTTTTGATTGATTCACTTTCGTCGAAATGATCATTTGTTATTAAATTAGGGGCCGCTAAGACGACGCCGTTCTCTCTAAACAGACTTTAAACTGAACCTGTGATAAACACTGATGGTGTTCACAAGCGCATTAAGAATTGATTCTATAGTTATGTGCGTTTTGAATATCTAACCTTCAAACACCAAATATTTGATATATTTTTCTCAGAATAATTGCACTTCTATTGTTTGGCGCTGCAGTTTATCAGAGACTCTCTTGTGAACGTTACCTCAGGTGACTTTCTAACGTTTACAGATTAAGTGTGTGTTATGTGCTTGGGCAAACATTTCATGTTCAGGCAGCTTGGGTTCTTCCTCTTCTACATTTCAGATGCGTTGTGTCTATAGAAATGCGTATACAGAAGTGACTGGAGAATGTTTTTTATAGATGCGATTAATGGATACTCAAATTCATTTTCTTTCGTTGTGTTGTTGTTTTATCAATGATTTCAATATGTGTGTTTTGTGGAGCAGCTACAGTGGTGAATGACTAGGTCCTACACACACACACACACACACACACACACACACACACACGGCTGAGAGAGATCGATGAGTGGCCTAGTCATTATCTGCAAACTTCTGGCTTACAGACATTTCTTTTTTCTCCTTTCCTTCTGTTTCCTCTCTTTGGCATCTTCTCCCCTCTCCTTATATAGCATGTTTTCTTAGCGCACTTATCTTACTCTTATCCTAGCTTATCTCCTCCTACTTACCCTTACAACAAAACGTATACTTCAAGTCACTTTCTTATCAAGTATACATAAGTAAAGTTCAAGTATATTTTATGTAGTAACTTAAGTATACTAATATCAATGTACTAGTAGTATACTTGTAAGTGCACTACTTGGGACTAAATTGGCCCACTTTTAGAGTATTAAGTATACTTAACTTTGAGTACACAACTAGTTTAATTTTTCATTTGTACTGCAACTTTACTACGAGTGAACTTGTAGGTATACTGATAGTTACATACTTGTAACATTTTGTATTTATTTATGAAAGCACACTTTGAAGTATACTCTCAGTAAACTACTAGTTTAGTAGTTTTATACTGCATTTATACTTGTAAGTATTCTTTATAAATCAATATTTTCAAACAATGTAAGTTTATAAGTTTTATGAAATAGGCTACTCAATCAAAAGAGTAAACACAACTAAAAGCCAAGTATACTTAGAATAATTAATTATACTTTTAAGTATATCTCGATCAAAGGACTGAGTAAGCATAGGCCAAATATACTTAGACTTTTCTGTCAGTTTAAGTAAGGTAGCCTATACTTAAGTGTAATTTTAAATTATGTTTTTATGAGAAGCACATGAAAAACAGGCTGAAAGTATACAGTCTTATTTCTAGTTTAAAAGTAGTATACTAACAGCACTTGAATAAAATTCACACACACACACACACGCACGCACGCACGCACGCACGCACGCACACACACACACACACACAGAAAGCTCCCTGCGCTGTATTATCTGGAGCCGAGCGTTATCACAGAGAGAGGTGTCATTCTCACACACACACACACACACACACACACACACACACACACACACACACACACACACACACACACACACACACACACACACATGCTGGATACTGATACACACACACACACACACTGTGCTAGACACTGATAGACACACACTGACCGCAGGAAGCAGAGGCTGGAGATAGCAGTGACTATCATGGAAACTGACCCAGTGTCCCCAGTTTATTAAAGACACAGTTGTCCTTATTCTTTCACTGTAGTCTGATCACTCATTCTGATGATGATACACCATCAGTGCCATATCTAACAATATTACAGTTTTCTTTTAATTATTATTTAACAGTATCATGTTGGATATTATTAGGGGTGTAACGAGACCCTCATGTCACGATTCGACACATATCACGAAACTGAACTCACAATATGATATTGCAATACTCCAAGACTTTATATAATAAACAAAAAATGTGCTGTTGATTTAAAATGCTAAATTTGGTATTACATTGTATTCAAAACAATACGTTTTTAGTTTTCATTGTTTTATTTTAATTTAGTTAGGCAAAATTATAAAGAATTTGACTATCAACCATCATCTTCATGAACTTGAACATTTTGGTGAATGGGCTTTAAGTGAGGGACAGAAATCCTTCAGGTTTCATTTAAATATTTTCATCTGTGTTTCGAAGACTACGACATGAGGATGAGAATTGTTGTTGAGCCCTTCAACAATCCCTCTATTTCTCTCTCTGTGTTCTGTGGACGTTCACAGAGAGTGTTTCAGCATTATTTAAATGAGCCAACGCTTCATAATGGATCAGTTTCATTGATGTTCTCATCCTTAAACTAGGCCTCTGTATCACAATGTAGAACACACACACACACGCACACACACACACACACACACACACACACACACACACACACACACACACACACACACACACACACACACACACACACACACTCTCACACACACACACTCTCTCTCTCACACACACACACACACACACACACACACACACACACACACACACACACACACACACACACACACACACACACACACACACACACACACACACACACACACACACACACGTGTGATGATTGAGGATGTTCTCCATCTCTGCAACTGAAGGTTCTTTAGTGGCATCGATGGTTCTGAGAAGAAACTCCACGGAACCCTTGAAGATTCTTTATAGTGTAAAAGGTTCTTTAGAAGGTGCAGATGTTCTTCACATTAAGATTGTTCTTCGTAGCATCACTACAAAAACGTTTTTTTTTTCAACCTTTGTTTCAGAGAATGTAAAGCAACTTTGCGATTGGTGGTTTCACATACCAGATGTGAGAAAGATGTGAGAAAGACGTAAAATATGTTTCTTTTATATTGTTGTATTTCTGCAATGTATTTCTTTTTTTCTTTTTTGTGTGAATCGCTTTAAGATGTAACTTTTAAAGGCGCTATAGAAAATAAAGTTTATTATTATTATTATTATTATTATTATGAAGTTCTTCTCAGAATAACCTGCAGATAGTCAACGGTCTGGTTCTGCGAGACTGTAGTTTACTAAGAGATCAGCTCAGTTTGGTTATATTTAGCCATAGTTAAGGAAATATTAATCTAAGATTTTGACAGATGGATCAAATTAAAAGGCAAGTATGGACGGAGTGATTGTAGACTTCTGGCACAGATGTAGTTTTCGATCATAATAAAGCGAGTGTTTTGGAATCTCTTTTGAATGTCTTAGAGCTGATGTCATTCTCCAGTCTTCTCAGCGTTAGCATCAGCGCTGGCAGCCACAGATATCCAGTGATGTAGCGTGAAATAAATGCGTTGCTCTACGGCGTGTGGTCGCCATAAATGGTCAAAACATGCGCTGGCCGCGGATGATACGAGATTAGAAAAATGTAGCTTGAGTTTCAGTGCAAACAGAGCCAATCTCCAGCGAGCAGAGGGGGTTTCTGGGTCTGAGGAGTCCGTGAGGAGATAGCAGCTGTGGAGGAAGTGTGTGTGTGTGTGTGTGTGTGTGTGTGTTGGCACACTTGTGTGTGTTCTTGCATGAATAAAAGTTCACACTCTGTGAGTAATGCCCTCATTGTCTTCGGTCAGATCCCAGCACTGTTTCCTGTAAGCCTCAACCGGGCGCAGGTGCAGAAAAACACGGATTGTGTCTGACGGAAAGAGAGAGAGAGAGAGAGAGAGAGAGAGAGAGAGAGAGAGAGAGAGAGAGAGAGAGAGAGAGAGAGAGAGAGAGAGAGAGGAGAGATGGTAGGCATGAAAAGAGAGAAAGGGATGTAGAAATGTGAAGAGATTGAGTGCCAATGAGTGTGTACCAAAGTGTGTGTGTGTATGGTGTGTGAAGTAGTTTATATGTACACTACACTAAGAGGTCAGTAAATTAAAAAACAAAATTAATACTTTTATTCTGCAAGGACGCATTCAATTGATCAAAAGTGACAGTAAAGACATTTATAATGTTACAAAAGATTATCTTTCAATAAATACTGTTCTTTTGCGTTTTCTATTCATAAAAGAATCCTGAAAAATGAAATGTATCCGTTTCCACAGAAATATGAAGCACAACATTGATATAAATCATAAATGTTTCTTGATCATCAGATCATCATATTATAGTGATTTCTGAAGGATCATGTGACACTGAAGACTGGAGTAATGATGCTGAAAATTCAGCTTTGATCACAGGAATAAATTACACTTTACTATATATTCACATAGAAAACGTCTCGGGTTACGACTGTAACGAGACGCTGCGTCGAGACTCGACACATTGGGGAACGCCTTCAGCGTGACGCGTCTGAAGCCTGTATGGATCTAGTCCAATCTTGATTGGTGTTGCATCATGCCGTCACCCGTGACTTCTCATGTGGCGGTGAAGCGGAAGCTATAAAAGGACACCGGAACTGCAGCATCACAGACCTCTTGAAGAGAAACTCCTGCTAGTAAAGCTTTAGAGGAAGCCACTCCTCTAGTCGAGTGGGCTCTTATCAGAAGAGGCAAAGGCAAACTGCGCTCCTCGTAAGCTGAAGATATAGCCTCTACTATCCATCTGCTGATAGTTTGCTTTGAAGCAGGGGAACCCTTCTTAATTGACCCAAAACACACAAGTAGTTGGTCCGACTTTCTCCAGCCCGAGGTTGTCTGAGCATAGACCTCCAGGGCTCAGGCACAATAAATGTTGCTTAGCTTGCTCATCCGACATATGTGGTGGAGGATGGAAAGCCTGAAGGTTTATAGACCGTGCCACATTTGACGGCACCTTAGGCACATAGCCGGGTCTAGGGTGGAGAATGGCCTTTACTCTGCCAGGAGCGAACTCGAGGCAAGAGGGAGCAACGGATCCTGTAGATCGCCGACTCTTTTCAGGGAAGTAATAGCGAGCAGGAAGGCTACCTTTAAAGATAAAATGTTCTCAGAGACCTCATCCAAGGGTTCGAAGGGTGCCAGGAATAACCTCTCAAGAACCACTGCCAGGTTCCACGTGCGGACCCTGGACAGGATGACAGGCCTCATCCTCCTAGCTCTACGAAGGAAACATACAACAAGTGGGTGTCTCCCCAAAGTGCCCACCCCTAGAGGCGTGTAGAAGGCAGCTATGGCCGCCACATACACATTAAGCGTGGACGGGGAGAGCCCTCAGAGAAGCGACTCTGGAGGAACTCCAGCACTGAAGCCACTGGGCAGTTAACTGGGTCCAACTGATGTTCTCTGCACCATAAGTTGAATACATTCCATTTTAATGGATATAGTTTCCTCGTGGAGGGAGCTCTAGAGTTTAAGATGGACTCAACAACCTCGGTTGAGAGACCAGCATTTACGAGTTGGTCCCCCTCAGGGGCCAGACCCACAGCTTCCATAACTCCGGCCGAGGGTGAAATATTGTGCCCTTGGCCTGAGAAAGAAGGTCCCTCCTGATCGGGATTTGCCAAGAAGGGCCTGCTAGAAGAACCATAATGTCTGAAAACCATACTCGGGCCGGCCAGCAAGCTGATCCCGTACTGCCGGACCCTCTCTAGAACCCCTGGGAGCGATCGGGGGAAATTCGTACAGACGTCACCTCGGCCACGTCTGCAACATGGCATCCAGACCCAGAGGGTTCTCGTGAGAGGCGAACAGGTCCACTTCTGCCTGACCAAACTCCTTCCATATCAACTCCACGTCTCGGGGTGGAGTCTCCACTCCCCGGGCCTCAGCCCCTGCCTCGACAGGATGTCTGCTCCCACATTCTTGTCCCCGGGAATAAACATCGCTCTGACTGAGATAAGTTTGCCCTGGGACCACAGAAGGACCTGATGCGCCAGTCTGCATAGAGGGCGCGATCTCAGGCCCCCCTGTCGATTTATATAGGAGACCACCGACGTATTGTCTGTCTGTACTAGAACATGATGGACTCTGAGGTCCGGAAGAAAGTGTCTGAGAGCCAATATCACAGCCAACATCCCCAGGCAATTGATGTGCCAAGAGAGATGATGGTCCTTCCAGAAACCCATGGTGTAGCGGCCTTCCATAACCACACCCCAGCCTGTGAGAGACGCATCCGTAGTCACAAAATTTCCTCTTATACGGTGCCCCCAAAACAGGATCTAGGAACATTAACCAAGGTTTCTTCCACATTACCAAGGGATGAAGGCATCTGCGCATTACCTTGATAGTGCGAAATGGGTTCCCCCTCGGGGAAAACCCTCTGGTTCTGAGCCACCACTGTAAGGCTCTCATATACAGCAGGCCAACAGGAATCACGTTGGACGCTGCCGCCAGGAGACCCAGCACTCTTTGAAAGTGTTTGACCGTGATGGTTTGGCCCAGCCTGAAACTCGTTACTGTGGTCAAGATGGTGTTTATATGAGCAGGAGACAACTGTGCCCGCATCGTGACTGAGTCCCATACTACCCCCAGGAAAATATTTCTCTGCAGAGGAATTAACGAACTCTTCTTGACGTTGAGTCTTAAACTTAAGCACCTCAGATGGTCCAGAACAACATCTCGATGTTGAACTGCCATCTCCTCTGACTGTGCTAGGATCAGCCATTCGTCGATGTAGTTGAGGATTCGAATGCCTTGAAATCTCAGAGGAGCAAGGCCAGCATCCATGCACTTCGTGAAGGTGCGAGGGGATAATGCTAGGCCGAAAGGAAGAACTCTGAATGGAAGAACTCTGTATTGATATGCTTTTCCCCCAAAAGCGAACCTTAGAAACTTCCTGGGGAAGGGTCATACGTGGAAGTAAGCGTCCTTTAGATCTATCGTGACAAACCAGCCCTCGGACCTGATCTGACTCACCATAATTGGTATAGTTAGCAGCATTTTGAACCTGTATCTCCTCAGAGACGATTTTTTTAATATTACACACTTCAATGTAGAAAGTACTGTATTTTCCTGGAACTAAATTGCACTGTCTATATTTCGCACTATAGTGTAGACAGAAAAAACACAGGTAAGTCGCATCAGTCTATACAGTAACTTACATTATTACTTTCAAAAATAATGAAAAATTCCAGTGAATAAAATTAAACATTTATAAACATTATAAACATGTATTTTAGTTTCCCTCACTCCTCAACATATCATTTAATTCGGATCATATTCAGAACAGAACACAAATGAAAAATGTAAGTAGAACAAACATAAATAACAGTGGCATTCATTATTAAACAACATTCATTATAAACGCTAGTGTAAACGTATAGATTTACAGTGATTGCGTTCCAGCACGCACAAGTGTTGCGTGCTGGAAGTTACAGTTTTTCTCAATTGTTTACACACAAATTCTGGTACTTGAAACACAATGACCAGAACATGTAACTCATTCACCAACCCCCTGAACCAATTCTGCTAAACTACAAGCACAATTCCTGCTTTACACTCAAATTGCAGTTCTAAAACACACGTTTTTCAAAACACTACACACAATTCTCTGCATTTGGCACAATTTTCATGCACAAAATCTCTTGTTTTCACAAGGAACACACTGCCATTCTGATCTGCACACTGACTCGTCACATGGGCAAACACGTCACATAGTTTTACAATTAGCAATCAGAGCTTTAGCATAAAAGACCGAAGCAGAAGAGAAGATGCAGCATAGTTATTAGTTTTATTTTTTTTCTGTAACTGCATACAGGACATGTTTCTGTTGTTTTGTATGTCGACCACTGTATGTGCAACTTTGTGTTGGTTGGGATGAACGAAATGTGCGATCTATCTCCCATTGTTTTTGTGGGACAAATAAAATATATTTGTTACCGTCTATTTGTTTGTTCTGGGTATAAAAACAATATTCTCAAATATTGTTCGACACACTTATGTATGTACTGTCTGTAGTAAGTGTAACACTGAACAAAAACACTGAGGCCTGAGTCATTATGATGAATGGAGAAGAAGTGTTTTCCATTCATCACAGTGTTTTACATTGAGCACATCAGTGTTCAACTGGTTCTTATAAATGTCTATTCATGATGGTTTGTGTGTCATTTGAAAACAAAATACCATTTTGAGAAGAAATAACATTGTTTTGAATGTAAAGTTTCATTTTGCAGGAGAATTGAGGGGTTTTGCCCATTGTGTGTGTGTTTTTGGATTTGTGTGTAGAGTTCTGAGAATATGAGGCATTCTTTCAGAAAATGTGTGTAAACAATCGAGAAAAACTGTAATTACTGTGTAAGTCTCAGCACTATTCAGAATGTGAGTTTTGTTTGGGAAAACACAATACTTTTGCAATAGAGTACCATATCTAGTCGTTTTCTGTACAGGAAAGTTTCTGTTTCAGTGTAGTAGATGTTCTAGAGAAGTTTTCTGAATGGACACACCACACACACACACACACACACACACACACACACACACACACACACACACACACACACACACACACACACACACACACACACACACACACACACACACACACACACACACACACACACACACTCTCTCCACAATCACTTCTGTCTCTCTATACTGAGTGTATAGATAAAATATAAAATATATTGGATAATAATATCCAATAAAAGTGGCAAAAACTCCAAAATAAGATGAAAGAATTGAATTTCTTTGAGCATTAAGAGTGTCTGAAGTGTAATGTGTTTATGTTGGACGGAATGACAGAATCATTATTTCTCTCTGGAGAATCCCTGAGTGTCAGTTAATAAAGCCCTAAATGAGCTTTCAGGAGGAAGTTCACTAATAACACTGAGTCTTGTGTGTGTGTGTGTGTGAGTGGTGTGTGTGTGTGTGTGTGTGTGTGTGTGTGTGTGTGTGTGTGTGTGTGTGTGTGTGTGTGTGTGTGTGTGTTCAGCTGTAGGAAAAAAAGCAAAGTTTCACGGGTGGGGACAGCCTTAAAGATATCAGTCTTAAGATATATGTTTCAGATTTCAAAGAGTAAATATTACTCTAAAACAGGAGAGAGAGAGAGAGAGAGAGAGAGAGAGAGAGAGAGAGAGAGAGAGAGAGAGAGAGAGAGAGAGAGAGAGAGAGACCTTCAAAAACCTTTTATTTTAAAAACGTATCAAAAACACATTTTTCATTTCTTTCCTTCAATTTTCAAAAAGAGAGAAAAAAAAATTAAATAATATAATAAGAAAAATAAAATAAAATTAAAATAAATTACCAGTGAAAAAACAAAATACCAGATTCATGAACAGTAACAATTGCTTCTTTGACACCCCATATCATTTCAAAAGAAATAACATTTTTTGTTTGTTGATAATATGTATACTCAGTAACTACTCGAGATTTTACCAGCGATTTAAACAACATCACCAAGTCAACATTTTGGTTCTCATTCTTGCACTGATGGGATTTCAAAATAGCAAGTTTAGCTTGTCCCAACAAAAAATTGGCAAGCTTACCCTCCCTTTGCCAAGAACATCTATACCTATTTCCAAAAATAAACAAGGTCTTGTTGAATAAAAACCCAAGTTTAGACATCATTCCATCAAGCAACACGAACAAAGGCACTAAACGAAAACAATCACAAAATAAATGAAAAACATTATCAATATCATTACAGAAAGGACATGTTGATGAAACCAATGGATTAAACCTGGAAACAAAATTATTAGTGGCCACAATCCCATGAATGATCCTCCACTGAAGATCCCCACTTCTCTTTGGTATTGGAGGCTTATATAAAAATCTCCAAGAAGGAGTAACTCCCTCAGGGGCAGAAAGATAAGCCCTCCATTTACTATCAACCCTTTCCCTTAATTGTTTACAATGGGCATCTTTTGCACACATCTGATACAAAACCTTTTTTCCAAGGGATTGAAACTCCAATTCTTCATAACCCCTCAACAAGAGAACCTGGCCACTTACATTTATTCCCAATTTTTTGGGTTTAACTTTTAAAACAGGAAACATCTGAGGCACTGCATCATTGTTCATAGACTCATTTAAAAAGGACAAGAATCCAGAAGGAAAAGAAGCTTTAAGACTATTCATAAATCCATCCATAGTCCTTACTGATCTAAGACCAACTTGATCAGCAAGAGTCTGCACACTTTTCCATTGACCATTGTGCAAGTCGAACAAATCAATGATTCTTATTATCCCTGCCTTAGAAAACATTGCAATACATGAATTCAAAACATTTGATTGTATTTTAAACAATGGATTAAAAAACAGAGGTTCAAGAGAACCATAATGTTCATTGTCATCTCTTATCATCTCAAACAGTCCCCATGCTTTCAGGACTGATGCATAAAAGTCAACATGAGTCATACGAGTTTCTGAATCATAGGACTTTTCAATCAGGAACAACTGTCTGTCCAGCTTTACATTAGTCATATTTTGAAGCAAAATGAGACTGAATGGTATCCAAGACACTCTATCTGTCCAATAAAGTATCTTTTTTAATGTCTGTAGTCTCATTGCCTTCATCTTTGACTCCACATGGATGAGGCCTTGTCCCCCTTCCGCTACCGGCAGATAAAGAACTCCAGGTGGAAGCCAGTGATGGCCGTTCCAGAAAAACTCAACAAATGCCTTCTGTATTTTCATGAGGAAATCTTTAGGAGGGTTGAAAACTGTGAGTTTATGCCACAGCATTGAAGCTGCCAGATTGTTGATGATCAAAACTCTTCCTCTGTACGAAAGCTGTGGAAGAATCCATCTCCACCTCTGGATCCTCCCTATCACTTGGTCAGAAAGTCCCTCCCAGTTTTTCTCCATATACTTATCAGTCCCAAAGTAAATCCCAAGGATTTTAAAACCATCTCGAGTCCACTGACACTGTTGAGGTAATTGAGGAGGTCCAATTTCTCTCCATTCCCCCATCAATAATGTTGTACATTTCTCCCAGTTTATACGTGCAGATGTTGCTTTTTTAAAAAAATTTAAGCAAGTTGTTAAATTGTCTATATCATCAACATTGCGTACAACAACAGTGACATCATCAGCATATGCTGTAAGTTTTACAGAGGTTAAATCTGGATAACCAGAACAGCTCACACCACAAAGTCTATTCCTTAAAGAAACCAACAATGGCTCGATTGAAATGGCATATAATAATCCAGAAAGTGGACACCCCTGTCTTATGCCTCGAGTTACAGAAAAGGGACTAGTCAAGGAACCATTAATTCTAAGCATACTGTAAATATTATTATACAGAAGCTTAATAAGAGACACAAAATTGGACCCAAAACCAAAAGCCTCTAACGTTTTAAAAAGATATCCATGATCTACCCGATCAAAGGCTTTTTCTTGATCAAGAGAAAGAAAACCTATGTCCAATGCATCTCTTTTCCCAATAGATATCAAATCTCTTATCAAAAAAAGATTATCAAAAATTGTTCTCTTGGGAATACAATAGGTTTGATCTTCATGAATAACACTTGATATAAAACGCTTTAATCTGTTTGTTATAGCCTTTGACAATATCTTCAAATCGACAGTTAAAAGTGATACAGGGCGCCAATTTTTCAAAAAACCCAAGTCTCCTTTCTTTGGGATCAGTGTCAAGACAGCTCTTCGGCAGCTCAGAGGAAGAATCCCGTGATCAAAACACTCTAATAAAACTTCATACAAATCCTGTCCCATCAAATTCCAGAAACATTTATAGAACTCTGCTGTCAGGCCATCTATACCAGGAGACTTTCCAGGATTCAGCTCTAAAACTGCTTTTGAAATCTCAGAAAAATCAAGAGAACTCTCTAAATCTTTTTTATCTTTTTCTAAAACCTGAGGAAGATCACATAGAAACTCATTTACAACAGATTCATCACATGCTTCTGCCTGATACAATTCCTTATAAAAAGACAAAGCAACAGCATTGATTTCCTGTTGATCAGTTATCTCTTGTCCATTAGAAAGCTTTAACTGATGAAAATACTTCTTATCTCTGGACTTTTTTTCTAGTCCAAAAAAAAAAGCTGTAGGGGCATCCATTTTATTTAAATGCGTATATCTGGCTCTAATCAACGCTCCTTTTCCTCTTTCCTCCAGAAGATTCTTTAAGAGAAATTTATTTCTTTCAATATATGTAAAAGATAAATTCTCATTATTGGCTTGTGAATTAGACTGGAGTATATTTTGTTCCAGTATCTTCATTGTCTCCTTAAGGGCTCTAGTGCTGTGAGACGTATACTGTTGACAGAAAAGTTTTATCTGTACTTTACCTATATCCCACCACTGACTTAAGGATGAAAATCTGTCTCTTTCCTCTTTCCAAGCTTTCCAAAAAGAGTGAAAAGACTGAATAAAAGAATTATCCTGTAGTAAATTATTATTAAAATGCCAATACGTTGAATAAGACTTAATAGAAGGAACAGAAACAATCATAGAAATATAATGGTGATCAGACAAGAAGTTTGGTGAAATAGAGACACCAAAAAATCTCCCCCGGTTATTAACCTCCACATAGAACCGATCAAGTCTTGCTGCTGATATTTCATTAGAATTCTGTTTGAGCCAGGTGTACTGCCTAACCCCTGGAAAACTGTCTCTCCATAAATCAGTAAAACTATAATAATTAATTAAGGACCTAAGAGCTTCAGCCGAACAAGCATGAGGTTCCTCATGATTCCTATCTACAGCTGGATCTAAAGTACAGTTAAAATCACCCCCCAACACAATGATCTTATCCTGGGAACATTCTGATACAGCTTCAGAGAGTTTTTGAAAAAAAGATATACGTTCATTCCCTATGTTTGGTGCATAAACATTAAAAAAAGAAAAATTAGAATCTCCTAAAGTAATATCCACTCGTAAAATCCGACCAGAAATTATTTCAGACACAGAAGCCTGACTATTTACTCGTGACGAAAGGAGTACTGCAACACCTGCGCTTAAGTTTGAACCATGACTAAGCAGTGCTCTACCCTTCCATTCATCAATCCATTGCTTCTGGTTTTGAACATTCGTATGTGTCTCTTATAATAGGACTATATCTGTCTTCTTTAACTGTAAATAATCAAATAAAGCAGCTCTCTTCTCAGTGCCCCGACAACCATTAATATTAAGAGAACCAATATTAAATGAAGTCATGGGAAGAAGATAAAGGAATTCAAAGAGCAATATCACTAACACCACAAAATTCATCATAATCTTAAAATTGTTTCGCAGATCGAGTCTTCATTCTTTTTCTGACATCAACCATGAATTTCTTAAGTCGATAACGTTTTGGTTGATCAAGCTCTTCTAAAGTAGCTTTTCTCATGGCAATGACACACGATTCATTGAAAAGCCTTAAACTTGGAAAATACATTCCAATTTTTGGTCTCCGTTGATTTTTTGTAGAATCAAGAAAATGATTCAGCTGTTCAACCGTGTAGTAGGATTCATTTGTTTTAGAAGTGGAACTTCCCTGAGAGGTTGCGTCAATACTGTCTCCACAACTATCTGAAAAATCACTATCAGAATCACAACGAAAACGTCCGTCATTATCCAAACCATCTCTAGAATCATTATGCGACAATTGTGAATCCATCACATTTGTCGCTCCCTCAGACTCCACTTGCTCTCCAAAGTGCTCAGAAACCCTAGCACTGTCAGCAACAGCAGGTTCTGCATCTGCA